>JAJKFI010000128.1:818492-893239 GCA_029204185.1 Lerista edwardsae | reverse complement strand
ATAATAATAATAATAATAATAATAATAATAATAATAATAATAATAATGGCCACCATGGAAGTCTGGGTGTTGTTGGTTCCAATAGTTACAATGCTATTTAAACAGTGATAAAGTGATGGTACCAACTCATTTTTAAAGTGGTATTCACAAGTTTCTAGACAAAAATTCCCTCATATTCCCAGTTGCCTTTATTTTATTTATGTATTATTGTTTTATTCTGTCTTTTCTCCAAGGAGCTCATGGTTTCTCTTCCCTTTCCATGTTGCTCTCACAACCAGGGCCGTCTTTAAGCCAATTTGGCCTATATCATCACATTGGGTCCTGTGCTTTGTTGGGGGGGGGGAGGGCTGGCATGGCAAGTGGATCGCTTACTGCTGCAGTCAGGATCTCTGTGGGCTGTAAGCCAGTGGGGCAAGTGGGCTGGCTGCTCATTGGGCCATCTTACTTGCCCCTGCTGCCAAATGGCCCAAAATGGGCCTCCTGGAAGCAATTGGCAGTGACATCATCACATCACCACCAAGTATTTCCAGGCACTGCACTTCGCACATGGCAGTAGAAGCGCTCTTCTTGCCATGGCTGAATGGTGAGGGGGACCATGGTTGGGGCCCCACAGGAATGCCCTGCATTGGGCCTCACTGCTCCTGGAGGCAGCCCTGCTCCTATGAGGTTAGTTAGGCTGCAAGTTAGTGGTTCATATGAGGACATCCAGTGAATTTATGGATGTGAACCCCAGTGCCCCCCTGTCTGTGTCCATCATTGCTGGCTATACTGGCCCTACACGCAGTGGTGGGATTCAAATAAATTAACAACCGGTTCTATGACGTCATAGCCGGAGCAAAACAAACAAACCCAAAGCCAGCCGAGGTAAGCGAGTGGGTGGGGCCCGGCCATTTAACAACGGGTTCTATAGAACCTGGGCAAACCCCCTGAATCCCACCACTGCCTACACATTGCCAGAAGTGCAAGGAACTGTTGCTAGGGAGTAATAGGCAGGGATTTGCCGGTCACCAAGACCGAATCACAAGTTCAGTCACAAGTCAGTGAGCCCTGACTCATGAGTCATAGCATGTGGCCATCGCGACTCACAAGTAGAGTCATTTTGAGTCGTCTGAGTCATTTTGAGAAATAAGTCACATCACAAGTCAATCACTTCCCTGAGCACACATTCACAGAAACAAGGGAGGTGGTGGAGGCCTGTGTGTGAGAGAGTCCCTTCCACCATCCTTTGGGGGCCTCTCTCTCTTCCTCCCTTCCTCCTTCTCTTGTGCAGAAAAAAAAAATCAATTAAGCCTTTAGTCCAGTTGTCCATTCATAGAGCTCCAGGAGCCCTTCCCCCATATCCTGGGCTGACCCTACCTTATCATTCCTCCGCAGCAAAACAAACAAACAAACATGAAGAGCCTTCCTCCTCCTCTCATTGCGCCCCCCCCCAGCCCCTGCCTCCTGGAAACTGTCCTCCCACCACATCTGCTGCCGTCTTTCAGAATGCCCTCTGCTTCCGGATCAACTGCAAGGTCTTTCAGTGAGATGCGGATGCAGCAAAAAAGTAAACGAGTGCGCATGTGTGCACACACGCACGCACACACACACGCACACGCACACCCTAAAGGGAATCTTTAGGGACTCGAGTCATTTAGAATCCAGGTTCGTTTTTAGAGTCATTGGCCCTGGGTTGCAAGTTGGAGTCAGTGACATACATGACTCTTGTCAACACAAGTCATGAAAAACCTTCATTTTCATGACTCAAGTCATTACGATCTGAGTGCCCATCTCTGGTAAAAGGTGCTGACTTGTGCTGGATTTTGTTCATAACCTTTAAAAACCAGCGCAATGTTTTTCAGTCTTGGGGTTGGGACCCCAGCTGCATCACAAGGCCTCAATTGTGGGGTCACAGCAACTTACAGGAATGAAAGGGGTTGAAGACCACTAGACGAGAGCACCACCAGGTAAAGGGGGAGGCACCTGGTGTACCCCTTCTGGTACCAGGGGATGATGTCCCATTCTTAGCAATTGTGCTAAAATAGCTTTCACTAGTGCCAGGCTTCATGGTCACCTTTTCTGCTCTCTCTAATAAGAATATTTGGTTACAGTGAACAGTGCTGGGAAGACATTACAGGGTCGGGGAGTGGGTGGCGACGGGAGCGGGGTGGACGGATAGAGTCCTGGGAGGTGGTGGGATCAACTGTGGGTCCCCAGTTTCATACTTTATCAATTTATGTATTGGGGTCATGGCACGATACAGGAGGTTGAAGACCACTGAACTAGTGGATACTAGGACTGGTCACCCTTCAATCTGAGCACTGGATGGGGTTTTCAAGCACCTGACAAAACACAAATACTTGAATAACATTTGTCTAGATGGATTACAAGTTGGGTGAGCCTGGGCTGAGCATTCTGTGTTGCTTGCAGTGTCTGGGTGTGCTTGAGACCTGGAAAACCACACCTTCTGTTCCTGCCCTAGGCTACAAAACCGTAACTTCCTGTGAGTGGATGGTGAGGGGTACACCTTAACCGCTGGGAAAGTGCATTTGGACAGAGGAGTGATCGAGGTGGTTTTGCAGGAATGACAACAGCCTTGGATGGTAGATTTTGGATATCATTTACGACACCTCCCTGGCCCCGACAGGGAGGGACAGCTATCGGGTGAGGGAAGTGATGCATTGTGCAGAAGCTCTACTGAAATGAATGCAAACTACAAAACTGCACAGTTGTGCTGCGTTCCGTGTGTTTCTTTGGGGTTTAGGCAGGAGAACTTCACAGAGTGCCCTGGGATAGTTCGTGGAAAGGGGATGCGAGCCTCTATATAATCCAAAGATCCAATTAGATAAAAATGTTATGAACTAGGAGGCTCCCAACCCACAGCACTCCTTCCAACAACAACAACAACAACAACAATAATAATAATTTAAAAAAACGCTCTTTGTGAACTGGCTGAGAAGAATTTAGGAGAAAACAAATAAAACTTTGCACAGTTTATTTCCCACTAGCTACAAATGAAGGCTAACCTTCTCTGGGAGGTTCTGCTCTCTAAGGCTTTGTCTTCATTCTAATTGAGGCCAACCCCCCTCACTTGAACCTTTTTACACACGATGAGCTCTATCCATTTTTACTGTCAATACAAGAATAGGGCCTACATGAAACAACAGTATCATGACAGTGTGTCACCTTGCATGTTCTAGAGCAGGTCTGCACAGTCAGTACCCTTGTATGGTGACCCATATGGGCTTGGTAAACCTCCTGTTTTTATTGCCTGTCTGGACAGGGGTTGCCAAGCCACAGTATATCGTTGGCAGGCTCTGTTCACAAGTTTTGGAATTGAGCCAAGAAGCGTGGCCACCCGGAAGGATATATGGATGAGCTATAGCCCCACAGACTTGGGAGAGGGTCATGGTTTATATAGGTTGCAGTCCTAAACATACTTACTAGGACGTTCCACCATTGAATACACTTACATCTGTGTAAATATGCACAAGCACTGTAAAAGTGGTAATGCAGTATTAAACATAGGGGCTATTGACTTCCATCAGACTTTAGTTCACTCTTCAGTGTATATGAGCTCTTTTGTTTTATTGTTGAACGTAATCCTTCAGTATTAAACTCTGAGGGCGGTATACAATTAAAACAATCAAAACATTCTAATGCAATTAAAAGTCAGCATAAAATCTGTACAAAAGTAATTACAGCCAGAAATTCATAGAATTTAGCAGAGCTACCAAAACAAGCTACAAAACATATGGAATGCCTGGATAGATTAAAAAACATCTTTACCTGTTTTTAAAAAGACATCAAAGTTGTGCCAAGTGAGTTTCTCTGGCGAGGTCATTCTGGAGTGGGTGCACCATGACCACCTGTCACCACCTGTATCTTCAGCAGGCTTGGGGAACCAAGAGGTGGGTCTCCAATCACAGCTATGGATTTCAGGTGGCTCATGTAGAAGAAGGTGGTCCTTTAGGCAGCCAGTTCCATGCTCCTTAGCGCTTCTATAGGTATAGGTTAATTATCCCTTATTCCAACTGTTTGGGATGGGAAGGTGTCTGGACTTCAGAATAACTGCATGCATATAATGAGAAATGCTTCCTCTTTTCACTGTTACCCATTTGGGTATCTGCTGGCATCTTTGACATTTTTCAACAATATTCTTATAGGCGCACACCACAAAGCAGAGAATAAAATTTACAGCCTGTACGTGGGAATGAGCACAAGACCTTCTTTCTACAAGTTTTGGAGAAAGATGTTTGGATTTCAGAATAGTCTGGATTTCCGATGTCCAGATAACGGATAATCTACCTGTACTGACCAACATGAACTTTTCAGCAGTCTTCAAAGGCAGCCCCACAGACAACACATTACAGTGGTCCAATCTAGAAGTTATCAAGACATGGAGAACTGTGGCTAAACTGTTTTTACCCAGGAGAGGTTGTAGTTGACACACCAGTAATAGCTGGCAATAGGCACTGTGTACTACACATGTCACTTGGGGTCTAGTAGCAACGCTGGACCTATCAATAAGCCAGGGCTGCAGACCTGTTCTTTTAAGGGAAAGCACAGCCACATCCAGAAAGGGCTGAACAACATATCCTCATCAGTCGGACAAACCCATCTGTCAACAAAATTTCCATCGTGTGGATTGAGCTTCAGTTTATCGGTTTTCATTCAATAATTTTAAACATCCAAATGGCAAATGTAATTAAAAATAATTTAAAAAGAAACCACTGTATAAAGAAACAATAAAAGAATTAGTGTGTTTGTTTTTTCCATTGTGAATTAAAAAATCAGGGATTTGCAGGTTGCCTCACAGGGATGAGATGAGCCCTATGTAAATGCACAGATCAGGCTCAAGTTAATTTATTCCCCATAATCTAATCCCCCCATATTCACCTGCCGCTCTAATGTATTAGAGCTCATGTTTGTATAGGGACCTTGTATAGGCACACATTGTTCAGATTTACACTTTCTGGCCACACCATCATCCAAGGGTCCCAGTCATACAGATTAGGCCTATGCATGTCAAGCACCACACAGGTAGGCCTCTTTGCCAGTGATTCCCAAACTGTGGGTAGGGGCCCCTCAGTGGGTTGGCACCCGATTTGGGGAGGGTTGTGAAACGGAGAAGCTGATAGCTAACAAGGCTAATATATTGTGCACTGTGGAAACTGAAACAACCCATATAATAGGAAAGGCTGGAGGCAAGGGCGCAAATGTGTCCTTGTCCCAGGAAGGGTCCCCAGCACACCAGAGCTGTTCCAGTGCAGTTTAGGATTGTACTCTTAATAGGGTTCAGATCATCTTATGGGTCAAATGGGGGCACATAAGTCTTCAGCTTGTTATTCTTGATTTAGATTTTGGAGGCTGCTTGATAGGTGTATCTCAGCATGGTTAACGATTTTTTTTCCATTCCAGGAACCCCCGCAGATAATGAAAACTGCAGATGTTCAAATCTGTGGTTTTGGGGCCCACCCCTACTCTCCAAGCCCAGGCTCTGGTTGGGTCCAGAGGCTCTTCTGAGCCCTGCAGAGGCTGTGGGTGGATGCTTTGACCTCTGCATGACTCAGAACACCCTCCGGAGGCAAGGGGAGCACAGCTCTCCTTGCCTCCGGAGGGTCCAGGTCAGCCCATCCTGCAGGTTTGGGGCAACCTGCAGATGCTGGAATCTGCAGGTTCCGAATCCATGGCAACATGGGGTATTATGGAAACGTGCAATTGTTGCATGTTCCTTTTATGGCATCCAGATGCCTTCACTCAACAGTCCTTTTGCAAAATACCACATTTCCCCTGTGGTCAAGATGTAAAATATTCTTATTGAGAAAATACAATTATTCTCCCTACCATGTGACCTTATTTAATTTTATTTATTATATATCACCTTTTTCATAAGGCAGTTTACATAGGCAGGCAGACCACAAATCTCACTTTTCAAATGGTGTTTTTACTAGTATTATTCTATGAGAGAACTCCTAGAACCCTTCATTTATCCAGGTACTTCTTTTCAGCATGCAATCACTGTTCTGACTGCACAGCTATTGTGCTTGTGATACAAATTGGAATGTGTTCGTAGGAATGTCATAGGTGCCTCTCGGATAGTGCCCTTGACATGCAACACAACTTCTCCTTCATAGTTCTCTGCTCACTGGATTATTTGCCCATCCTGAATAGTTACATACCAAAAGGTTTGCGAGTAGCCCACCAAAGAATGGTAGTCAGGCTGGGTTGGTGAGATTTACTCTAGCAGCAATTTCTGGGATGTGGCACTGAATTGAATTAGTATTCAGAGAGCAAGAACAAAAAATCAAAGGTAGGAAGGTGGAGCAGACAAGTGGGCATGGACTGAAGTGAGCTACTTTTTGCAGCAGGTTTGTTATAGAATGACCAGCCTGGGAACTGAACTATCCCAGGAAAAATGATATTTAGGATTCCCAACCAATCAGATGGCTGGATGGAGCCGTCATAATTTGCAAGGAACAACAGGAAATTCCACTGCTTCTCTGGGCTAAAATAGACCTGATGAAAGAGATCCATGACTGGCTTTTTAAAACAGAAAACCTACTGCAAGAAGCTCTGGTTTTGATCCAAGGCATGGGCTTGCTGTTAATCCCACTGTAGAAAGGGTACTGGAATGGTAGAAATGCCTGTTGTTTTTTTTCCCCTTGGTAAGGAAAAATTCTTAGTAAGAATTTTAGCAAAAATTTCCTAGTCCGGAAAATGTACCATTCTATGAGCCACTTTGAGGAAATGACATGGGGAAGGAGGTGTTTGTTAATTCTTTCCTATTATGTCCTTGCATGGTCCTAAGGCTGCTAACAAATCAAAGCAAAACAACATACTTTAAAATTCATATCAAATAAAAAACTAAGACTGGAAAAACAAATAACATCTGCCATCCAGCACTGGAGGCCAAAGGTGTGGCATGCAAATGGGTTTTGAGTACAGTAGCCTCCCCATAGTCACAGTTTCACTTATCCGCGGTTCTCAAATCCTCCTTCTGACGTGCTCGTGACTCAGCTTTCTTCGTTTGCAAAACACTTTTTTTTTCTTCCTGTAGCTTTGGAAAAGGAAGCAGACAGCGAGAACCTAGACTGACAACTACTAGAGCAGTGGTTCCCAACCTGGGGGTCGGGACCCCCAGGGGATCGCAAACCAATTTTCAGGGTGTTGTAAAGCGCTTGAGGCAGCCATCTTTAAAAGCTGAGCACCATCATCTTGGAAGCTAGGGAAGCTTGGAAGCACCATCATCATTTTGGCTAGGGAAGAGGCTTCTCCATTAAACTGCCACTTCCTCAATGCTTGTGGCTGCAAGGGAAATTAGCCTTGCTTTGTGCTTGCCTTGGTGTGTCCGTATGCGTGTGGTGAAGTCTCTCCTAGGTTTCTTTCTGAGTAGGCATGTCGCGCCTTTGCTTTGTGCGTGCCTAGGTGGGTCCCAGCACATGGGGAAGAGGAATATAATGGCATAGAGAAGCCGCAATGTGCAATGTTGTTCTCAGTGCTGAATCAATCACTGAACTCAAAACTCAAGCATCACTTAGATACAAAACATTCAGCACATTCTAAAAAGGATGTGGAGTTCTTTTGACTTTTCAAAAAATGTGATTTATTAAAAACAATGATTTCACTTCCTGCTTAATAACATCACTTCTGGCCCTAGGTCTTAGGGGTGTCCTGATAGGTTGTCGTACCTAAAAAGGGGGTCCCAGTGCAAAAAAGGTTGAGAACCACTGTACTAGAGGAACACTAGAGGAGGCGGCAGCAAGAACACGAACAGTCTAGCATTCTCACCATCTGTTTCCTGTGCTGTCCACTTTCTGTTGGTGTTCTCACTGTTACCTCCTCTAGCAGCTTCAAGTCTAGGTTCTTACTGCTTCCTTTGCCAACGTGTTCCAAAAAAAGAAAAATCTTCCTTTTGTAAAGCATTTGCACGGTAGCAGCAGGAACATATCCCCTGCAAATATGGGGGGGGGAGAGTTGTCTATACTTCCTTGAGGGCCTGAAGGGGGCCTCCTGTATCTTCTTCGGCAGGGAGGGCTAAGCCCTTCCTCTCCCAACACTGCTGTCCGGGGCCAATTTGTACCCCTCTCAACTATGTTAGAAGTGCGTAGGGTTTTTTTAATTATTTGGCTACCTGTTAATGGGTCAGGTTTATTTTGGCTCTTCGTAGCTGAAATTGGTCAGTCTTTAGCATGAGACAAAAAGACAACAAATGAGACACGGTGTAGTTTTTCAGCCTTTATTCTTCAGCATATTTTCAACCTTTCTTCTTTTTTCTTTCTCCAGTGTGGAAGGAGACCCACCAGGAAGTGAGGCAGGTACTATAGTGGACAGCCTGGGCAGTCAGCCTCCATACCGCTGTGCCCCTGAGGTGACCGTGGGTGAGCATTACGATTTGGCGCCGTCCTCGTCGTCGTCCTCTGTCTGTCACACGCCATCCCCAGGGCTCCCGTGGGCGCAGCGTGCTCGGTTACAGCCCGCCAGCGTGGCGCTGAGGAAGCAGGAAGAGGAGGAGAGCAAGCGTTCAAAGGCACTGTCGGACAGCTATGAACTCTCAACTGACCTTCAGGACAAAAAGGTAATAGGTCTCTTAAGCCTGCATATATCTAGGGACAGGAACCCCTCTATGTAACCAAGATATAGCCTTATCTAATGTGTGCCACTTGCCTCTGTGAGGCTTGCAGGATTAAGCAAATATGGATGCCCAGAGGCTGGTTGAGGACACACTGATCCACCTGCTCAGCTATTCTCACTACACACAGTGTGCCCGAACAAGTCAGGGGCAGGGCAGGCTCCCCTCTCACTTAGCTCCAATCTTCTCAGCAGCCCCACCCCATTCTGCAGGCAAAGGGAATGTTCTCACTTTGCATTTAGTCCAGTTCCTTACCAGCGCACTTACCATATCAAATCAAAAGAATTCAAACGAAAGCCCTCTCAACTGGATTCGACAGTACTAGGTGTGCATATTGCCAGGATGAAACCCCGGGAAACTCCGAGTACCAGAAGTGGGCCATTTACAAGATGCCATTCTGAGAATAGGCCAAAATGCATTGAAAAGTCCTATACGTAAACTGCGCCAGTCCCAAGCTCGGACACAGTCCAACCACAGGTATGACTGCAGTTTTTCTCAGAGCTGGGTGTGCACATTGCAGGAAAGGCAGTCCGGGAACTTTGGAGTACCCGGGGTGGGCCATTTCCACCAGGTCCCAGTCTGTAAATGGGCCAAAATGCATGCAAAATCCTAAAACCTCAGACAAACCTCGAATCCAGTTGAGAGGGCTTTCGTTTGAATTCTTTTGATTTGATATGGTAAGTGCGCTGGACTAATTGGGCTTCTCAGAAGGTTGGAACGGCGCAACAGAGACTTCGTTGAGTTTATGAATGGCTCATGTTTAAGTGATCACCAAATTTAATGAAAATGTTCCTTTAAAAAAAATACTTTTGTTTCCCCAAAATAGTAAATGTTCACCAAATTTTAGACCACCTAATAATCCTAAAGTGATAACCACATATTGAATTCTCGTCATTTTCGTAAAGTATTAGACAGTTAAAAAAATGTTTGTCTCCCCAAAATAGTAAATTTTCATAATATAACCCTAACCCCGCGTTTGGGGCGTATAATTCTGCTAGCTAAATGATAGTATTGTTGTGTAAATGTCATATTATACATTTGGTGAACGTTTACTAAATTTGGTATAAAAAGGTAAAGGTTTCCCCACGACCGAATGATCTAGTCATGACCAACTGTAGGGGGCGGTGCTCATCTCCGTTTCAAAGCCTGTAGAGCTGGCGTTTTCTCCAAGGACAAGCTTCCGTGGTCATGTGGCCAGCATGACTATACACTATAGCGCACAGAACGCCGTTCCCTTCCCACCGAAGTGGTCCCTATTTATCTACTCGCATTTTTAGGTGCTTTCGAACTGCTAGGTTGGCAGGAGCTGGGACAAGCAACGGGAGCTCACTCCATCGCACAGTCTTGAATTCCCAACCTTGTGGTCGAAAGCCCAGCAACAGCAGATTAACTCGCTGTGCCGCCACATCCCCCTTTGATAATGTGGTATAACCATGGTTTATTTTTGGACCACAGTGTTAGGGACTCAACAGTTTAATTTGGTAAGCATTTAATTTGTCCCCTTTAGGAATTTATATTTTTACTTTTTGCATGTGATACATTCAAGGCTGTTGTAACAAATAAAAGTAAAACAATGTACAAACAACCTCAGAAAACACAGTACGCAGCAGATTGAACCCCTGATTTCAAGAGGCAGTGTCAGGGGCTAGGCACACCTCCCTTGGATGGCTGTTCCACAGTCTGGGCACCACAAACAGAAAAGTCCCTTTCCCTTTGTGTGTCTTCACCACCACAGTGGAGGAACGTGGAGTCAGGCCTCAGAAGTGCAGCTGCTGGCCCAGGAGGAGCCAGTTCTTGAGATACTTGTGCGGCTTTGGACCCTACCTAAAAAAGCAGCATAAAGTGCGAAATTTTTGCCCCACCTCAGTTTTATGCAACTCGGTGAATGGCATTGGGGGGGGGATTACAAACTGGGTGGATGCCGAGATGGACCTTTGCAGGCTCCTTTATTCCCCCTGCTCTTGACTATTGGGGACATACTGTGCTCAAGAACAGCCAGATTGTCCTGTTTGCCTCTTTACTAATAGGACCTCTTCAAGGCCACCTCACTCTCAAGCCACTCTCCTCTTAATTCCACGTAATGTTGTCCTTGAACTAAATTGTTTTCCTTACCTCCTCTTTGCCCCCCTCCACATTGATCCTCTGCTGCTTGTTGCAGGTGGAGATGCTGGAGCGGAAGTATGGGGGCTATTTCCTAAGCCGGCGGGCAGCTCGCACCATCCAGACAGCCTTTCGCCAGTACCGCATGAACAAGAAGTTTGAGCGGCTGCGCAGCTCAGCATCTGAGAGCCGCATGTCCCGGCGCATTATCCTTTCCAATATGCGGATGCAGTATTCCTTTGAGGAGTATGACAAAGCCCAGAATGCTCCTTATTTTGAAGGCAAGCCTGCCTCGCTGGATGAAGGGACCATGGCTGGTGTTCGCCCTCACCTGTTGGACCGTGGCCTACCCTATGGTGGCTCCTGTCGGGCTGGTTTGGATGGTGGCTCCCTCCATTCCTCTTCTGGAGGCTTCTGCAATGACATCACTGAGCTAGAGGACTCCTTCTCCAAGCAGGTAGGCTATGCTGAATGGCCCTGATCCATGCCTTCCTCTCTTTGCCACCTGCAAGCAATCTGCTTGCCTTTTTTCTCTGCTCTGTCGGGACATTTTGATTATTACTTATGGTCATCCCACTGTTGTCGTGGTCTCCAGCTGCTCCCTCAAGGTTCCCCTTTGGCTTTCCCCAATCACCATCTATTTTTGATAACCACCATTGTGACTTTGACATCTTCCTCATAGTCTAACTCCCAGCCGATTTTCCTCCGATTCATTCCATTGCTTAATTTCTGCAGTGAGCATCCTGAGTCCCCCATGGAACAGTATCAAGTCCATCTTTGAAGTTTCATTTTAAAAAAGAAAAGTCTCTTAACCTTTTTATTTATGATGAAATAAAGAAAGGTATGCAGGGGTATCCTCACATTGCTCAAGGAGGAATGCATCTGCTCCTGACTTCCAGGGTACTGTTGCATTGTAAATCTGCAAACAGTTCACTTGTGTGTTGAATGTTTGCTTTATTAAGACTTGCGTCCTGTCTTCAGCTCATTAAAAAGATGAACAAATGGAAGATCCAAGGCAATAAGCAAAGGAAACCAGGATTTTTATCACTGTACAATGCCTAATTTTCTTTTAGGGGCTTTAGAGATGATGATGATTGTTGTTGGCAGTATGTTGATACAATAAGCAAGAAACTGGGCTGTGAATCAGAAAGTCCCTCGTTCAGTTATAATTGCTGCTAGGAACTCCCTGGAAGGGCTTAGAAAAGCCACTCCTCCCCCGCCCCGGGCCTGCTCTGTACAGGGTGGTTGTTAGGACTGCAGCAAGACGATGTGTGGTGACACACCCTAGAGCTCCATTGCAGATGCTGAGGGGTAATACTACTGTGTGCAGGAGAACTAGAAATGATTGACAAGCAAGTTCAGCATTTTTAATGCTCTTAAAATTTTAAATTTTGTTTCATTGAAATTTTAAGATGATCTTAACTTTTCATACAGTTTTCGGTTGATGTTTTTGCTTTTTCATATTGATTCAAGGTACTCAACCTTCAGTTCTGAGCACACCCCAAGCTGCACATTCCGAGGCTCATGACTGCACCCGGGAAGTGTAGATATTACTCCTGGGTGCAGAAAACAGTGCCTTGAGCCTCTTGATTTTTCCTTTGAAGTGTACACATTTCTAGCTTTTCAGGTTGTATCAGAAGAATTTTGAAAAGGAGGAAGGCAAAAACTGGTGATGAGATGGCATGCCAACATCTACAAGAGAGTCCTTTTCATAAAAGACTTCCCTTTTCCTCAGCCGAATAGAATCCTTGCTTGCCATAAGCAAGTTGCTATTTTGCAATAAGTGAACAAAATTGTTGTAAAATCAGAAGCATATGAAGACCCAGGTCAATTCCTGGATATGTATTTTTTGTTAGTACAAATTTTGTGTGTCCATTCCCTCCTTTTTATTTCAATATTCTGAAACAAGCTATTAGAGCTGATAGCTGTGGAAATCTCAAAAACAGCAGTCTGTCATTTCAAATGTGTTTTTGTTTCTTTTGTTGGCTTTATTTGATTTTGATAGTGATTTTGCCAACTTACCACGTTTCCACAATTCTCTGTCTCCTGTTTCAGTTCAACCCCTCATTTGTCTCTTTTGAAGACTGTCCAAATAGATCTGCAATTAGGGTAATAGATCCAACCTTAGGGTAATAGATCTATTTTCAAATAGATCTGCAATTTTGCTTTGTTTGCGCAGAACACAGAGTTTGGATTTACTTGGTGCAGCGTTTTGATTGCATCTTTTTTCTTTCAACACATTGTTCATAGATCCATCCTGGCTAACTGCCTTTTGTGCTCCCCAACAGGTGAAATCTTTGGCAGAGTCAATAGATGAAGCTCTAAATTGCCATCCACTGGGGCAGGAGGGGGGGCCAGGAGGGCCCTCCCTGGAGAAGAGCGAGTCAAAGGAGCAGCAGGGGGACAGTGCAGCCACGTCTTTCAGCGACGTAACGCTATACCTGGATGAAGGAGCCCCCACATCTCCGCTCTCACTGGAGCGCCCACCCAGCACTGAGCCCCCCGAGCCCAGTGGAGGAGTGCCAATCCCGCCACCCCCGCGGCCAGAGTACTGGGGTGGGCCCCAGCGGGAGGACAGTCGGGAGAACGGGGCTGGCAGCCGACGCAGTACGCCTTGTATGGAATGCCGGGACTTCCGCCTGCGTGGCGCCCACCTCCCCCTGCTCACCATTGAGCCTCCCAGTGACAGCTCGGTGGACCTCAGCGATCGCTCTGACCGGGGCTCTCTCAACCGAGGCTTAATCTATGAGCAAGATGGCTGCAGCCCCCACGGCACTCTGAAGCATCCCACTGGACCCACCCGTTCCCCACACCCCCACCGGCATTATCACCCCGAACAAAACCAGCCACCTCCGCCACTACCTATGCCGCCCCCTCCAGCCCCTGGCCGCCTTCCCCCTCCTCCTCCTCCTGACAACTCTGACGGGGACAACGATAGCCTCAACAGCACTACTAACTCCAATGAAACCATCAACTGCAGCTCAGGTTCCTCCTCCCGCGACAGCCTGCGTGACCCTCCCCCGCCCGCCCCAACTGCCACCTCTGCCCCTGGTGGGCCCTGCAAACAGACCTACCAGCGGGAGACGCGGCACAGCTGGGACTCACCAGCCTTCAACAACGACATTGTGCAGCGTCGCCAGTACCGCATCGGCCTCAATCTCTTCAACAAGTATGAGATGCATGAGGAACATGAGGGGAGGGGCTTGTGGAAGCTTCCACTGCAGGAGGATAGAGATTTTGGAGGGGAGTTTTTTGGTTTGTGGAGAAAATAGACTTGTTTAGGAGGTTCACAGTGCAATTCTAAACCCTGCGCAGCATCAGCGCAACAGGGTTGCACTGATGCTGCGCCCTTAGCGCCAATGCGGGAGCGCCGATTGGCCCAACTGAAAGCGCAATCCTGACCTGGAGTTAGGGCGGCACAGTTAGGCCAGCAAAACTTGGTCAGCACAAAAGACACTGTAGAGTATGTTTGGAAACACTCTCGGACTCAGAGAGGTCAGCACGCAGACGTGCACCATTCTCCGTGACTCCAAGATTGGCCCTTGTGCCAGTTAAACTTTGCTGCCCTAACTGTTCCAGCCCAACTTCAGGTTAGGATTGCACCCTGAAGCTAAGACAAAGGGAAACTAGGACCCAGGGGGGCTTGAGCCATCTCTTGACTGGGCAGGTTGGGCTTATGGCTGTATATGAAGGCTGCCTGTAGATGTCCTTTTCAAAGGTTTTAGGGTGTTCCATTTCTGCCATAGCTTCCTCATGGAAGAACAGCCTTCTCTTGTGTTGAAATGTAGGTGCATTCGCTCCAGGTAAAGATGCCACTGTCTCTGTTTCCTAAAACTACTTCTGCTGCAGTCTCCAAACCCAGTCCTTTAATATGGGGAATAAGGAGGACTGTGGAGATTCTGTGCATCTATGTGGAGCAGTGTTGCGCAACACAACACTTTTTGTGGGGGACTAACTGAATATTCTGAACCTTTCTCAGGTAATTTAAAACAAATAAAGCAGTATTCTAGCCATTGCTGGGCAAAAACAATGTACAACCAAGCGGCACTATTCCTCCAAGCAAGGATGGTTTGACTTTTTACTCTGTCATTCCCCCTCCCGTCTTTCTTCCAGATTCGGCCAACAGTCAAGCCAGGGATTTTTAACATGAGTTAGAAGGAGGAAAGCGCCTGATCACCTTCTGCAGGTGCCAGGAGAGAATTGTGTGCTCCTGAACATTGGTGGGAAGTAGAGGCAAAAAGCTTGCTTGAGAAATTCAGAGCCAGGCCCCAAAGTGCTACATTTCAGTAGGAATTCCAGTGTTCCAATATCTCTTTTCAGGTGGCATAGTTAAGAGATTACCTTCCTCTCCCTGAATTACTGATACTTTTCAGGAGGAATTTGTCTTTTGCTTTGCTTCTCCTGTTTCTGTCTAGGCTTGCCATCTTTCTTATTGGCCATGCTCCTGTGACTTTAACAGCAGCTGATGTGCAGAAATTTAAGCAGGTGAAGTTTTTTCTTCTCAGCATGAGGATCAGTGGCGGGGAAAGCTCCACTAGCTTAACATCCTGCTTATCAGACGTATCAGGCGCAGGAGCATGGCTTGTAGAAAAGGTGGCAACACAATTTCTGCTGTGTCTTCTTGGTCCTAACTTCCACCTGCTCTGCTTCCAGCTATCCAGCCTAACTACTTCTTTCTGCCAGCACACGCAAGTCATCTGGGCCAAGGAAGGAGATGGAGGAAGGGCTCCATCCCCTTTGGCTTCCTGTTGCTCTTGGTGATTTAATTGCTACTGAGCAAGGCAGCATCTGTTTTGCTGGCAGGATGCGGCAGGCAGGCTTTGGGGGGCTGGGAGGCAGCCATCACATCGTATTAACCAGCTAGAATCATGACTCATGTTGTGTCCTCAGGGCCAGGTCGGGAGAGCTCTGTGCCCTGCCTCACCAGAAGATGACCCTTGCTCATTTACCCCATCCCAGATTCTATGCCTGGTAGTGAACTTGTCCAGAAGGGGTCAGGCCCAAGGCATTTTGGTGCTCTAGGCAGATCATCCAAATGGTTTCCCCTCTTGCATGCATGCGCACAGTCGCACAAACTTACACACTCTCATTACATTGACTTGTGGGCTCAATCCCCTGGAAAATTATCTTGCATGAGCCCCACTGATATAAGCGTGAGCTACCAAAGAGTGGATCAGAGGCGGCTCTACAGGGAGGGCAAAGCTCTAAGTGTTGCAAGAAGCCTTACCCTGTCATGTAAATCCCTCCTCTCCCTTGCTGCTGTAGCCAGTAAGCAACGCCAAGATGTTGCTTTTCCCTGTGAGGATTGGCTAAACCGGTGCAGGAGAGGAGTGATTTCCACTGCAAGGTAAGGCTTCTTGCAAAACTTAGAGCTTTGCCTTCCCTTAGATATGCCTCTGGAGTGGATTACGCATGCCTCACTTCTCAGGTGTGCCTGCTTCCTAGTCTGCTGCCTTTGAACGCCAGCCAAAATCCACTGCCTGTGCTGACCAAATGGTAATGCCATGGCTCTGCCAATCCAGAACGGCTCTGTCAAAAGTCACATATATTATCTCCCTAGTTTTAGAACCACTCCCATTCAAGATCCCTCCTTGCCTTCCTTAACTATGGAGCAACTTGTGCTCTGGATTTAACATCCTAGAATTTCTACTGTTTTCATCCCTTTTTACTTTCTGCTGGCAAGAGTATGGGTTGGGGGTTCCTAATTACCAGCACCTTCAGAGAAACTTCTTTTTCTTTGAGCCCCAGATGTAACATTAACTGTTGTGTTTTTTTCCCCATGACCTCTTCTGACCCCTCTCCAAGCATCCTCTGCAAATATTTTGAAAATATTTAAATGAAAAAGTTGTTGCTGACACCGTGTGGCCACTGGGAGAACTTCGGCAGGGAGATATTGCAGAATGAGGTAGTGGGATGGACCATAGTGCTTTTGACTGCAGGTGGAAGGAATCACCTTCACATTTTTCATGCTCTTCTAGTTTTCACAGAAATAAACATGAACACCTTTCTGCAAACAGAAGACACGCATAGCAGGCAAGGGGGCTAGAATTCCCCCCTGCTTTTCCGGCACTTGTTTCTCACATGGGAGAGCATCTTAAAATTGTTGGAAAAGGCAGGGAAGCAATTTGCAGAAATACTCTTTTCCTATGGTAAAATCCACCATAATTTAAATTTAACCTAACCTAATTTAAATTTAACCTAATTTAATTTAAATTAACCCATTTATGTTAATTGTTGATATCAATTAACATAAATGGGAGCAATGTCTGGTTAAGGTTTCAAAAGAAATACTTTACTCACAGTTTCCAAGATGACATATCTTCTGAATGGTCAGAAGTTCCTGCTATTTGTTGAGCAGAGAACCCTGGAGCTGTTCCCTTTATAAGGATGCCATGGGGAGGGGAGTGGGGTCTGCCATTCTGAAGACAGCACACCTCCTTCTTCAATCGTGTGGAGGAGAGAGTGTGTGAGAAAGGAAAGGAAGGAAACAATGTTAAGGACCACACCTCTCCTAAGGAGCATAGAAGGCAGGTAAAGGTGTCTGCTTAGTACGCTGCCCTCCAGAGTCCTGCAGGTGGTATTACATCCAAGTTCCAGTAAAAATGGCATCCCATACCTGCAGTCCATAAGAACATAAGGAGAGCCCTGCTGGCTCAGGCCAAAGGCCCATCTAGTCCAGCTTCCTGTATCTCACAGTGGCCCACCGGATGGCTCAGGGAGCACACGAGACAACAAGATGCTTGCATCCTCTTACCACTCCCTTGCACCTGGCATTCTGAAGTAGCCTACTACTAACATAAGAAGGTTGCATAACCCATCATGGCCTATAGCCCACGATGGACTTTTCCTCCAGAAATCTGTCCAATCCCCTTTTAAAGGCACCTAGGCCAGATGCCATCACACCTCCTGTGGCAAGGAGTTCCACAGATTAATTACCTGCTGGGTAAAAAAGTATTTCCTTATCCATTCTAACTCTCCCAACACTCAATTTTAGTGGATGTCCCCTAGTTCTGGTGTTGTGAGAAAGGGAAAAGAACATCCCTCTATCGACTCTATCCCTCCCATGCATAATTTTGTATGTCTCAGTCATGTCCCCCCTCAGGTACCTTTTTTCTAGACTGAAGAGCCCCAAATGCTGCAGTCTTTCTTCATAAGGGAGGTGCCCCAGCCCCGTAATCATTTTTGTCGCTCTCTTCTGCACCTTTTCCAGCTCCACTATGTCCTTTTTGAGATGTGGCAACCAGAACTGTATACAATATTCCAGATGTGGCCTTATCATCAATTTGTACAATGGCATGATAATATTGGCTGTTTTATTCTCAACCGCTTTTTTAACTACCCCAAGCATGAAATTGGCCTTCTTCCCCGCTGCCGCACACTGGGTCGACAACTTCATTGAGTTGTCCAATAGCACCCCAAGATCTCTCTCCTGAACTGTCACAGAAAGCTCAGAACCCAGTAGCCTATAGGTGAAGTTTTGTTGTTGTTTTTGCCCTAGTGTGCATCACTTTACACTTGTCTACAGTGAAACACATCTACCATTTTGCTGCCCATTCCCCCAACCTTTAAGAAGAATTGTCCATTCTACAATTCTGCTGCATATGTAAATCAGGCCTTAATGGAGAAAGCAATCGAAACCACTTTGCACTTGGTCACTGACTTAGTTGTCCCTGCAACCTCTAGTGGGCAGAGCTGGCTTTAGCCTTCTGGACCAACTAGGACCTGAGCTAACAGCCTCAGGAGCAGCCTCCTGGTCTAGGCAATGGTATTCTTCTGTGAGGATCTAGCAGGGCTCCAGCCACTCAAGCAATGTACTGATTTCCCCCACCAGGCCTGGCTAATAAGTGCTTGCAAGTTTGGCGTCACTCTTGGCTTCTTGAGCAACAGCTACTGTAGAACTTGCTTGGTCTAGGTCCTACTGTGCGATTCCTTAGACTTGCCCAAGGAATTTCTGCCTGCCTCCTTTTTTTCCACTGTCACCCTTCTGTATCCACCTGTCCATTTACTCCTCAAGTCCAACTCCTGTGTGGACATTTTTTGACTTGCAACTGCCTCTGTTGTTATCCTGCTATGGATCTACTCCATTATGCTCTGGTATCAATCTTGCTAGGACCGGCACTTCTGCTGCTGCATACTCAACTGCCGATATTGCTAGCATCCTTCCATACAAATGCCCACCCACCGCACCTAACAACATGTTAGTGGAAGAAACCATTTTCACGCTGTGATTTGCTCAATACTTTTTCCTGGGCTGTTGAATTAAGGAAGAATCATTCTGTCTTCCATGTGTGAGCTTGCCTGACCAGACCAGCAGTGTGTTTAGGGCTTTTGATGAAGCAGGATCGAACTCGGGAGTCACTCCCTGTGGTACTGTGCAACATTTAAAGGGTGCTAGGGCACTCAGGGCACAATCCTAAAATGAGTTAGGCTGGCATAAGCTAAACCAGCAAAGTTTGGCCAGCACAAGGCAGTGATGTCATCTCGTAATGAAGAACGGGAATGCTGGGCGAGACTTACACGTGATTGGCAGCCCATCCGTTCCATTCCGCGGCTGCCCTGGCCTCGGGGGGGGGGCTGCCCCCGGTTGGCGCGCTCCGCCGCTGCTTGCCTAGGCACCCGGTGCACCCCCCACCCATCCCCCCTGGCGAGCAGTCGCCCCGCTGAGGCCAGGGCAGCCGCAGAACGGAACGGATGGGCAGCCAATTACGTGTAAGTCCCGCCCAGCGTTCCCGTTCTTCATTATGAGATGACATCACTGGCACAAGGGCCACAGTAAAGTATGTTTGGACCACTCTCAGAGTCAGAGGGGCCAGCACACAGATGTGATCCATCTTCCCTGACTCCAAGTGTGGTCCAAACATGCTTTATGGTGGCCCTTGTGCTGGCCAAACTTTGCTGGCTTAGTTTATGCCGGTCTAACTCCAGTTTAGGATTGCGATCTCACGTTGGGTTATGTGGTGCTATTACTCAGGGCAGGTAAATTCCTTGGGCCAGTCTTGTTTGGGGGCATGTTTTCTCCATTATGTGTAACAGCTAGCTCTTAACTCTCTCCAGGGTTGGATTTGTTTACATGACTAAAAGAGAAATTCAAAGGTTGATATGGGGTCACACCAGAGCAAGAGATGCTATATAGATAACTCTTCCCTCATCTTTGGTGTTTATACCAGATAAGTAAATATGGAAACGATATCTCAGTTGGGCTGTAGTTTTGGTGGGTTCTGTCTTTCCATGCATGGGCTCTAGAGTTCTAATACAGCAGCATCACTAATGTTTTCATTTTGAGGTCAGTGCTCTAGCCCAGGGCTCCTGTCCAATTATGGCTGATGATGGAGGGAAGCGGGTTCCGGTTGAAAATGGTTTCAGGCCCACATTGACTCCTTCTCATCCCACTGGCAGGAAACCAGAGAAAGGGATCCAGTACTTGATCGAGAGAGGCTTCCTATCAGACACCCCAGTTGGCGTGGCACGCTTTATTCTGGAGCGGAAGGGACTGAGCCGGCAGATGATTGGAGAATTTCTTGGCAACAGACAAAAGCAATTCAACCGGGATGTACTTGAGTAAGGAGATCTGGATATTTTTCACTATGATTATGGTTTTATAGGCCACCCTATCCCTAATGCTCAGGGTAGATTACAGTATATGTCTTTTTAAAACGCAAAGAGAGCTAGAGATAAAAGTGATTGGGCTATGTGAGCTAAGAGATGAGTATTTCCTGGTTTAAAATGTTATCTATGAGTTCCCTGGGCAGTTTTAGGTAAGCTACTGTCCTTTCAGGCTCAGCCTACCTCCGTAATATGGTGATAATAATACTGAGCTGCCTTACAGGGTTATTGTAAGGATTACCGAAATGCTATGTACAAGTTGGTTCAAGTGCTTAGAAAAAATGCTTCACAAATACTAAGTAATATGCAGATGCGTTTCTACAGGGATGGCAAAGCTCTAAGTTTTGCAAGAAGCCTTACCCTGTCATGTAAATCCCTCCTCTCCCTTGCTGCTGTAGCCAGTAAGCAACGCCAAGATTGGCTAAAACGGTGCAGGAGAGGAGTGATTTCCACTGCAAGGTAAGGCTTCTTGCAAAACTTAGAGCTTTGCCATCTCTGTAGAAACGCCACTGGTAATATGTTACAGTTTCCTGTCTGATGAAGACCAGGAAACTCTGGAAATGTACAGAGTGTGAGTTTAAATGGATTAACAACACAATCCAAACCTACCTTACAGCCAGCACAAGTCCCTTGTGCCAGTCTCCAGTTGTTGCAAATGTGCTGTAAAGGGCCACGGCATTTGTGCCGTTTTTCAAAAGCGTGCGCTGGCCTTGGAGCACTGACTCCTGGGCCCGGAGGCCGAAAGGTAAGGCCAGCCTTGCAAGGCCAGCACAGGGACTCGGGGGAGGGGGCTGCAACATGAGGCAGAACGGGGCAGGGGGACGGGCAGAATGGGGTGGAGGAGGCGGGGTGGGCCCATGAGCAGCCTGGCCTGGGGAGGGGAGTTGAGACAGGATCAGGCCTTTGAGCTGGATCCTAACCCCTGGCACCAGCCCGGGTGGCCTCAATTTGGCTGCCCAGAGTTGCGCTGCCGAAATCGGTGAGTGCTTCGAGTAGCCCCATCCGGGCCACTGCACATTACCTGGGGGAAGGAGAATATTTCCCCTTTCCCCAAGTAGTGTGGCCCCAATCCATGCCCCGGGCTGGATATGGAACAGGCATGTTGGCCTGCCTATTTCAGCCTAGGGTTAGGATTGTGCTCTAGATAAAGGTGTTGTCTGGAGAGGTTACATGACTAGTTCTCCAATGCTTAACAAGATTTCTTTTAGAAGGAAAGGAATAGAGAGTAGAACAATGGGTTTCTGCAAAACAAAAGTAGTTGGGAGCCATTTCTGACTGTAAATTCCTTGGAAGGTTGTGGAAACTTTCTCGGGGGATTTCAAAAAAGACTTGGAGAATATTTTCTAGGAACTATAGTTAAGCATGTAATACCTTCTCCTTTGAGATCAATGGTTAGGTTAGATTATTCATCACGTTCCTTCTACACCTGGTTCCCTGAGTTGGCCACATTGGCATTTTTACACAGGCACAGTGCATAGTTTGTGGTGAGTTTGCTCAAGAGTTATGTCATTGTGCCAGCAGGAGCAGCTGTTTCGAACTATGCATGTTCTGACTTCCATAGATCTCTAGATTGGAATTGGTACATATATAGAGAATTACACCAAGCCAGCAATTCCATAACTGTGGGACAGTTATAGAAAAATGTGTTCTCATCATGTGCACAAGAAAAAAAATCAGGGTGCTCAGTTTTAGAGCTTACTAGCTTTTTGTTACCCAGCGTTTTACAAATTATCCCAAGCTTCTAGGCGACCCCGGAAACTATGGATTCAACACCAATGTCGGCCGTTTTCGAGTATTTTTATGTGGCATCCCCTTCACACCCCCACCCCTAGGGGTGCTAGGGGTGTCGTACCCCCACAGTGTTTGTTGCCAGACCGCAAGGCATATGTGTACCAAGTTTGGTGTCAGTCGCTCCAGGCGTTGCAGCAGGGCATGGCAGACATTTTGTTTTGCTCCCCTTCTCGCCCCCCACGCCAATGGGGGGGCCAAACCTGGACTCCAGCGGCGTTGGGAGCGTCACCGCTCGTCTCAGCGACCCCGGAAACTATGGATTTGATGCCAATATTGGTTGTTTTCGATCATTTTCACATGGGCCCCCCTGCGCACCCCCACCCCCGGGGCACTGGGGGGGGCCTGACCCCCACAGTATTTGTCGCCAGGCCGCAAGGCATGTGCGTGCCGAGTCTGGTGCCAATCGCTCCAGGCGTTCCAGCATGGCATGGCGGATATGTTGTTTCGCACTTCTTCTCGCCCCCCACGCTGAGGGTGGACTTCCAGGTGACAGCTGTGGCCAGGGGAGCCTTTGCTCAGCTTTGGCCTTGGGAGGCTCCTGAGCACTCCAAAGCTGCACTGGATACAGCTCAGGCCTACTGGCCTCACTATTCTTGCACAGCTTAGGATTGCACCCTTAATGTTTTTACTTGGTTTTATACTTAATTTTTTTTAGTTTTGTTTATTAATATCGTTTTAGTGAAGTGTGCAAGCCGCCTTGAATCCCCTTCAGTGGGGAAAAAGGTGGGACATAGATTTTTGAAATAAAGAAATTTTGAAATCAAGATGGGA
The DNA here is from genome assembly GCA_029204185.1 of Lerista edwardsae. Classification (NCBI taxonomy): domain Eukaryota; kingdom Metazoa; phylum Chordata; class Lepidosauria; order Squamata; family Scincidae; genus Lerista; species Lerista edwardsae. The sequence continues at coordinate 870,363 of JAJKFI010000128.1, read as the reverse complement.
TGTGGTTAAATATGTCAGGCCCGTATTTCCCCCTCCCTCCCTCCCTCCCTCCCTCCCTTGCTACCAGTTATCTCACTGACCTTCCTCCTGCCTTGCAGCTGTGTGGTGGATGAGATGGACTTCTCCAGCATGGACCTCGATGAAGCTTTGCGAAAGTTCCAGTCCCACATCCGGGTGCAAGGCGAAGCGCAGAAGGTGGAACGCCTCATTGAGGCCTTCAGGTATGTTAGAGGCATTGCCCACCTTTCCAAGGTTTCCTTATGGGAATTGCAGGGGCACTTGTCTAGACTGGAGAAACGTTATAAGCAATTGGGAGGATGTCGTTCTTCTCTAGAATTGGTGCTGTAGTGCGTAGAAACTACTGTGATTCTGAACTACCACCCACTTGATCCATCAGCCACAAGGAAAGGTGGATCGAACACACAGTAGGTGCATAGAATTATATGGGCAGATCAGCCTGGTCACAGAATACCTTCTTGCATGTAGTGGGTGTGCGTGAACCAGAGACTCGCTCTTTCGTCATGTGTAAAGTTCACATGCCAGGGGATGATCATATCCTAAGATGATATGAGTGTAAGTTAAGGACTTCTGCCCATTCATATTAAACTTCATAATCATATTATTTCTTTATGTTACAATAATGTTGTTAGTCATTTAGATGCCACAGGTTTCTTTGTTATGTATTCTATTCGCATACCTACCTCTCTATAAACTGAGAATACTATAGGGCACTACATTTTAGGACCTGGAGATAAAGACAGCTTGATCTGCTTAGTATGTGCCTGAAAAGGCCTGCATTACAAATACTGAAATCCAGTGCAGGAATTATGCTGCCCTCCTGCAAACCATGGTTTGCTAATTGGGCGTCAGCCTTGAGACAGTCCTCGATCACCTTGAGACTTGCTTGAAGTCCTTGAGACTTCACCTTGATCAGATTTCAAGTCTTAACTCATTTGAAATCAGGGATTTGCAACCTGTAGATGGTATTAAGGGTGCAATCCTAAGGTGCACTGGAACAGGCAGGCCGGCTGGAGCCTCCATGAGGCGAGGGCACGTTCGTCCCCTTGCCCCAGGGTAGGTGCCAGCCGCTCAATGGGCTATTCAGATCTTTGCACGCTATATATTGGGTGCAGGTCTGAGCACACTGCACAACCCGAATCAGCCACATCCAGGTTCCACCCCCCCTCCCCAGGCCAGGCCAGGCCAGGCCAGGCCAGCCCACCCCCTAGAATGCCCCCCACCCAGTTCTGTCCTCTTGCCTTCTCCTCCACCCAGATTAGCCCCTGTGCCAGCCAGACTTGGCTGGCGCAGGAATGGCCTACCTTCCATGTCCTCTGGCACTTCAGAGCCAACGCGACAGCTTGTGTCAGCCCTTCCTGCCTCACATGGATGTGAAAGGGTTTTACAGCACTTTTGCTACACTGCAGAGCCGACGCAAGCAAGCAATTTGCACAGAAGCTCCACTAGATCAGAAGTTCCCAAAGTCCTTTTCGGATTTTGGGACTGCAATTTAAATAGGCGGGGGGGGGCAGGGCCTGGAGCAGTGAGGGGTGTCCCTCTGCAGGCCTCTGATGCTGGGGAAAGCGTCTGATTTGCTGTCAAAGTGCACTTCCAGTTTTCCTGGGAAAAGGTAAGAACCCCCCAGGTCATGGGTCCAGCCCCTGGGCTCCTGCAGCACCACAACCACTGTGGTGCCATTGGGGCACCCATTACTGGGCTACTACCAGTGGTGTTATCTACTCCCGCGGAGATGGAACGCTGGGAGGGACTTACGTTTGATTGGCAGCCCGTCCGTAGCGTTCCCCCACCCGCCCGCCGCGCGGGGTGCCCCTGGTTAGCGCGCCCCACCGCTGCTCACTCAGGCACCTGGTGCGCGCCCCCCCCAGCCCCTGCGGCGAGCCGGCGCCCCCTCCAAGGCCAGGGCAGCGCAGGCAGGCGGCGGAATGCTACGGACAGGCAGCCAATCAGAGCATAAGTCCTGCCCAGCGTTCCGGCAGCTTGTTTGAAGATGACATCATCATACCCTTAAGGGGGAATGGCCTAGTTTAAGTCCCCAAGGTGGGTCATGTTTAGATGGTTCTAGTCTTAAATTAAAGTGAGACTTCAGAGGAGGGGTGGCTTCTGGAATTTCCCTTTTCTCAGCAGAAGGTCTTCGAGCAGCTCTGACCTGCAGTTGTGGCTTTGCCTTCCCTCCCCTGACCCTCTGCATTGACAATGGCTTTTTCCTCGTTTGTTTTTATGTCCATCATGCTTGTTCCAGCCAACGTTACTGCGTATGCAATGCTCCATTGGTGCGCCAGTTCCGAAACCCGGATACCATCTTCATCCTGGCTTTTGCCATCATTCTTCTTAATACCGACATGTACAGCCCCAGTGTCAAAGCAGAAAGGAAGATGAAACTAGATGACTTCATCAAGAACTTGCGAGGTGAGCAAAAGATTCTTTCAAAAAACAACCCCGAAACTCAAAGGATTGTGACTGCCACTGTGGCTTTCCTTTGGATCCCATGGGACAGTTATTAGAATCCAGCACATGTGGTATTCATGCTGTATATGGGGTTCTGGGTGTGCCACTGTTCTGTGGGGTCAGAAATACAGAACGTTCGGCTGAATTCATGGTTCGGTTTCTTGGAAGTCTTCACTTTTATTGGGTGGGGGGGGGGAGGAAAGTTCTAGTCATGATTCACGAAGATGTGCTTGAAAAAATGTGGGCCATGCTTGATGCAATGTCAGTAGCCATAGGGGTGGCTCAATAAGATTTGCAGTACTGGTCACTCTTGATTTACACAATCTTAATCTGCACGTTTTTGCAATAAGCATGATTTGCAAGTTAAGACCAGAAGTGCAATGTGCGAAGGCTTGTTATTGAAACAGTGCACAAAGGTTAGTCGCAGGTTCAGTAAAGAACTCTGCAAGCAAACATTCGTCCCTGTTTTTGTTTCGAAGGTCTCCTCTCCTAAGCTCCTTTGGAATTTCCCACCTCCTAAAGACCAGGCACACCTTCACTGTGTCTCTTGTCAGTGGCTCCTTAGTTGACACCCTCCCACTCTGCTTTGCCTGTCCCCACAGAATGAGCAAAGACTCAGATGCAGTGATGCAACCCTGGGCTGCTTTTTTTGCAAGAAAAACCCTGACTTTTGGGGAGCCGGACGATAGTCCACATTCTGCCCCTGCAGCAATTATGTATTTCTTGGAGTGTTTGAAAATGTGATTTTTTTCGCAGACTTCGTGATTTGAAAGGCAGAAGGCGGTTATGTGTTTTTATTCTAAATTCTCATTCCAAGTCCTCATTCTTAGTCATTTTAAATGCTTTTAAAGTGAATTAGGTAGGAGACATAGATGATTTAGTGTCAGTAGACGCAGCCACAGTATTATTTCTAACCGGAAAAGTAATCTGACGTCACTGGCAGGGGTCATTTGGAGGTTTGAGGGAGGATGCCTTCAGGATGCTGATGACACCCAGCTCTCTCTCGCCTCTCCTCCTGAGTCCAAGGGGGCGGTCTAGGTCCTGGGTTGTTGTCTGGAGGCAGTTGGGGACTGGATGTGGGCGAACAAGCTGAAGTTAAATCCAGATAAGACAGAGGTTCTCCTGGTCCAGAAGTCCACTACTTGGATGTTGGACTATTGTCCTGCTCTGAATGGGGTTGCCTCTGAAGGAGCAGGTCCGCAGCTTGGGGGTTCTCCTGGATCCGCAGCTGCTCCTGGACTCCCCAGGTGGCAGCTGTGGCCAGGAGAGCCTTTGCTCAGCTTCAGCTGATTAGCCAGCTGCGACCTTACTTGGGTCACTCAGAACCTGGCCACGGTGAACCATGCCCTAGTGACATCTAGATAAGATTACTATAATGTGTTGTATGTGGGGCTGCCTCTGAAGATGGCCTAGAAACTGCAGCTAGTGCAGAATGCAGGGGCTGGGGCTTGCCGGTTCGACTCAGTCAGACCGCTGCTTCAGTGGCTACACTGACTGCCAGTTCGTTTCCGGGCAGAATGCAAAATGCTAGTCTTATCTTGACTTTGGACACCCTTTGCAGTTTGGGTCCAGGGAATTTGAGGGACCGCCTTCTTCTGTACAATCCTACCTGTCTGCTCAGGTCATCAGAGGAAGCCCTTCTGACTGTGCCACCACCAGTAGAGGTGAAGGGGGTGGTGGCCAGGAATAGGGCCTTCTTGGATCTGGGCCTTCTTGGTTAATAGGGTGGCTCCTCGGTTATGGAACGCCCTCCCCTTGGAACTAAGAACTGCTCCCTCATTGGAGACTTTTTGGCGGGGTCTTAAGACCTTTTTATTTTGGAAGGCATTTGTGCAAGGTAGGCTGGCGTTTTTTAATTAATTGGATGAATTGGATGGTCGTACTGGTTTTGTTTTTATGTTTGAATTTTGTACTTTTCTATGCTTAATGTTTTTAGTGTTTTGTTTGATTTTAATTATATTATTATAATTATTGAATTATGTAAGCTGCCTTGAATCCCCTTCTGGGGGGAAAAAGGTGGGGTATAATTTTTTTAAATAAATAAATAATCTATTTTAATTTCTGGAAAATACCTTAAACACCAAAATGCAGTGTTTCGTGTTTTTATTTAGATATTCTCACACCAAAAAAAATGCAGTGTTTTGTGCTTTTATATGTTTTTAACAAAAAATAAACACCCTTATTTCTTTCTATATGAGTGAGTGCCCCTTTGTTTCTTGTGTCCACTCACTGGACCTATCGTTATTTCACCTTCTGCTGCTGAGCGCCATGCTCAGGAAGACTGGCCTGGTCCCAGTGCACCGCTCTGCACACCCATCTGCAACGCATTTCTTGGAAGCAGCCCTTCTCTCCTGGCTATTTCTCACTCACAGCTTCCTTCTCCTAGCCAGGTGTGTCTGTCAGTAGGGAAGGTGGCTTCTTGTTGGTTCTGAGGCAGTGGCTTAGCTAGAGGAGGGGCAAAACGGCACTGCAGGCACTGCCACTTGCTGTGTAAGCATCCCCTCCCACACGCCATTGGAGCCATTTTGGGCAGCGGCAGCAACATGCAGGAGACACTGTTTGGTTCTGTGAGCCCCTGTATGCTGCTGTCACTGCCCTGAATGATTCCAAAGGCGAATGGGAGGGGCCAGTACATAGCCTGCAGGACTCACCGTTTCACCTTCCCCCTCTAGCTATGCCACTGCTCTGAAGGCAAAAGGGGGTGGCAAATATTCAAATTGGAGAGCAGGCCTTCTCTCAACTGCTGCTGAGCTGGGAAAGGAACCCAGGCCGCTCCGGGTGACTTTGGGTGGGGGAGAGGAGTGCAGCTGTGCAGAGCATGAAAATTCCATCCCAAGGGTGATGTTGACACTTTCCAGGAGCCCTGGCCCTGATCCGTGCTGCCAGTGGTTGGAGATGGGAGTTCCAATACCCTTCCTGTGCCTGACAAAGCCAGAAAACGGTTATACAAAGAGAGGAACGATGCAAAACCAGTTAATTTGCATACTGTAGAAAAGCAGGATTTTGCTTTTCTTGGCATAGAGTGTTGTTGCCTGGATGCAGAATATCCCCTTTTTTTAGCATACCGAGCCCTGACTAAAGAAGGACTGAGACGGTCACAATCCAGGATTCTGAGCTTGAGGTATTCCTTCATCCAGACTCTTGCAACTGGCCAGTGATGCATCACTCAAGAAATTAGCAACCAACTTCCTACTTTCTACCATCTGTTTCCACTCATTTTTTTTCCAACTTCCTCATCAGGAGTAGATAATGGTGAGGACATCCCCCGTGACCTCCTGGTTGGGATTTACCAGCGGATTCAGAATCGGGAGTTGCGTACCAACGATGACCACGTATCTCAGGTCCAGGCAGTGGAGCGCATGATAGTGGGCAAAAAGCCGGTGAGTCACAGAGGCCTTCGTGGGAAGGAGTCGGAGCTTGCGGAGGGCTTTCTCCTCTTTCCAGCTCCGCTCCTAACACGCTCTTCCTTTTGACTCCACCCAGGTCCTCTCCCTGCCCCACAGGCGCCTGGTTTGCTGCTGTCAACTCTATGAAGTACCTGACCCCAACCGGCCGCAGAGGCTTGGGCTGCACCAGCGGGAGGTCTTCCTCTTCAACGACCTGTTAGTGGTAAGGAGATGGTAGGGGAGGGAACTCAGACACCTGGGTGGTGGTGAGACCGGCTACGGACGTAACCCTTCCTAGCTGATAGGGCTTCTGATCATAAACTTGCTTTAACAAGCCTGGGTAAAGGCATTCGCAGCACCCTCCCCAACGGGCACTTCGCAGAGTACAAAACCCGGGTCGCAATGGCATTTTTATCACATTGCGAGGCTTGGGGAGCCCTGTAGGGGTGTCCCCAGGGCTCCCCACACACCCGGAGGCCAGCACTGCGAAGGGTAAGTGTAAGATAAGCCCCAAGGGCAGCAGCACAATCCTGGGATCGTGCTGCAGTCTTTGTCCCGCCCCCACCGCTACTTGCAAGGTTCCCAACTCCCTCATAGTGATTGCCATACAGTGGAAACTCGGATAAATGTTATAATGTAAAGGAACATTATGATTTAGTACCCAGAACTCTTAGATTGTGTCTTTAGGACCTATTTTTATGTAGTGGAACTGGAGCTGCTTCTGTATGGCAAAGTCTCTTCAAAGTCTGTAGGAGAGATCAGGTCAGGTGAATTGTGTCGTTCCAGTTTTAGGGCAATATTGCCCTTGTCCCTTTGGGAACTGGCAAAGAAGGAACTGCATCATTTCCCCAACCTCTGGGGTTCCAGTTGGAGCAGCACGGCATCCAGACATGCAGAGACAAGAACTACTGTACTCTCGTAGTTGGAAATCTTGTGCTTTCTTTTCTTATGTTTTCTAGTGTTTGTTTCATTTCATGATTCTTTGGACATGAAATAAGATAAAATAATGTCTTCAGGATTAGGGTGCTCTAGATTAGAAGTGGGATCCAGAGAATTAAAGGCTATGGAAGTGAAAGCAGAACTTTTTTTGCTTTTTGATCCTCTTCTCTCCCCTGCACTCAACACATTGTTTAGGTAACAAAGATATTCCAGAAGAAGAAGATACTTGTGACCTACAGTTTTCGCCAAAGCTTCCCTCTTGTTGAGATGCAGTTGCAGCTTTTCCAGAATTCCTGTGAGTGTCACTGCTGGTTTTGATGCAGAAACCTTGTGGCTTTCTTGTTGACCCTGCTCCGGGCTGAAGCAATATGATATCCTGCTTGAGGTTTCTTTCTCTGTTGCCTCCTTTCAGTTTAGATTGTCAGTATTTAGACTGCAGGGCATGGACCTATCCTCTCATTCTATGTATAGTACCATGTACATGAATAGTGCTATATAAATAATAGTAATTGACATTTTTCCCATCTCCTATCAATATTTGTTGCAAAGACACTTATAATCCACTCTGATGTTGTGCCTTCGGTTGAATAAGAATTATAGGCCCCCTGAACTCTTTCCATTCCTGCATCAGGCCAACTAGGCAAATGTCATGGCCCTTCCACCATTCTTCCACCATTCATGAAGGAATGAAGGCCCTTCCTTCATTCTATATGTGGTCAGAGTCATAAGAACATAAAAGGAGCCCTGCTGGATCAGGCCAAAGGCCCATCTAGTCCAGCTTCCTGTATCTCACAGCAGCCCACCAGGTGCCCCAGGGAGGCACGAGACAACAAGATGCTTGCCTCCTGTTGCCACTCCCTTGCACCCAGTACTCTGAAGTAGCCCACCACCAATGTAAGGAGGTTGCACAATCCATCATTACCTATAGCCCACAATGGACTTTTCTTCCAGAAATCCGTCCAATCCCCTCTTAAAGGCATCTAGACCAGATGCCATCACCACCTCCTGTGGCAAAGAGTTCCACAGATTAACTACCTGCTGGGTAAAAAGTACTTCCTTTTATCTGTTTTAACTCTCCCAACCCTCAGTTTTAGCGGATGCCCCCTGGTTCTGGTGTTTTGAGAGAAGGAAAAGAACATCCCTTTATCGACTCTATCCCTTCCGTGCATTATTTTGTATGTCTCAAATCATGTCCCCCCTCAGGCGCCTTTTTTCTAGGCTGAAGAGCCCCAAACGCTGCAGTCTTTCTTCATAAGGGAGATGCCCCAGCCCCGTAATCATTTTCATCGCTCTCTTCTGCACCTTTTCCAACTCCACTATGTCCTTTTTGAGGTGCGGCGACCAGAACTGTACACAATATTCTAGGTGTGGCCTTACCATCGATTTGTACAATGGCATGATAATATTGGTTGTTTTATTCTCAACCCCTTTTTTAATTACTCCAAGCATGGAATTGGCCTTCTTAATTGCTGCCGCACGCTGGATCGATACCTTCATTGAATTGTCCACCAGCACCCCAAGATCTCTCTCTGGAGCTGTCACAGACAGCTCAGAACCCATAAGCTTATAGGTGAAGTTTGGGGTTTTTGCCCCAATGTGCATCACTTTACACTTGTCTATGTTGAAACGCATCTGCCATTTGGCTGCCCATTCCCCCAACTTGGAGAGATCCTTCTGGAGCTCTTCACAATCCTCTGGTCTTCACCACCTGGAAAAGTTTTGTGTCATCCACAAACTTGGCCACCTCGCTGCTTATCCCTGTCTCCAGGTCATTTATGAACAAGTTGAAAAGCACCAGCCCCAAGACAGATCCCTGGGGCACTCCACTTTTCACCTCTCTCCATTCTGAAAATTGCCCATTGACCCTCACTCTCTGTTTCCTGGCCCTCAACCAATTCTGAATCCATAAGAGGACCTACCCTCTTGTTCCCTGACTGTGTTCCCTGACTCTTCAGAGTCTTGTTCCCTGACTCTTCAGCAGCCTTTGGTGGGGGACTGTGTCAAACGCCTTCTGAAAATCCAGGTATATGATATCCACAGGTTCACCCACATCCACGTGCCTGTTGACCTTTTCAAAGAATTCCAAAAGGTTCATGAGGCAAGACTTACCCTTACAGAAGCCATGCTGACTTTCCTTCAGCAGTACTTGTTCCTCTACGTGTTGTAGGATTTTATCTTTGATGAGGCTGTCCACCATCTTACCCGGAACAGAGTTAGGCTGACCGGCCTGTAGTTTCCAGGGTCCCCCCTTCTCCCTTTTTTAAAGATTGGTGTGACATTGGCTATCCTCCAATCTTCTGGCTCCGTGGCTGTTTGAAGGGACGAGTTGCATACTCTAGTTAAGAGGTCAGCAACTTCGTTCTTTAGTTCCTTAATAACTCTTGGGTGTATACCATCTGGGCCTGGTGACTTATTTATATGTAATTTATCAATTTGATCTAAAACATCTTCTCTATTAACCATTATCTGATTTAATTCCTTAGTTAGGAAGGGCTGTTTGGGCTGCGGTATCTGCCCAAGTTCTTCTGCCGTGAAGACGGACGCAAAGAATTCATTTAATTTCTCTGCGATCTCCAAGTCCCCTTTTATCGCCTCTTTCCCTCCCTCACCATCCAGCGGGCCGACCGCCTCTCTGGCAGGTTTCCTGCTTCTAACATATTTGAAGAAGGTTTTATTATTCCCTTTTATGTTGCTAGCCATGCATTCCTCAAACTCTTTCTTGGCCTCCCGTATCACCTTCTTACTTGTCTTTTGCCAGAGTATATGTTCTTTTTTATTCTCCTCACTGGGGCAAGACTTCCATTTATGGAAAGAAGCTTCCTTGCTCTTTAAAAATTCTCTGACTTTGTTTGTCATCCATACAGGCACCCTCCTGGACCTTGTCGAGCCCTTCTTTCTTTGCGGTATACACTTCCGCTGGGCCTCTAATACTGTTATTTTTAACAGCCTCCACGCAGCCTGGAGAGACTGGACTCTTTTTACCTTCCCTTTTAATTTCTTTCTAACTAGCCTCCTCATCTGAGGGAAGTCTGCCCTTCGAAAGTCAAGGGTTCTTGTGTCACATTTGCTCTGCACTCTTTCCTGGACATGCATGGCAAAACCAATCGCAGCATGGTCACTGTTCCTCAATGGCTCAGTAACATTTACATCCCTAACTAGGTCCTGAGTACCACACAATATTAAATACAGAGTCACCTGTCCTCTGGTGGGCTCCATGACTAGCTGCTTTAAGGCACAGTCATTCAGCACGTCAAGGAATCCGGTCTCTCTTTCTTGACCAGAGCAGCAGTTGACCCAATCAATATGAGGATAATTGAAGTCCCCCATGATTACAGTCCTGTCTCTCTTGGTCAACGCCCTGATTTGTTTCCTCATTTCAAGGTCACCTTCAATTTTTTGACCCGGAGGACAATAGCACACCCCCACTATTACATCGCTCTTTTGGCCTGGTAGTTTAACCCACAGTGACTCTATGGTGGAATCCGGCCCACCTTCAGTTTCTACTCTGCTGGATTCTATCCCTTCTTTGATATAGATGGCCACCCCACCGCCAACACACCCTTCCCTGTCCCTCCTATAGAGTTTATAGCCTGGGATTGCAGTATCCCACTGGTTCTCTGCATTCCTCCAGGTTTCCGTTATGCCTACGGAGGGACTCTTTTTTGATCCCTTTTCCCCACCTCTCTTTCTACTGGACAAACTGTCAGTTACACTCAGGTTTGATTTCCTACTCCTCCATTACTCGGTGGTACTCCTCCAACTTCCTCTTCCCGTAGGGATGAGGAGTTCCGAACCGGACGCCGCTCGGCTCCTGTCAGCTTCCTCCAGGGATCAGTTTAAAAGCTGCTCTGCCACCTTCTTAATGTTAAGTGCCAGCAGCCTGGTTCCATTCTGGTTCAAGTGAAGCCCATCCCTCTTGTACAGGCCTGGCTTGACCCAGAACGTCCCCCAGTGCCTAACGAATCTAAACCCCTCCTCCCGACACCACCGTCTCTTGGGGCCATCTCTCGGAGCAAATTATTCTTAAGCTCAATATTCTCCACCATCTAGTTGTCCACCCTGAAAGGGAGAGGGCATTTGGGCATTCACCCAGCATTTGACTATCTCCTGTTCAGATTACCAGTTTGGGATCAAGCTGCTCTCGGCTGTTCCTGGAGGGGAAAGGAAAGTCTTGATCATCTTCAATGCTCCCAGCCTGCAGGACCGGTTGCGCTTCACCAGCGACCTGAGGGAATCCATTGCTGAAGTACAAGAGATGGAGAAATACCGTGTGGAATGTGAGTGATCGGTGGTTGTGGGGTTCTTCAGATGAGAGGGGCACAAAACAGGAAAGAAGGTGGGGGTGAAATAAAGGGTGGCAGATGCTGATAGACATTGCAACGGAGGGCCAAATCCTATCCAATTTTCCAGCCCAGATGTAGCCATCCTAATGGGGGGTGTTCTGCATTCGGTGGTGGTGGGGAAGTCATGGAAGCCTTCTCGTGGAGGCTGCATTGTGGCGGCATCAATGCTGGAAAGTGGATAGGATTGGGCCCTGAGACAGCATAATTTGTATAGAATATCAGTAGCCCAGGAGGTTCTTGAGTAAGCTGAAGGTAGTCAACTAAGTTTTGAAAGAGAACCCCAAATCCAAGTAACTGGCTGTTCTGAGGGATGAGAGAGAGGAAATACCTCTTGAAAGCATTGTGACGTATATTCTGCATCTTTAACTTCCTAGTATGTAGTACTAGTTTGTGATTCTAGGTTTCATCAAATGTGTGTGTGAAAATGAATGGGCAGTGTCTGCTAGAAGGCTCTAAGAGCGCAATCCTAACCTGGAGTTAGGCAGCAAGGTTTGGCCGGCCCAAGGGCCACCGCAAAGTGCGTTTGGACCACTCTCAGGGATGGCGCATGTCTGTGTGCTGATCTCTCTGACTCTGAGAGTGGTCCAAACGTACTTTACGTTGTCTCTTGTGCGGGCCAAACTTTGTGCCCGCCTAACTCCAGGTTAGGATTGCACCCTAAGACAATGTTGGGGGCATTCAGCAGGCCTGCAGTAGTCAGCGAGCCAGCCTTTATGCTCTGTAGATCGCCACATTCAAACATTTTAGATACAGGTTCCAAACGTGCGTGGTATTTATTATTTCTGAACACGGAATTTGGACTCCAGTGCAAATGCAAGCAGGCCCCGCCTGTGAGCCTGACAGGGCTGAAGTGCTCTCAACAGTCCTGAGTGTCTCTGTCCTGTCCTGTCCTCCTCCCACAGCGGAATTGGAGAAGCAGAAAGGGGTGATGCGCCCCAACGCCTCCCCCTCCTCCGGACCCAAGGACACCGTGAACGGGACGCTGACTCGCAGCAGCCTGGAGGACGCCTACACAGTGGGGGAAGGGCTGAAGCGCAGTGCCCTCAGCAGCTCCCTCCGCGATCTCTCCGACGCTGGTGAGAGGCTAGGGTTCAGGACTCTGGGTTCCTCCTATGGCTCCAGGACTGTGAAACAGGGCAGGAGAAAGCCTGGCAGGCTTGAAGTGGAGGTGGAGGTGTGGAAGGACCCACAATCTCTGGATTTATGCTGATAAGAATGTATGGCGAGAATTGTACAAGGACGCTGCCCCCTTCTGCCTGAGCCGGAATGTTTTATAGGCTTTAGGATCCATGACCTATGCTCGGTTCTGTCAAACATGCCTGGAAGCTTCCAATATAGTGTGTACATTCTTAGCCCCCCACAATGCACTGTGTGCATATGGTGAAGCTTAATGAGAGAAACATAAGAACATAAGAAGAGCCCTGCTGGATCAGGCCAAGGGCCCATCTAGCCCAGCTTCCTGTATCTCACAGCGGCCCACCAGATGCCTCAGGGAGCAGGCAAGACAACCAGATACTTGTATCCTGCTGCCACTCCCCTGCATCTGGCATTTTAAGTAGACTATTACCCTTGCATCACCCCCAAAGCTTAGTGCCATTCTGGGCTCCATTTTGGAGTCTAGCAGAACCATTCCAGAATCCTCTGGATTTCAGAATTTGGACCGCTTTATATAGTCATTAAAATTTAGAAAAGCTTGTCTAGACTATCAGATCAAGCTGTAGCTGGTGAGGCTGCCTGTTTGAATGCTGTGCTGGGGCAGGGAAGGGAGAAATTCCAGCGCATAGAAAAATAGCATCTTCTGACATGCTCAGTTTCCAATTGTATGGAGGGTTTTTTTTTTTAATGAAGCAGTCAAAGATGGAACACTTACCAGCTCTTGTAATCTGAGCAGTACAGTCTAGAAAAAGCTTTTCCACTTGATTCTGCTGAATGTATGGCGTTTTGATGCATGTGTTTTGGTGGAGTCCAGATTTCAAAAGATCAGTTCTACAGAAACGTTTTGAAGTGGAGCAAAATGCTACTGTAGGTGATCCACTAATTTCTAGAATGTAATTATTTTTGCTCCCTCTAGTGGCTGAAACAAAGCTTGACATCTGAGTAATTCTCTCCTTCCCCAGAATATATGGAGCCCTGGGATTTGGGGTTGCATGAGTTTATTGGAGGGGAGCAGGGCTGGTGCTTGCTGGTGGATGGATGTCTCTCTCATTCTATGGAAGCAGCTTTGACCATGTGAAGAAAGAATGCAGCTGTGCTTGGGATGGTGTGTGGTTATTCAAGAGAGCGGGACAGTTGCATGCTCTGACCCAGATAATCTCATGGCAGCAGAGGAGACCCTGATCCACATGGCCACCTAACATATTGCTTGCATTGCATTGGACTGAAGTGGAACAGGGGCAAGACACTCTCTCTGTTTTTCCTCTGTCTTCTGTTAACCTTGCCTCTGCTTTGTTGCTCTGCTTCATGGGATTGGGAATGGGGATGGGGCCCTCGATCTGGGGTCCCCCTTCCCCCCTTAAATTTGGGAGTGTTGGCTAAAAGGGGGGGTTCAGGTCTCGCTAATCCCTGCTCTGTTGCAGGCAAGCGTGGCCGCCGTAACAGCGTGGGATCCTTGGACAGCACAATTGAAGTAAGTGGGTTGGAGGAGAAGGAGCCAGTTGGGGGGGAGGTAAGGGGGGGCACAGATGGGGTTGCTCCATCCCCTCCTGCTCTTTCTGCCTTGCAGCCTCTCTTCTTCTTCTTCTCTCTCTCCTTCTGTGTCTGCCTCCACCCCTGCCCCCAGCAGAGGGAGGCACAGAGGTTCAAAGGAGGCGGGGTTCATTCCTCTAGTGCAGGAGAGTTGGCCAACTCCCCAGCATGCATTCGTTTTAGCTAAGGTCAGCCCTTCTTCAGGCAGGCAGCCATCCTGGGATTCTCTGAAATAACTTCTAACCCCAGGGGAATAGGGGGATTATAGAAGCCAATTGTTTAATGTCCCTCTTTTCTTTCTTTCTTTCTCTGTCTTTTTCGGTTTCCTTTCTTTTCTTTTTTTCTCTCCCCCTCCTGCTTCATGTCCCTTCCAGGGGTCTATTATTAGCAGTCCACGTCCCCACCAGAGAGTGCCGCCACCACCTCCTCCTGAGGAGTACAAGCCTCAGCCTCGCCCCCCTTCAAACTCGTCGTCTTTCCTGGGCTCCCTCTTTGGCAGCAAGCGAGGGAAGGGCCCCTTTCAGACGCCCCCCAGCCAGGCTTCCGTTTCTTCCTCTTCCGCCTCTTCGTCCCATCACCACCTGCCCCAGCATCACCCGCATCACAGCCACCCGTCCCTGCCTGACGGCGGCCAGTCCAAGCTGCAGGCCTTACATGCCCAGTACTGCCACGGCCCCTCTGCCCAGCCTCCCCCGCCCTATCCTCAGCAGCCCCCTCCCCCACAGCAGCCAGCCCCGCCCCCGCCCCCACTCGCTCTGCCTTCCAACCCGTTGCCGCCCCACGTCCAGCGTTTCCACCACTCCCAGCAGCCCCCCCTCTCGGCCCCCCCGCAAAAGCAGGCGGCTCCAGCCTTCCCCACTCCACAGCCTCACCACCACTACACTCTGGGCCGGCCCAGCCAGCAGAAACGCGCCCACCAGATGGCGGTGGCGGCGGCTGCGGCGGCAGCTGCCCAGCACCCCCCCTTCCCCCACGGACGTCAGCCCACCTCTCCACTGCCTCTCTACAGCCCTGCCCCCCAGCATGCCCTGGCGCATACATACCCTCAGCAGCTGCATCAGACCGGGGGCAGTGGGCAGCACACCTTACACAGGCAGCAGGCGCCAAAGCACTTTATCTTCAGCCATCACCCCCCACAGCTCTTACAGCGGCCTCCTCCACCCTCTGGGGTGGGACCGTACCCCATTCATCACGGCCACCCTCCTCAGCAACATCACGGCCAGCCCCCGATGCCCCCACCTCATTCCCCCATTCCGCCGCACCCTTCCTACCCACCTCTTCCCCCTCCATCACCCCACACCCCCCTCAGCCCTCACTCTCCAGCTGCCCCCCACCTCCCCACTACCCCAGCACATTCCCATGCACCAGGGGGGGCCTCAAGCCATGTCCTCTCAAGGACCCCCTAACCCCAAACAGAAGCCGGTCAACAGAATCAGCACTGTTGTGTGAGGAAGACCACTGCAAGGGGGCAAATAGGTAGATATAAATATATAAATAAGAGCTAGGGGTCGCTACCATCCCAGCTGAAGTGGTGGGGCACAGGCGGAGGTCAGGAGGGTGTCTAGACTATTACGGCCATTCCCCATTCCTACTCCACACCCCCACCCTCTTTTCCCAGAATCAGAACTGAGAGAGGGCATCCCTTGGACCAACACCAGAAGGAAGAAATCGGGACCTGCAACACTCCTCGTGGCCTGAGGGTGGCACCAGCTTCACACATGGCTGTGATGCTAGGAGCACTGCCTCTTTTCTCTCCCTGCAGGTGGCTCTCCTACTGGTTAGAAAAGGGGTGCCTGCCATGGTATGACTTTTGCAAAGGCAGGCGTTAAAAAAACCCGTCGTGGTGCAGAGGAAGACAAAACTGTTTTCTGTTTGGGCTGGTGGGGAGAATTGTTACATATGCAAGATTTCCTGTTTTTTTCTGTAAATGTTCCATAGAAAGAGATAATCTGATTTTGTCTGAGCGCCTCTGTGCATACCTAGTTAACATGAATGGCGCATGAGGTGCTGCGGTTGTTCCTGAATGGTATTGCTTCAGGCTGAAGATAGTGATGGAATTGCATTGGCTGACTGCTCCTCCATATTAAAAAGTGTTTCTGCACATGAAGCCAACTATCAAAGGCCTAGCCTGGCCTCCCTGAAATTCTAGTTCTGCGTTTGCAGGGATTTTTCCTTTCTTCATGGCAAAGCCTTTATCTGTACAATCCCTCCTTCCCCAGCAGTCTGGAGTAGTACAGTCCAGGAAGAGTTTAACTATTCCCTCTGCTATTTGCATGAAGTGGACCATACATTCCAGCACCCCTCTGCAGAAAGATTGTTCCATGTGAAGGTTCAGAATGCGTAGAATGAGCCATGGAGTTGATTTTGTACCTTCGTACACTTGCCCTTTTCCTGCAAGGTACCACTGCAAACAAGGCCAAGGCAGCTGCCGTTTCTTTTGTTCTTGGAGTTGCTGGGTGCAGACATTTGCCCACTTGCACCAAAATTAAGGGTCTTCTCTCTGTGAAACGTTAGTCAAGGGTGATTTCAGTGGCTGCCTTCCTTTTGTCTCATTTACATAGCACGTGGCTGTTTTTGCCGCCCTGCCCAAAGAGTACGGCTTTCTGTTAGGAAGGATAAAACAACCTTTTCAAGGTTTTTTTTTAATAGCATTCTAGAATAGAATTCTTCTTCCCTCTCTTGCCCAAATATTGGGTCAGTGCCCTTGGATGATTTGTTTATGGGATTGTTTTGTTGGCAGGCAAAATGAGATGACACAAGGCCTGAACTATATTAACACAAGGAATTTATTAAATGGAGAAAAGGGGTACAGCATTGAATAAGAATAATGTATGCAGTAGTAAACAGGCAGTAATAACAGAACAAAGCAGGGCATAGGTCCAGTAGACCAATGGTTCATCATATAGGTACCTCTTTCCCTGGCTTCAGTTTCAAGGATGAGCCTTGTATGGTGTTTTCACCTCCCTTTTATACAGTGAGCTTGGAATGTTCTGGCAGCTTTTTGACCATATATGGTATGAATGGGGGTTAGGGTTCACCTCAGGATTTACTATTGCCATAATGGTCACTCTGTTAAAAGGGCGTGAAACCTCTACTTAGTTATTCTCAATTCCTGTGAGCCCTCAACACAAGGCTGTTCCATTGCTATTCTACTACTCAGTGGCCTTTATGATGTTATATGCCTACTTTGTAGCAATTTAGGAGATTGTTTTCAGATATTTACACGGTTTTACAGTGAACTGTTCAACCCAGACCAACGTTTATATAGTCCAAAGGGTGGGTGGCTCTGAAGTTTTTCTAACATCTCCAAATAGCAAATGACCCATGTGAATGTCTAAACAGCCGTTAAGATCAGAGCAGCACTGCTGCTTGTGGCCTGAGGGTGGTACCACCCTCCTTGAGTTCTGATGCCAGGGAAGAGGGTAGGCAGGTGTTAGTTTGGCACTGAAGTCTTCATTGGGCATAATCTGTTAATTTCTGCTCCAGAGGCCCAGTTAACCAGGTAGCAGCTAAGTATTTGAATGATGTGGGTGGAGCCTGTTTAAGCAGTCGGATATTACTTCTCCATGCACTTTCTGGACCAATGTGGAAGAAACTTCACTCCTGCACCACTTTTAGGCACTGCATTAGGCCATATGCGGAATATATGACCTGGGCATGCTGATGCCTGATTGTACAGATGCCTTTTTGAGGGGAAGAAACACAAGTACTGAGCCGCTATGTCAGTGGTTCCCAAAATGAGCTGTGGCTCCCCAGGGAGCCACAGAAACCAGCCGGGGAGCCGTGGACTCCTCCCAAAAAAACCCTGCTGCCCTATACACTGTATAGGATTGTAGCCCTAATGGGGAGCCATGGCCAGTGGCCCTGTAGGTCAAGGGAGCTGTCAGTCAAAAACATGTGGAAACCACTGCCCAAAGAGATTCAGCGTGGCAAAAGGCAGTACTTTATAGACGCTCACCACACTGTGGTGCTGCATGCGAAGGCTCACCACTTGGGGCAAGCTGTTGCTTCACGGACTCCTGCGCCAGTGTGGCTGCCAGGCTGGCTCTCGCACACTTTTCTCATCCACTTTGCTCCAGTCTGCAAGGACTGCCCAGAATGGCTTATATTCTTGGAAAGTCCCCTCTTCCTCAGCACTGCACTGATTATCCCTTGCCTGATGCCTTCTTTCATAGGAGGGAGGAGCCACCATCCTTCCCCAGTGGGCATAGAGATGGGGACGGACTACCAATGCTCCCTTTTTGGAGGAGAGAGGCTCTTCCTTGTTTTATTCTATAATTTGCACAGAGTTGTGAGTTGCTGCTGTTTACATGAAGGAACGCTGGTGTTGGGGATACGTGGAGAAAGGGCAGACCATGAGTCTTCTTGAGACATTTGGGGCATGCGGGGAGGGAATGTGTCTTGCCCCCTCAGTTCTTATTCATAAAGGGCTATTCTTACTCCCTCGCCACCCCACCTGTGGGGTTTGCACTGAATACATTCTAAAAGGGAGGGGGCTGTATATTCCCTGACCTTGTATGAACCCAGTCCTCTCACCAAACTGGAGCGGGGAAATCAGAGTGATGGGTGGGATGCAATTGTCTCCTCTGACCTAATTTGCTCTTTTAACTTATCAGTGTGTGTCTGCCTGGCAATAGGGGAGAGGCAGTAAAGCTACACACACCAATATTGGTTCCTTGGGAGCTCAGATGCACTTTAACCCCTACTTCCCTATTCCTTTCTTTCTGTAAAGATAGGAACTGATATTCTCTGTCCTGAACCAAACCTATGGGCTCATCCAGGCCTACCTACCTGTTGTTGCCCTCCCTTCCTCCAGAGGTGTTACCTGGGCCAGCCGCCCATGCCTCTCCTACTTCATACAAGAGTAGGAACTTCTCCTAGCCTGTGGCACTAGACTTTGGATAAAGGGACATGGTATTGCCTTAAGGCTGCCAGAGTGTGATTTTTTTTTAATTCAAAGGAAGGGGTGCCTGACTTAGGCTATCTAGTTGTATATTTGTAGGAAGATGTCAGTTTTGAACAGAAGAGATATTCTTTTATCGCTTAAATTTTAAAGTGGTGCCTCCTAGACCTCTAGCAGGTGCACAGTATTTTTCTAAATTTAAATGGAAGGGCATGCCCAGAATGCTGACTCACATGGAAAAGTAGTGGCTGATCTCTGCTGAAGGCAGGTCATTCTCATGTGTTTTTCCATAGGGTATCTTGAGACAGGGTGACCTGCCTTCTGAAGAAGATGCCGGTTGACAGCTAGAGACTGACAGGCAGTTAGAAGGTATTTCTCGCCGTGCCCTAGCAGTACTTTCATGCCACAGGAGTGTCTACCACCCCCATTTGAAGAATTACTGCTGTATAGCGGTAGGATTTCTGGCTCCTAGCTCCATGGGGAAGGGGGAAGAGAAAAAGGACCAGTTAGCTGAGGGGTCAAGGAAGCTAATGGGTCTCTGCTTCTAGGCTGAGCCTGAGAGACTCATTCCTCATTTTCAGCACCCTTCACTGACTTGACTCCTCGGCCTGTGAGAGAACCCAGGGAGTCCTGCCTGCAGCTGCAAGCAGGTAGTAGTTTAGGCCTTGCTATAGCTGCTCCTAGCTGCACCCTGCAATGTCCTGGGCTTCCCCCCTCCTTCCATGTCAGGTCTTCCCACCCTTCACCCCGCCCACCCCCAGCATGCACTTTGTCCCTAACTTGCACTGCACTTCCTGTGTCAGGTTTGTTGCTGTACAGAAATTCTGGTGTATATACTATATATTATAAATATCAGTCTCTACGAGCGAGGGGTGAACCGCCTCTGGCCCATGTGTTTTCTGTGACATGGGTCCCACCTTTCCTCTCAGAGCTCCTGGTTGGAAGTTTCCAAGATCAACTGTATTTTTGGTTCCTATCCTTTCCTCCCCCAAACTCTGGTCCATGTTGTACATAAAAAAAATCCTGTATATTTGATGCTTCATAAACTGAACAAATGTCCTTGCTGTGTGAAGAAGGGGGTGTCCTGTGCGTTATTTGCCTATGTTGTGTGAGACTGCATGGTCTTAGCAAAGTTCCTTCACTTTCAGATTCTGTATCCGCGGATAAGTGAACACGGATTTGGAGACCTGCCTTACCTACCCTTATTCTTACTCTGGGTTGCTAAAAATCTTGCTGGGGGGTGGGGGCAGGGGAGAACATAGGTTCCCTTATCCACAGTTTCAGGTATCTACAAGGGAACCAGGAACCCACCCCCTGCAGCTACTGGGGTATACTTGTACTTCAAGTGGGAACCCGGAGCATAACTCTTCCATCACACCCTAACCAAAGACATGCCTGCTTGAATGTATGTCCTTAAAAATCAGGCTGCATGAAATTAGCACTGTGGGGGGAAAAAGTCAGCTAGAATCCTTCTACCTGCCAAGCCAAATTCCCATGTATAGGATATTTTTGTATGTGTAGAGATGCATCCAAGTACACATATCCTGACCTGCCGTCTCAAATGATACAGCCTTGACAGCGGTGGCCCCCCTCACTGAGTGCCACCTAGCCTGTAGACTGTACTTACTTTCCCCATAAGCCATTTGTTAGTCTAGTTGTGGGGCTGAAACCACTTAATTCATGCCCTGCTCTTGAGGTGGTACAGCATGGGGGCAGCCTTTGGGTTTTTTTCCTTCATACTAGAGCAGGCCTCTAAGTTTGCAGGTTCAAAACTACCTTCCCCGGGCTCAAGCAGGTGACTACTGTAGAAGCCAGTTCAGTTCCATTGCTGATCCAGTTCTGGGATTGGGAGTTATACCAGAGAGGATGAGCCTAATAGTTGAGTGTAGACCTTTGCCACAGCGGTAGTAGTTTCCCAGCCCCTGATTATAAGACACATTTTCACTAGAAAGACGCGTACCTTCTCTCTGCTCCCAAGATTACACTGGGGAAGCACAACTACATCATCTATCTATGCACAAGTCCATTTGTAGGCATTGTGTGTGTGTTGGGCTAGATATTCCAGCAAGACTGCCCTAGAGAGATCCTCTCTTTTTGTTTTTTAAATAGGCCTTGTGGCTACAAAATGAACAGTAGGTCTTAAAAGAGGTATAGATTTTGACATGCATTTTCGAACACACATACACTAGATATCTACAACCTTACACAAATTTACAAGCTGAACCCATGGCTCAGAAGCGCATGCAAACATGGGGATTGGGCAATTCTCCACTAGCAAAAGGGATGGGAATTGTGCAGTTCATCCACTACAGGATGGTGGAGGCCCCAAATATAAGTGGCACTATTGCACATGACTCCTGGAGAAAAACCATGAGTGAAGATATGCTTTCAGGTAAGCTCCAGTATTGTAAGCACCTGTTGTGGACTAGAGTCTCCCACTGAGGTAAAAACGCAACGGTATGCAAAGCAACCTGTGCTCCCTTTTCCACCTAACCAGAGCTTCTCAGCACGCATCTGTAGGGCACATTCAGCTATAGGTATAGACAAAACAGCAGCTTCTGATACTCAGGAAGACACACATGGGCTATAAATTGTTTCACTTTAGACTTCTACTAGATGCACCAAGCTTTGGAAGTGGCAGAAGAGTAGCCCAAGAGAGGTTCCTGCTAGAGGAAGAAGCTGCCATGAATGAAGACTGGCCCCATCAGCAGCTACTGAAGAATGCAGCTGCAGGAAACAGGAATTCAGAGTGTGGATAACAGCTGTTTAATAGAGACAGTCTAGTAAGGATGAAATGTATGAGTGATCAATTTGAGTGAAGAGGGCTGGTCTTTTGTTCAGTCCAGGATGTTGGCTTCAAAACTTTGCCTAGAGGCCAGGCCACCCAAGTAGAATTAAATACTAGATAACAACCCTGGAACACGAGAGACCAGCTCACAGCCTCTTACCCTTTCAACTAGGCACCAGCCAAAACTCAGGTGGACTTCAGAAATGGATGCCTGCGTGGCTCTGGGTGAAGAGCACTATCACTTAGAGCCTCCAGAAGTCTTGGGATCTCACCAGAGCTGAGTCTCACGAATCTCTGAGATAGTCTGGCTAGCTTTCTGCAATGCCTGCAAGAAGACAAAAAATCTTGTTGAATTTTTAGCCCCATTATACAGCCTAAGAATCATATAGAAAATGTTATTAAAATACAGCCAATATAGAACAGCAAAGGATTTTAAAAGAAAGCAGTTTAGGGAGCCAGCCTAGAAGGTTTGCAAAATAAGAGATTTGAAGAAGTGTTTAGGAGTTGGCCACAGACATGGTTTTGTGTGTCCCCAAGCAAGCCCACGTCCTTGAGATCATCCATTGAGTTAAAGTGGCAAAGGACTACAAAGCCCATTGGGACTGAGGGTATAGCACTTGCATTCAGACCATTTAGAATGCAAGATCAATGCCAGCACTTTTGAGTTGCTCCCACAAACTAACTGATGCTTCAGAAGGAAAGGTTTTCCTGCAGCTATGCCAGAGAGAACCTTCTCCCACCACCAGCACAGTCTACAGCCAAAACCCGGCTATCCTCACCACCACCCCTCCTCTCCCCGTCACCTTGAGCATATTGGCAGCCTCATTCCGTTGCTGGGCCATGTCCTCAGACTCTGTGAGCAGTGAGTCCAGGAGCTGAGGCTTGTATAATTGACCGACAAGTTCACTTTGAAGATGGTCCTTGACATAATTCACAAGGAAGTGCATCACTGTCTTTGGAACACTATAAGGGCAGAGCAAATACCTCATTAAAAAAACAGCTCTTGAAAGACCTTGGGCAGGGAGAAGTGTCACATAGCTATCCTGCTAAATCCTGTAGTTTCTCCTACTACAGCCTTCCCTCCATTATTAGAAGTATAGGTAGATAAATCCAGCACCCCTTTAGGAGGCATTTTGGAGAACCATCTGTCCTAGGTCCTCTCACCAGTCGCCTCCTGATACCATCCAGAATTACGTGCATCCTTACCCAAAAGGTCTTGACTATGGAAACTCGCATTCTCTACTCTCAAGCGCTGACAGCAATACAGCAAGCCCTCGTGGGTGGGGTGGGGGGAGAGTTCCATTCTTGGAAGCCCTGAGGATACTAAAATCCATGGATATTGGCATTTCAGAGGCCATTTAAGTCTCCAGAGGTGACCGGAGCAGTATACCTGAAGCAGTGGGTTTCAGAAAGCTGCCTAGAGCAATTTGAAGTCCAGTATTTGGCAAAAACCAGACGTTCACTTTGGTTGAAAATCACTTTGGGCTTCATTGGGGGCAGGGTCGTTGGATCAGCTCTCGCAAGTAGTGAAATCTGTGGATGCCAAACCTGTAGGTGAAGCGGGGCCCCTGTACCTGTTTCTAAAATCTACATCTAAAGTGTTCGTACATGCAGTGTTCTTCAAAAATGTGAATTTGTGATGGGAACGGGCAATTTAGATCACATTACTGCTGTCTGTGATCTAAGTTAACCATCCCCACAACAAATGCGCATTTTTGAAGCGGGTACCAAATCCAGATGCTCTCACACCCTGCCAACCAAAGTTACCTGTCCTGAATGCTTTTGCGCACAATGAGGAAATAGGATTTGATAAGACGTCTGATGACTTCACAGTCTCTCTGTTCACGCTGGCTTAGTTTTCGTGCAGCTGGCATGGGCTGTGAAGAGGCAGGAAGGCTGCGGTGAGCAACTCGACCAGAGATGGTAACAGCAAAGCCTGCAGAACAGCCCTCTAGATTCCCACTCTCTTGGCTCAGAGTGGTGGTGAAAGTCCGTTGTCCCCTTCTTCCTGCCCCCAACTATACCACAATCCAACATTTAGCCCACATTAAACCTCACACACACTACAGAAGTCCTGCCAAGGCCAATGGCTCATAGTCAAAGATACTGCTCCAGGCATAACCGGTGAGCATCCCTCATCTTCCTTGCCTCCCGTTTTCCTTGAGTCCACGTCTCCATTAACCCACTTGCTACACGCAGCACCATGAGACACCCCTCTTCGTAAGAGCTGTGAAGCAGGGAGAAAGGAGCAGCACTGGATACTTGCTGTTTCTGCTAGCATCAAGGCCCAACATTTTATGAGGCTTTATTTTATGCCTCCTCTCCCCAAGTTTTTGGGCACCCTTTTGCGAGGGGGGGGTATAGTAGATTGGAAACTCCCATCTGTGTTTCCCCCTTGCTGAAATGTATATTATAAACAAGGATATGTCCATTTTATTTCATTCTGAAGTGCCATGTGCACCAATGGCATTTTTGCCACCATTTCCCTACGCCAGGAGTAGGGCAGTCCAGAGCTCCTACAGAATCCTCCTTGGGTCATTCCATCTCATCATCATACTTAATACTTTTCTACGTTACATGCTTCGATTTTGATGAAACGTGTCATACTGAAAGATCCTATATAATTACTGAAGAAATGCATATATTTAAGTCTGAACTTCCAAACTTTATCAAAAAATGATGTTCTAGTGATAATTAGCTGTACTTCAGACACCAGTTGAGATAGAGTTGGGAGTGGTCTCATCTTAAAGCTCTTTTCACCAGCTTTCATATGATATACAGCACAATGGGTTTAATAATTTTTAAAAATGCACTTTAAAATTCTCAGAAACACATTTTTAAAATTTTGAAAAAAATCTCAAGGTTAGTTCATGCTTGTGTCTAACTATACCAAAAAGTTGATGGGATCATAAGATATGAGAGATAACACATACATATGATCAAGAGAAAACAGAATTTTCAAGTTGAACTTTATTTTTTAATCTACAGCATAATGCTTGTACAGTATTTGTCATTTACATGTGTGTTAATTTTCTCAATCTGTTCTGTTCTGACCCTTTTCTATTTTTGGTGCTGTTACATTCTGTAACCAGAGAAATGCAAACTGGAACAGGCAGTATCATACTGGCCATCATGCAATAGCACCATTGCCCCTCCTCTCCTCACTACTGCTCTTGGCACAGTCTGCTGGGTGCGTTTGTGAAGACAACTTACTTCTCATCATAGAGCCTTCTCATCCAGTTTTCCCATCCAAGGATTGTAGAAGAGATGGGCTCTTTGTTAAACAAACACATGCTGTTAATTAATATAAGCATTTTTTTAAAAAGCTTTTCTTACCACTGCAACACAGCTGCAGGCAATCTCATCTCTTGGAGATAAGACCTCCTCCCAGAAGTGTGATTAATCACTTCCAGTTTGCATTTTTCCCCTGAGGGAAAAGGTCTTATCCCAACTAATGGATACTAATCGCTGTACGCCCCTGGAGAATAGCTGCAGCCATGGTAAGAGAAACTTTTTAAAAGGCTGAATGCTAATTAACAGCATGATTTCATTTAATACTTCTTTTGCATCCATGAAGATTTGATAAAAAGGCTCCACCTGTGTTGATAATTATCAATATTGTCAATAATTGTGAATGTGATGTGATAATTTGAGGAAGTTGACATGAAGTATGCATTTTATAGCAATATTTCTTTTTTTGCACTTCTCATTTTTGAAAAAACCTGAAATCTGCCCCCCAAAATTCCTCTTTTATTTGGTTTTTATGTATTGTTTAATGGGGTTGCATGGTTAATGATTGTGACTGCATCTGCTGACACTATACCACCTACATAATCTAGTATACTTTTAAAGCAATTATAATTATAATGTAAATTTTGAATAAAAACCACATAAACCCGCCTTTTACATTTGGAAAACATGGAAAGCCACAAAAAATAGAACTGTTTCTCCAGCCTCTATCTATAGAATATCATGTATAGGTAGAGTTACCAGATACAAACTGCGACAAAGTGCCTATACCTTTAACCGTTGCATAGAAGAGGGAATTTGGGCAGGTGCAGCTTTTGAAGGGACGTGGTAGCGCTGCGGGTTAAACCGCTGACCTGAGCTTGTTGACCAGAAGGTTGGCAGTTCAAGACCACGCAACGGAATGAGTTCCCTTTGCTTGTCCCAGCTCCTGCAACCTGGCAGTTCAAAAGCCCCTAAAAATGTGAGTAGATAAATAGGTACTACTTCGGTGGGAAGGTAATGGTGTTCCATGTGCTACAGCGTATAGTCATGCCGGCCACATGACCACGGAAGCTTGGCCTCAGACAAATGCCGGCTCTTAGGCTTAGAAATGGAGATGAGCACCGCCTCCTACAGTCGGTCACGACTAGACCATTTGGACGTGGGGAAACCTTTAGTTTTTGAAATTCTTCCATGATGAGCTGCACCTGCCCAAATTCCCTCTTCTATACAATGGTTAAAGGCACAGGCACTCTGTCCCAGTCTGTATCTGGTAACCCTATGTATAGGGTGCTTTTTCATATCAATAGGAGGGCTCTCCAAGGTTATGAAGGTATGTATGCAATGTTCTTGAAACTTCTGAAGAGAATGATACATCAGGGTCACCCTCTGAAGTACTGCAATTGTGACCTACATCCTGGCTAGTACTTGGAAAACCCGTAACTTCATCTTGCTTGTTTTTTTCCTACAAATGACTGGTGTTTCAAGTGACACATCACTGGTGTTTCAGGAAAAAGGGAATATATATCCATCTTGTCACTGGCCTTAATCCCTTTCTTTGATGATTTTTTAAATGGATTAAAACAATTTAAGGCCCATTTCAGATATGTTGGTTGCAACCTCAAATTGCACTTCACAATTATTGACAGTACTGATCTTTATTAATAAAAGAAAGTTCTGGTCCTGTTACACAACAGTCAACACGATCCTGCCTGTTCCAGTTTGCATTTTTCTGGCTATAGAATGTTACAGCACCTAGCTCTTTTTATTACAGCAAAGTTTTTTGGGTATAGTTAGACACAACTATGGACTAATTTTGAAGTTTATATCAAAAATTTTAAAATGTCCATTTTTGAGAAAACCAATTTTAAATTGAATTTTTAAAATTAAAAATTATTAAACCCATTTTGTTGTCCATCATATGAAAACTCATGAAAATAACTTTAAAATGCAACCACTCCTAACTCTATCCCAAATGTGTCTGATGTACAGCTAGTTAAAGTATCTCTAGCACACTGTTTTTTTGAATTAAATTTTGAAAATTAACATAGCTATAATATTCCACATAATAAATGGGCATCCCAATCCTAACCTGTGCTGGATCAGGCAGGCCTGTGCTGTATCCTAACGTAGGCTAGGAGGCAGCTGGAGCTCACCTTGGGGCAAGGGGATATTTCCCCCTTCCCCAGGGTAAGCCCCAGCCAGCCCTTTGGGGCTCAGATCTGCACCAGCAAATAGTAGGCGCAAATCCAAGCCGCCAGGAGCGGGGCCACCCAGCCTGGGGCCGGGGTTGAGATATGGCCGGTGTCCTGCCTCTTCTCCACTCCCTGGGCTGACCCCCCCCCCCACGGATCTGGCCGCCCTCTGCCCTGTTACACCTCTCACCCGCCCTGAGCAGGCCCACGCCAGCAGAACTCCTTACAGCATGTATGCAACAGTGCTGGGCCAGCGCACAAGGGTGCTGCACTGGCACATGGAGTTAGGATTGCGTTCATGGGCTGCTAAAAATTGTGGGTTTTTTTTGCATTCCACCATAGGACAGTGGTTCTCAAACTTTTTAGCACCAGGACCCACTTTTTAGAATGACGATCTGTCCGGGACCCACCGGAAGTGATGTCATGGTCAGCAGTGCTGTTATTGTGACGCCAGAGCCTGCTGCTTTCCTGAGAATGCAGCAATAAGTTGCATTATTTCTCAATCATTTTCCAATAGTAAAGAGAAAGAAAACAAGCCTATTTACAACCCTGACACAGGCAAAACCACCACACAGCCCTCCACCTTTCCAGTATCCCATATTTCTAATATGGCTGCTCTAGGTGCTTCACAGCCCAGCTGAAATTGGCTTGCAACCCACTGGTGGGCCCTGACCCATGTTTGGGAACCACTGGCATAGGACAAATAATTTCAGAAAAATCTAAGGAGCTCAGTCGGAAACAGCGTGGATTATTTGACTCTGAATGACCCCCTCCTGTCACAACTCAGGTGTCACCTACACCAACCCCTGATCAACACCAGTTCTGTCACTACTAAAACTATATACCAGCCTGTAGATAACCCACCCTGCTCTCTTCCCCCCCCCACCCAACTTGGGCCCTAGCTGACCGTGTCTAGCAGATTGACTGCATGGGACCGGCTGGGGCTGGAATAGACTGAGGTCTGGGAAGACCCCTTGGGCTTGTCTTCAGTGCCAGGTTCCTCTGTTTTTTCACTTTTCCATCGTCGGCCACCATCCGGAACAGCTTCATTCTGTGCAAGTGGAGAGAATGTGAGAAGGCGCTCTAGTATCTGTTCATCACGGCCAACAGAACGTGCTGGTAGTGATTGGGTGTACCTTAGAACTGCTCACTGAGGCAGAGACCACTGCTGTGTCGATGAAATCTGGGTGCTTGGTATTGATGTAGGCCAGCTCGATTGCAACCAAGTTGTGCACCTAGAAAAAGAGGACTGATTGGACGCTCATCTTTAAGCAGCTAGAATCAGGAAAGAGCCTCTAGTCCTGCATTCTCAGTGAAAACAACAAAATTGTCTTCCTTACCATTTCATTTGTGATAGGTAACCTCCTGCGAAGGACCCCCGTCACTACTTCTACAATGGCCTCATGCAACTTGGGGAAACGCAGCAACTCCTGAGGATAAAAATTAAGATGAGTGCAAACACCTTCAGAATTTTAAACTGGACTTTTGATGCTAAAACAACCGGTAGTTCTCCAAGGCAGGTTACAAGAACTCCAGTTCAAATTCACATACCACAGCATAAAAAAAAAAATCACACAGAGCTCCTTATAAAATGTTGATATAGCTTCAAAAAACAGTCTTTTCCTCCCTTGAAATTTAGCCCATGAGCTCCCTAAGGAACTGCGACATAATAGCTATTAAAGAGTTTGGGTTGAACGCGATCTAAATTGTATATCTTATGGGAGCTCTCAGTTGATTATGGTTTTCATGATCATGGGTCCAATCCTATCCAATTTTTCAATGCCAATGAAGCTGCAATGCAATGGCAAGGTAAGGGAACAAACATTCCCTCATCTTAAGGAGGCCTCTGTGACCCGCTCCAGGATGCAGTGCGTGGCTGCTTTGGTCCTGGAAAATTGATTAGATGTGGTCCTACGTCTGCAGTCCCCCTTTGTTTTATCCATGGGCATGTCAATGCATCTTAAACATATTTTCAATAACTGTACAATAAAGTCAGAGGTTTGCATGGCATCAAAAGGAAAACCTGAACAGGGATTTTGTCACTGGTCACACCTATCCTCAGTAGTCACTCTGCCACCATTCTGATGAATCATTTCTCCCAGCAGAGGTGTCCGCAACATGCCAAGAGTTGTTGATCTTTTCACCACACCAGCTCATGAATATCTCCACAAAACAGATAAAAGCTCAGGGGTGATGGCTGCAGAGCAGAAATGGGTGGCAGCTGGTTGCACCAGCCATCAAGGACAGGCAAGGCCAAGAGTCAGATCCAACCCATTTGGCACAATCCCTCTGAAGAGGCTCTTGCAGAAGCCCCATGAAAATGAATGGGAGCTCTGCAAAACATAGGGCACCTGCACAGAAGAAATTCCCACTGCATTGTTCCATTTGCAGATGAGGTTCCTTTTGGATTTTGTGCTTCAGTCACCAACATTTCTTGCATGAGCCACCATTCCCTTCATTTCAGTGAGGTGTGCCCAGAAGAACATCATGGTGAATTGTGCCCCATCATAGAGGGAAGGGTCTATTAGAATTGTCATGGGTTGGCAAGCTTATGAAAATAAGTTGAGAAGAGTAGATTTCCCTAATTACATGAAAACAGGTTATTAAGGAAGGTGCAAGTGCCTCCTTGAGACTTCCCACTTTTCAGTTTTGGTTCATGTCTTTAGAGGTTGTCAATTTAACTTGACAGAATTATTGGTTACTGCTGCTGAGCTACTCTTTTAGATGTGCAGTGCAACCTTCATAGGAAGGCACCCTTTCGGAAGGTGTGGAGGGTGACATATCTGAATGGTCACTGAGAGCAAACTCACTGCTTGTGGACAGGCTGGTCTAGACATCTCCTGCTATGCTAATTTTGCATGTGCAGGATGCCTTTTAGGGGGTGGGGGGCAGAGTTCCAAGCATCCAACCACTTAACTGTATTCTGAAGTGATATACGTCCACTCCACTTAAAAGATACATCCTGAATTTAACACAAATTACTTAACCCTTTAACCACCCTGAGCTGTGCATAATCTGGGTGAAAGTGGGAGGAAATAGGAAGAGAAAGAAAAGAAATAGAACTGGCAAAAAGCACAACTTAAATACAATCATCTTCATCAGCACCAAGTAGCATTTCTTTTTGAGTGTTCAGAGTGCCCCATATACATAATCTCAGCCGTCTTTCTAACAACCCTGTGTGGTAGGCCAATGCCATGACTTCCATATTGCCTGCTGTATCAAATCAGGAGCATGGGCCGCACCTGAGTGTTGTAGGTAGAGCAGTGCTGGATGATGCGCTGCAGCTCCTCATGCACCAGTTCCACACAGCGTAGGCTTGGCTCCTCTAGGCGCTTGATCTGACGTTTCACCAGCAGTTCAAAAGAGACTTCAGGGACAAAGAGGGCAGGACGGGGCCCCTACATGACAGTGAAAAAGTAGCCCAATCAGTACTTTGTGTGGCAGTTAGTATTTGGGTATGAGGGCAGAAAGGAATCAAAGCATTAGATAGTACCACATTTTGAGCACCCCTAGTGAGAGCATCCCCCAGCTTCAAAGGCCTCCTGTGCTACCAGGAGCAGCAGCCAAGGAAATCAATCAAAAACCCAAAAGAGGCATGGTTGTGGCTTTTTGGAAGCAGTTAGTTACACTGGAAGAGGGGGATACGGTTTTTAGTGTGAGTTGTCAAAAAATAAAAGGGAAATACTTTCACTTACTATCTGGCTAGACTCTTTTTTAAATAAAAATTTTTATTAATTTTTTTAAAAAAGGATACAGGTAAAGTTAACATGGGGATAGGACACTAAGGATAACACATAAAGGTTACTATCCTAGGATAGCAGTATTTCTAATCTAATTTATCTTTAAGTATTCTTAACATTAAATTGTAACGCTTTTACTTAATGCTTAACGCTTCTACTAAACTTCAAATTGTGTTTCTATCCAATCATAAAAAGGCTTCCAATAACTTTCTATTTTACACAGATTTCCTTCTCTTGGTCTCTGGCTAGACTCTTCTGTCTCTGGTTAAGAACAAAAACAAAATTTGTTTAAACTTGTTGGTTTTGGGACTACAGAGATGTGGACTCTACTGTTTCTATAGGTTTGAGGAAGTGGTGGGTGAATAAAAATAGAATAAGAATAATTGTGTATAATAAGAATAATGGGTATATCTTGGAGACTGCGTATCTTATGGGTGCAAGAGATAGTGGGGGGCAGGAGGAAGAAGATAGAATTCACCTGTCTGCAGTGAATCTGAGTGAGAAGGCAAAGCTGGCTTTTGAAAGTTCCAGAAAGCTGTGGAATAGGAAGGGACTTGGAGGTGGGCAAATATCAGTCAGTCAAAGGTGGGTGTAAAACAGAGAGAGCAATGGGTTTGGCAGATGACTAGTTCTAGGAGAAAGAGATTGAAGGGGCTAGAGTACAGGACTCACAGATTTCGGCTGGGTTTCCAGTAAACAGGCAGCCTAAGAGGGCTAGTTTTGTAATCCATGGGGTTTTCTTGGCAAGAGTACTGGAGTGGGTTGCCATTTCCTTCTCCAGCGGATCACATTTAGTCAGAACTCTCTACTATGACCTGTCCATCTTGGGTAACCCTACATGGCATAGCTCACAGCTTCATTGAGCTACTCAAGCCCCTTCGCCACGACAAGGCAATGATCCATGAAAGCCGAGACATCACCCTGCCAACAAAGGTTCGCCTAGTCAAAACGATGGTTTTCCCAGTAGCAATATATGGCTGTGAGAGCTGGACCATAAGAAAGGCAGAGCGCCAAAGAATAGATGCTTTCGAATTATGGTGTTGGAAAAGACTCTTGAGAGTCCCCTGGACTGCAAGGAGATCCAATCGGTCCATCCTCCAGGAAGTCAAGCCTGATTGCTCCCTGGAAGGACAAATCCTGAAGCTGAAGCTCAAGTACTTTGGCCACCTCATGAGAAGAGAGGACTCTTTAGAAAAGACCCTCATGCTGGGAAAGATTGAAGGCAAAAGGAGAAGGAGGCGGCAGAGGATGAGATGGTTAGATAGTGTCACCGAAGCAATGAACATGAAATTGGGCGAACTCCGGAAGCTAGTGGAGGACAGGGAGGCCTGGCGTGCTGTGGTCCAAGGGGTCGCGAAGAGTCGGACACGACTTAGCGACTGAACAACAACAAAAGAGGGCTAGAGGAGTACAAGTAGGGATGTCAACCACTAAAGAAACCTTGATAACAGATGAAATTTACATAATTTAACATCTGAAGAAGCAGGGACTTTGATTTCCTTGGACTGGGTGAGAGTCCATTTGTGTTAAGTTTATGCAAGTCAGCAGAATTAACTTGCAGAACAATTTGTTGCTAACAAATCAGATGACTGAAACACTCAACACAATTATTAAAACTGCCATTATTAAACTTTAAACACACTCATTTTTAAACAACATATATTAGTGGTTCCTAAACTGTGGGTCGAGATCCACCAGTGGGTCAAGAGCCACCTAGGGCAGCCATATTTAAAAGATAGGATGTTGGAAAAGACTGTGTAAGTATTTTGCTTGTGCCAAGGTTGTAAATAGGCTTTTTTCTTTCTGATTCACTTTGCTATTGGAAAGTTACTGAGAAATAACCCAACTTATTACTGCATTACCAAGAAAGCAGCAGGCTCCGGTGTCATAATGACAGCACTCCTGGCCATGACATATACTTCCAGTGGGTCCCAAACCGATAGTCATTATAGAAAGTTGGTCCCAGTGCTAAAATGTTTGAAAACCACTGACATATATCCTTAAAAAACGGATGGTGTGCTTGACAATTTTAGCCCCTTGTCAGTGTGCAGCAAGATGAAAAAGGTTGAAGATCACTGCACTAGACAAGAGCAGAAGGCGACCTTGACATGGTAAGATAAGAGGTTACAGAACAATGGAATTATCCTGACAATAGCAGAAGGAGATAACTAAATGAAAGCCAGATAGATGGGCATCCAGGATTATGGCTGATGGAGATGCCGTGCAGATAAATTACCATAATGCTGCAAATGAGAGAGTGGCAGGGGGGAGAAAACTAAGCTCCTGTGCCAGTACAGGACAGAGGTAGCATCGTAATGCAGCAGAGGAGCCCTCCAAGGAAGAATTTGGACTGGGGGCTATTACAGCAACATCTGGGATGACAGGTTGCCATAGCACTACAAGTCAGAGAACATGCTCATGGATGGAAGATGAGCATTTACAGAAGCAGATTCCCAAGGTGTGGGTAGAAGTGGATACTACAGAACTATGGATGACATGGACAGAACCAAGCCCTTGGAGGTTAATGGTTAAAATGCAGGAAAGTCAACTTATTCTGCCTTCTCCCCATACACCCATCCCTTTCCTTTGGGAAAGCATAAACTTCTCTAACTGGGTACAGGAAGATGCATCTTTCACCCAACCTCCCAGTGTCACTGCAGCTGATAAGAAGATGTGGTAACATGGCCCTTTCCACTGGGACCAATTCTGGGCCATTTTGTGCTTTTCTTTAGATCTAAACAAAAGAGGTAGTCTATTCCCCAGAGAGCATCTGCCCCTGTCTCCTCTCCTCACATAAGGAAGATGTCATATCCCTTTTGTAGTTGACTTCCCAACTTTTACCTGAGAATTACCCCTTGGTAGCCCACTCACAATGCCTTGCAAACAGCTACCAGCAAATCCAACGTAATATACTGTATGTTTGAAGCAAGCCCCTGGGAGCCACATTCAGCATATTTTAAAAAAAAAAAAAGACTATGGACTTTCAGATCAGATTCAATTCAGAAGCCTAAATCAACAATCGTGACAAATAATAATGACAAATCTTCTAGCAAAGAAGGAAAGAAACCAGTTTCAAAGCAGTTTGATTCTGATGGCCACAACCTGCTTGGCTTGTAAATATTTCCTAAAGAGAAGCCATGCATTCCAAACATAAAAGAAGAGACCGAAAGCTTCTGGATCCATAAACTCAACTGTTCAAAGGCATTAAACTGGAAGGCACTATTAAAAAATGAATTTCCTGCATGTGCCACTCTCCTTAGATTTCTTTAATCTTCAGTATTCTAAAACCTTGGCCTGCCAGCCTTCAGCTGAAAATTCAGCTGGCTTGACCGATCACAACACTACCGCCCTCCCTTCAAATTATGTTGGCTAGAAAGTTTGAGGATTTTTTTTGTCCTTGGTACATGGAGGGAGAGTCATCTGGAAACACTGTTAGCACTTTCATACTATTTAAGATGGAATGTTCAAAAGCTCTCATGACAACACACTGCTAGATAAGTTATTAACCCCCAGCCATTGCGGATGGGGAGCCAAGGCTGAGAAATAGCACCCTCCCCAAGTTGACCTAGTCAGTTTGTGGCAGAGGTGATATCTGAACAAAATCTCTCAAGCCCAAGTCCACAAAAGGAAAATATGTGTTTTTTTCCCAAAAAAATCTGGATCCTTGGGATAACAATAGGAGTTCACGGTGTTATGTGGGATTAGCCAGTGTCCTCTTCCCGATTCACAGGTCCATGTGCGACACTTGCTCTGCACCTATTCTTTCCAGGTTGAAGAGGGGCGGGGCGGGCAGGTAAGTAAAAGGACTGCTGCCCGCCCCAAATGGACTCCATTTGGGACATAGAGTTGCCTTCAAGCTCCAGGGTAATGGCTTACCGTGGCATTTCGGATGGCTGTTAAGATATCCAGCATAGTAAGGCCAGCCAGTGGATCAATGGACTCCAGGGTGCGGCCAAAGGTCTCATGGAAGATATAGCACATTCGGGCACCACCGCACCTGGCATGGATAGGGAGAGATCAGCCTCAGAGAACCCATGCCCCTTTCTCCACATCTCTGCCCAGACTGTGACTCACAGTTCAGATGTCTCAATATTACGAGCAGTGCCCTCAATTGTGTTGCAATACTCTGTGGCAAACTTGGTGATGATCTGAAGCAAGGTGGCATTCTTGTCTTCAATGGGCTCCCCATAGCTCTGCAACACAGACTGGTACTGGGCCGTCAGCACATTCACCCGGGTCTTCAATTCAGGCAGGCAGTCGCGTATGTGGTGCATCAACAGCCTTGGAGACAGGGAGAAGACCAACCACTGCAACTCAATGAGCATAGCTAGCCTTTTAGAAGGGCCCAAATACTCAGCCCACCATGAAAAGCAGAGCATTGGAGCACACAGGATAGGGACTTGTATTCCCCACCCCACCCTATTGTTGTCCATAAGACACAAAGGACCTCAATGGGTATATATGTGGGAAGATTGTGGGATGTGGAAACATCATTGCCATAACCACCATGAAGCAAGATGGCTGTCAGACAAAGCTGGGCACACAGCCCAGTGCTCAACATGTGCTTGACTACTTAAGGTCCCAGTTCAAGCTCCAGCATCTCCAGTAAAAGACCAGATGGCAGGTCTAGGAGGGACCTTGAAAAATTATGGTCTATCCTTATAGACACATCTAGGTTATGGCTTACTTGCTCCAAGACCACCCCATGACATTCATGGCTGAGAAACCCTGTTAAGTCTGATTTTCCCAATTCACATTTGACACTCAGTTCACTTTGAGAGCGAGGCAGTAGCTTAGTGACAGAGCCCCCAATCCTGGACATCTGAAATAGGTTCAACCCAAATCTGAGGGGTGAAGCTCAGGTGAGGAGCTCTTATAGCCCTCCTTTTTTTTGCCACTGCCTTCTGTCCATCCCAGCCTCCAATACAATCTTCACCAGCTCCCCTTCCAAATAAGCTGGGAAAGGCAATGAGTCCATTTGTCTTGGCTTCCCTTTCAGAGAGGGACAAAGACTCCTGCTGGTTGCCTTTCTGCCAATAGGAGCTTCTACAGTTGTTACCACTATTTCTTCCCATCCTGATCACGCTGCAGGCTCTGCAGAGCCAACAGGAAGTGGATGACAGCAGGGGTGGACCAGATGAGATCTGGCAAGGGCAGGCAAGCATAGGATCCCATGGAACACTTCCCACTGGTTGACCATCTGAAGAGCTACTTCACCCTGCCTGGGGCTGGCTGCCTGGTGGGCTGGCTTTGGCTGAGAAAATCTGTGCCTAAAATCCTAGAGAGCCATTAACTATCAGCACAGGCAATAATGAATAAGATGAGCCAAAAAGATCTGACTCAATATAAGGCAGCTTCCCAACATACCCTTGTAAAGAGCCAAGGAAGACTAGGCCCTGGCTTGACTCCATTTTAACAAGAATATAACTTAATCTTGCAGGAGTGAGCTGAAGCTGCAAAAAACATCAGCTGATAGTAATCAGTTCACTCCTAAACTCAATCAAGGGTAACCTATCACCTTCTTGGACTGCAAAAGGTGTGAGGTTACAGCTGAGGTCAGGACAGCAAATTCAATCATGAAGGTTCCATCAGCTGATAACACAATCAGGAGAGGGCGACATTTACCCTGATTGGATAAATGGTTGTGCCAAAAAGGGTATAAAAATACCAAGGATTGGAGGAGAGAGATCATCCACCATCAAGACTTCAGAGCAGCAAAACTCCCGTAGACCAGCATCGGAGACAGCTCTCCAGATCTAATGAAACATCCACCTGAAGACTTCGCTTGGCAAGACTAAAATTATGGTCTTGAAATCAAGGTGAACCATTAGGGTCTAGTAAGAGACAGGAGCCTAGTTTTCTGGTATTATTTTGAGAGGCATCTCAGTTAATTGCTTATAAGCTTTCCTTAGTTGTAAACCCTTGTTATCAATAAATTACAATTGATACAATTAATGTTTAGTTTGTCTTTTGGAACCAGGGGAGATACAATTGTTAAGTGGACATGCTTACCAAATTATAGAAGTTTAACTATTGGAAAAGTCCAAATAGTTGGGACTGGTGTAGGCTGGAGGGCATTTAGAAGTTAAAAGGAAGTATTCTTAACTTTAGGCTCTGACTAGTAGCAGTGGTTGTAAACCTTCTTAAAAAATAGGTCACACCCTGCTGTAAAGAAATCACAACTCATAGTGGCCCTGAGCAGGTTATAGGGCATATGAGTCTTGTGGTTTACAACCCTTGCTGAACAATTTTGGTGAGTGGAGGGTCAGTTGGAGACTATTTCTTGCTGGCTGGATTATACCCTGGAGAGCTGCAGTTTCAGGCTGAAAGAGCTCTGCCCTCCTATGTACAGCCTGAAGGAGGACAATGAAGAGCCAGCAGAGAATTCCTGGCTTCACAACACATAATATTTGTCTCAAGGTGCTTGCCTAGATAACAGTTCTGTTACTTTAGTGCTAGGGTGGTTTGTCTAATGAGAATTCTGCACCTGCAAAGTCTGGCACTTGAACTGAGACTTTATTTAAACTAAAAAGCAGTTTTTGGTCCTTGTGAAGATTCTGAAAACACACAGGTAGTCAGTATCTGCAGGAGATGCCAATATTCGAAGCATACGTTGAGGATTTCCTTTAGGTACAGACTAGGAAGTCTCCTGTACATAGACGGGTACCCATTGAGGATTAAATCCCCCCCAAATACTCCTGGACACCCTTTCCCAGTTCTTTACACCAACTCTCCCATTCATTGCGAACTGGGCATTATTGGGGATCTCTCAGACCCTAACATGTGAAGGCTCTTTCATAGAATCCCCCTCACCTATTGAGGGTCTTGGCCAGGTATCGTGTGCCATTTCGGTTGGCAAGTGATGGATACTTCTTCTGCAGGAAACCCTGCTCATCTTGAAGGGAGTCACTGATACTCTTGTTGCTGTTGATATCTTGTTGGCTCCTGGCAATGCAAATGGGAGTTACAACTGCAAATTCATCATTATACACAAATCAGGGAGCAGCTTTTTGATCAAGGAGTTATACGCACAATGCAGCCACCTTAGGCAACACATACTATAATGTGCTCCAAGAGTGTTCTGTACTGGTTTGGAATGGGGCCGTGTTCTTAGGGATGCCAATTTTCCTCTTCCCCCCTCACCCAATACCACTGACCTGTTGACCACCCCAATAATGCCCAGCTTGACAGGGATCACCCGGCCCATCAACACATCCATGGCATCTGTCCCAGCATCCATCAAGTCCAGTTTGGTGAGAACAGCCAGCGTCCTTCGCCCTGCAGAGAGCAACAGTTCTTTTTCAGGTCTCTCAGCAAATGTTATTAATCTAGAAACTGTCCCATCATTCCCCTCCCCTCTAAGGCCCACATTCACTCTCTTCATTAGCCTATTATCGGTCCAGAGCAAGTTTTAAACTTTTACATGGAACTTTTACACTTCTACTGTAGTCCAACTACTAAACCAGGTTCTCTGCCCAATAATGTCTCATGCTGTCCCAACACCCAGAGGACTGCCTCCTCGTCCCCAGCCGACAGCTTATAATTCCAGTACCATACATTTCTCAATGGAGAAATCTGACACTCTGATACTCAGCACCCTGCTAATCATACTACATCACACACATGCACACACACCATACCATCAGGATCAACATCTCGTGCTAGTTTGAGGGCCTCTGAGGTAGCCATGTCAGTGTTGGCAGCAGTCACAGCCAGGATCAGGCAATTTGGATTGGAGATGTAGGACAGGATCATATCCCGGACTTGTACCTCAATATCAAGAGGCTGATCTCCAACAGGCACCTGCAAGTTATTTATTGAATTACTAAAAGCCAAAGTCATGTTTAATTTCCAGCTTGAAAAGTAGACAGTGGGAGCTAGTGGCACTTCAATGGTATCAGACTGCGCCCAATACAGACGAATGTTTCCTCATTTTCCCTTTACTTCTGTTTCAGTACCAAATCCAAGCCCCATGTAATTCTTGGGTTTTATTCCTGATTCTAGGAAGTTCAGTAAGCAAGTATAGTGGGGGGATAGCAGCACAGATTTCTAGTTTCATAGACCAGTGACCTAGTGTGAACTTGATGCACAAGTTCTAGGAATGTAGAATCCTAAGCTTATTGCTCAATGAGGGCAATATTCTCCCATCAAGAATATTAGCTTTATTTTAAATAAACAAAGTTCTAGCTCTCATGGATGGAAAGCAAACAGCTGTTCTAGGAGCAGGGCTGTATACGATCCTACAATCCCATGCAAGCACATATATTCATTCATACAATGCTATACTGGACACAGAATGCAACATGCTAGAAAACTCAGCTTTCACTTAATTAAAATAAAAATTTTTCTTGATCTTATGACTGCAAAGCAATCTGGGGAATATCTGAAGAAGCTATCAGGGTGACCGAGTAAGGCCCAGACCAAATGTGCAGTTATTCTCGAGGAAAACACATCTGTGAGTTTCTACTCACATGGGACTGTGACAAGGGTTTATTTGTGGAAAGCAGTGCTAGTCACTGTTAATCATCCTCCAGAAGATCTCATGTTGTCTGTGTGTATCCTAGAAGCATTTGCCAGTTGAGAAGGGTGGGAATTTCCCTGAGGGTTTTGCCCTTCTTGAGGGCTATAAACATCCTGCTCCGACCAGTTGTGCGACAGGTTAGGGCAACACAGCAAGATCTGCATGCCTTTTGTTTACTGTGCAAGCATCCATGGTGAATGGACTGGGAGCAAGCCCCTGGCCACTCCTTAGGGCTTACTTCTGAACAAGCAGGTACAGGATCATGCCCCAAAGGGATCACAGCCTCAAAACCACTGTTGAGTAGAGCAGCAAAGAATATCAGCAAAGGAGAATTCCATGGTTTCTTGTCCAAAGACACCCTGAATCCTGGAAATGGCACTTGCCAAAGCAAAGCTACCAGACAGTGCCTGGCGCGAACGCACACACACGCACACTTTCAAGACCAGCGTTTCACATGCCCCATGCACACTCAACACAGCCCCCCATGAATATTCACTGACACAAAATTTCTGTTTTATGAAGGCTGTACAGCCACAAAAAGCAAGTACAAATTCACCAATCCAGGAAAAAAAAACACCATTCCAGGCCACACAATACAGGGTTTGGAACTGTAGAATTTTAGTGCAGCAGGTCAGAAACTGAAGTTCTCTCTTTTTAACCTACAGAGGTGGGAACAACAAAGATTGTTCCAAACCCTGCCTCCACACCAACCCCGGCATATTTCCCACCCCAACCTGCAGGTCCTGAAACATGCTTGCCAATCAGAGGGGGCAAAGCAGAGGGAGTCAAACTCACAGGTTTTTATAATATTTATCATAATAGAGAAAAAAGTGACTGCGAACCACTTCCATGATCACAAATTGGAAGTGAACCATGATCACTTTTTTCCCTCTATTATGACATTTGGGGAGTTCTACTGAGGCTTATGCAAGACTCCATACACACCCCAGAGCCCAGTGCTGTGACTGGTAAGTAGATTACACCCCCTGTTGCCCGTGGCAGCAACACATTCCTGGGGATTGCGTTGCTGCCTTCTACCCCAGTGGCGTGGGGGGCAAGAGCAATGGGCGCCAATTGCCCTCAGCCCCCCCCCATGCAGTGCCCAAGAAGACACCTAAGCTGCGGCTGCAGGAAGCTGCGCACTCCTCAGCTGGGCAAGCTGGGAGGGCACGTGGCTTCTCCCGCCTGCCACTGGCAGTTTTCGCAGCTCCCTCCCGACTCACTGAGCCGGGGAGTGCACAGCTTCCTGCAGCTGCCACTGGCAGTTTTCCCCAAGAAAACTGCCCACAGCGGGTGGGAGAAGCCACGGTTCCTTCCGGCCAGCAATCAGGGGCGAGGGAAGGCACAAGTCTCCCCCCTCTGCCCAGGAGGAACCACGTGCCTCCGTGGCCGGACAGCCAGGGACGCGCGGTTCCTCCCGGCCAGTGATCAGGGGCAAGGGAAGGCAAAAATGCCCGATCGGAGGCCGAGGGAAGGCACGTGCCTTCCTCCCCCCCTCCAGCCAGGAAGGTGCTGTTCCTCCCGGCCAATGACCAAGGAGGTATGTGGCTTCTCTCCTCTGCATGGAGAGAAGTCACACCCCTCAATGTCATGACATCACTACGTTGTGATGTCATGACGTTGCGTGCCATGGGCACGATTTCGCCATGGGCACGATGACCAAGTGAGTATACTTCCCAAAACAGTCAGCACTTCACAGCTATCTTTCTGAATGCTGGAGGTCATCATCACATTGCCAGAATCCCTCACCTTGGTGATTCCTGGCAGATCAACAAGTGTCAAGCTGAGCACATGAGGAGAGTAGATCTTCAGATAAAGGGGCTCAGGGCTGATTCCCTGCAAACAGAAAACCCAATTAAAGAAACAGTATTCAGTATTTCTATTCCGCATTTCTCACTGACTCTCACAATGAGTGAGAGTCTTACAGACCCAAAGTGGTTCACATAGGCA
Source organism: Lerista edwardsae (assembly GCA_029204185.1). Lineage (NCBI taxonomy): Eukaryota > Metazoa > Chordata > Lepidosauria > Squamata > Scincidae > Lerista > Lerista edwardsae. Next base: position 829,219 of record JAJKFI010000128.1, on the reverse strand, counting down.
GGATATCACCGAACTCTTTTTTTTTTTTTAACAAATTGAATTTTTACAATTAATGTTCTATGAGAAACTCACAGAACACCTCATTTTCAGGTGTCTTCCCCACAAGGTGTGGAGAAGTAATGAGAACACCAGGATTCTCATGTGGGTAAGGGGCAGCTCAGGAGCAGATACCTTATTGGTCCCAGTCGTCCGTTCTGTCTCACTTTCAATTTCCTGTCGAATCTCAGTGAAGTCAAGAACGGTCTAGGGGAAGATAAATTGACCAAAATAAGATTGGATTGTTAAGATTGTCAGACTGAAACTCAAAAGTTGCATTTCTTTAGAAGCTGTGAGGGGATGCAGTCCTGCCAGGCTCCTCCTTTAGAGCTTTCCCCTTCCCTGCCTGCCATGCGGCAGAATCAGCATCCTGCTCCCTATAGCAGGTGGTGGAGAAGGAGAAAGCAGAATCAACAGAGAACTTCATAATTTTTAAAGGAAAGTACAACATTGTAGGGTGGCAATTGGGCAGCTCTAGCTAAGGAGCAAAAAATCTGCTATCCACATTTTTGTGAGGAAGGAAAAAGAGCCAAAAACCCCAACCCAATAACAAAAATGCAAAACTTAAAAAAAAAAAGGGGGGGGGGTGTGTGCACAGAAGAATGATTTGGAATGGCAAATAGCCAGCAAAGAGAAATTGTAATTCCATCCCATGCACACTCACTCAGAAGTACTGAGGATGAACACTAAGAAAAACGTATTTCCAGCTTCCACGGTAATGGAGACGTGTTTGAAAACCTGCAGGCAATATCTGCAAAAGACCCTTTTAGCGCAACATTCACACACCTCTTACAGATGCACCAAACTCTATAGGAAAGATGTCTAAAAGCAGAACATACAACCCTGCTGAATGCAGCAGTGCCCAAACTGCAGATGCTCCCCAGGGCATCACTGAAACCAGCCAGTGGCACAGTGGGATCCTCATTTAATTCATAATGTAGCACTGACCTATTTAGATTCTAACTAAAGCTGTAACTGCAAATACACTTACAGCCCCAATCCTTTGTAGGGTTAGGCCCTTTATCAAAATGATAAAGTGATTTAACAATGCACGAATCAGACTGCTATCAGGATGATTACTTTTCCTTGCATTTTCTTTCAGATAAATCCATTTTGAGGTCAGGCTGCAGCACATCCTCAATTTGGGCCTTGGAAAAACTGACATTATGGGCCAGGAGCTAGAGACCAATGTTGGGAGGCTCATGGGCAGCAAAAAGGAGGGAAGCAGTAGAGGATTTACAAACGTGCTCCGGGGAGGTTATGAAGCCCACAGGATAGACTCTTTCTGACTTAGACTAAGGAGGTGGGCAGATCTCAGGTGAGCTACCAAGGTACTAGTCAGGCCACTGGTCCATCGAGTTCAGCATGTTGACTGGACTCTCCCAGTACTACCTGTTTACCAGTCCTACCTGGGGGTACTAGGGACTGAACCGGGGACTTTCTGTGTGCTGAGCTATGTGCATGCACATCCTATGTGTGCACATTCTGTGTGCTGAGCTATGCATTTGCCCCTTGAGGGCTACTCAAATTGCTGCTTTTTCGACAGAAGATACTTTCACTGAGGAAACAGAATTGCACACGCACACCCAACCTCAGTCAGTTATTCTATGGCCTTGGAGAAGGGTAGGATGAACAGTTGTGTTGCTCTCCTAGAGAGGATTTGTCTCAGTCTGAATTCCCAGGAATGCTGCCATCCTAGACAGCTATTTGTATAATCCACTCTGTACCTTGTGCTTACAGTGCAGGAAAGTGGCCCACTCATCAGCCTGTACACCTGCAACCAAGAAAAGCATATCAAAAGTTGCCCGAGAATCTTTCCAGAATCTACCCAACCCAAAGCCATTTCCGAGAACCCAAGAAGTGTCTGTAAAGCTAAAGGCAATCACCTCCTGCAACTAAACTTACTTCTTGAGACAGAAAGGTTAGCAACCCTCCAAACTCTGCTAGGAATTGTCATGGGCACCTAAATCTGTTGGCTTTATACAGATGTCTGGATAAAGTATCATCTATCTGAAATCCAAACTATTCCGAAATCCAGACATCTTTATCCAAGACTTTTAAAAACTTCCTTTAGAAAGGTGCTCATTCACCTTTCACATCTGGATTAAAACAGATGGCACTCCAACTACTGTTTCTTCAGTTAGATACCTATGGACTATTATGGCTAGGAATATTGGTATAAATCTCATCTAGTCACTCATGCTAGGCTAACACTTTGGGCTACTCCTGACATTGGAAGGAAGTCCTTCTGGAAAAAGTTGGCCGACAGATAAATGTTTACTTTGAACCAGGTTTCTTTTATTAAATTGAACAGCAAATATGAATTAACAATTTCAGCTAAATGGCAGTATTTGCAATTGCAATATTTGTTAGTGACTAGGTTTGGGCCAATAGCAATGTCAGCATCTCAAGTAAATCTCTTGTTTTAGAAGTGCTAAGTAAGAAAATCTAGTAAGAAAAGGAAGCCCACAATAGCATTACATAAACATTTAATATTGGTAAATAAATATGACCTTAATGGTCTTCAAGATACATGAAATGTCCCAATTTAGATAATCAATGGAAAACACTGTTAGTAAATATGTATAGCTAAATATCTACAGACAAATTAAATTATGACTGATGCAGCCAAAAAAATTTATTTTAGAGTTTTAATGTTAAAAGACTATATAAAAAGGGACTTTTTAAAGAATAATTTTTGGCACAATAGTGAATTTTACACAACATTCTGTTTTACACAGTGTATGTTCTGATCTTATGTCATAATCCAAATCTTTTGGATGGAGATCATTAGCAGTATCAATCAAATTTTACCAACTTTATGAATTCTATCCTAAAAGACAACAAAAATGGACTAGCTGTGCCCTTACTGTTCCTAAAAGACTTGGGGCACAACCTTAGTCGCCCTTGGGCTGATGCAAGCCATTTGTGTCAGCCCAGCACTGATGCAAATGTGCTATAAGGCACGTCTGCATCAGCACAGAAAGTACTGAGCCAGCACAAGGACTTGCGCCAACCCAGCTGCACCACTGAGGGCAGCAGGTAAATTGCCCCCATGCTAGCCGAGTTCGGTCAGAGTGAAGGTTTGGAAGGGGGAGGGAGGTCCTGTGGGCGGGCAGGCCCAAGGAGAGGGGTGGAGTCAGAATCTGGCTGTTAGGACTGACACCAGTGATTTTGCTGGCACAGATCCAAGGGGTGGATTTTTTTTTTTGTTAAATACCACATAAAAACACAAGACCGCATTTTGGTGTTTAAGATATTTTTCAGAAATTAAAACAGACTTTTCCAATTAGCAATAATACTGTGGCTGCATTTGTTGATACTGTATCATCTACCTTGTACACTTTTAAAGCATTTAACATTAAAAAAATGAATGAAAATGTAGAATAAAACACATAATACTGCAATTTGCTATTTTCATCAAGAAATTTTGAGGGGGAGGAAATTTATAGGAAGCGTAGGATGCAGTGCAGATCTGCCGGTTTGTCTGCTCGAACACAGGTTAGGATTGGACAGTTTTACTTAAAATGTGGAAGGACAGGTGCCCACCCACTATTTCTCAATGGACAATCATTAGGTTCATTCTATATTTGAATCTGTGGCCTATAAAAGATAATTTTTTGGATATTTGGAAGCCTTTTTTAGACATCTATATATATAAAAACGGACGTGGGTATGTTTGTGTGTATGTATGTATGTATGCGGGTGTGTATGTATGTATGTTATGCATAGGCTCGGGAACGCCTGGACCGATCTGCACGAAACTTGGCAGGAATACACCTTGCAGCCTGGAAAGAAACACTGCGGGGCTACAGCCCCCAGGGGGGGAGGGACAGCGAGGGGATTGTATTGAGTGAAAGTGTGCTGCCACCCTGTGGTCACAAAGGATTCTGCAGGTCATGAGCTGGGATTGCACTCACTGAGCTGATACACAGAAAGAGACCTCAGAAACGAAAGTGAAACTGCTTTGCACTGCCTGAGTGGCCCAGGCTGGAAAGAGCATGATCCAGAGAGTTCCAACACCCAGTTGGATCTGAGAGGGACCTATTTCCAGAGGGCTAACTGGCCACCTCTTCCTGTTTCTCACACGTCGGTGCTATCCTACCACAGGACCTGCAGACAGTGTTCAGTGAGTGTGACAATTTCATTACGCTCCTTTGCTTGATTCTGTCCCTGTATTCATTTCTTCTCCTAATAGAAGCTGGGGATACTTTGTCCCCCGGGCAACGCCGGGTAACAAAAGGCTAATTTACCTATAAACTTTTGCTAGTGATATTAGTTTTATATATAAGGCTGTCTGTAACTATGTCTTTTTTATCTTTACCAACTATTTTTTTCCTCCCCCTTGTGTACACACACACACACACACACACACACACACACACACACAGAGAGAGAGAGAGAGAGAGAGAGAGAGACAGACAGACAGACAGACACTGCCCTTCTAATCCACAGGTTCAGTGCCTGCAAATTTGACACAACACAGATGCCAACTCTGCATGGGAAGGGCCTCAAGGACCACCCAGACACAACCGGAAAGCGCTACAGTTGAGTCCAGGAGGTCCTTTGAGGGCTTTCCACAACCCAGGAAATTGGCATCCACAGGGGGTCCAGGAAAAGACTCCCCACGTTTACCAAGAGCCCACAGTATAAGTTCCAACATTCCACTCTCATATCCAGAGCCAAAACCCAGGATTTATTACAGCTTCATAACATTCTTGCCATGATTGGATAAAGATTTCCAAAGTCCTGCTCTTTTCTTACCACTTTCTCCATTGGCTGTCTGTCGCCTCTCCTCCAACGTTGAGACATGCACTAGCTGCAGGATAAGCGGTCGACGTGTGACAATGCCAGACCCACGAGGCAAGAAGTCCCGGCCTACAATGCTCTCCAACACTGAGCTCTTCCCACTACTCTGTGGAAACAGGCAGCCGCAGACAGGGAGGAAAGGAAAGAACACAATAAACTCTATGCAGTGATTCGTAAACTTCTTAGAAACCTACCTTTAAAAAGTTTCACTTTACCAGCCATTCAAGCCTCTAAAATTGAATCATGACCTATTGGTGGGCCATGCACCCACAGTTTGGGAACCACTGCTCTAAAGACGAGCAAAAAAAAGACCAATATAGAGCAGTGTGGTCCAGCTTTTAACAGCCAAAGGGCCACATGATCCTGGCATTACCCATGCACAGATGCAGAAGTAATTGGCAGTGATGTGATGTGACATCACCACCAATTACTTTTAGGCTTTGAGCTACCCAAGTCACTGGACTCAAGTGGCAGGAGGCAGTGGTGGGGCTTTCAAAGCCATCAAAATGGGCCACATGCAGCCTGCGAGTTTTAACTACATGCAGGGGTTCCTAAACTGTGAGCCATGGCTACTTAGGAAACCACAGAAAACTGCCAGGAGAGCTACAGAATCCTTGCAAAAAAAAAAAAAAAACCACTATACACTATATGTATAGGATTGTAACTCTAATGGGGAGCTGTGGCCAATGGCCCAGTAGGTCAGGGGAGCAGCCAGTCAAAAAGGTTTGGGATCCACTACTATATACACTTGCCTGGGAGTAAGCCCCACTGAACACAATGGGACTTGATTCTGAGTAGACATACATAGGATTGTACTGCAGAGAAGGAAGGATATTTTATAGAAGGGTCCTGAGTTCCCTCCTCCTACAAACCTTCTGTCATCTCTGCCTTGTGGCATACATTTTCACATGTTTTTTCCAGCCTTTTTTTTTGCACCTTCAAGAGCAGCTTGATCTGTGGACATTATCAGGGTATAATTTCCATGCTACAAAATACTTCATCTACTGATTTTTTTTAGATTTCACTGCTGTTCGAGACACAAGACTAAGCCTTCTGATCAACTTACAACTAAATTCACAGAGACCCTAGGAATCACAGGAGCTGTACTGGGGGGCAGGGGAGGCAGGAACAGAAAAAGAGCAACATCCACTAGAGTTCTCAGCACCATTGTCTAATTCCCTGTAAAGCTATCAGCCCATGCCACATGAAAATCAGGGTAAAGAATTGTTTTCTTCTGTGCAACCTGAATCCACGGCTTGTCAATTATCCCAAGTTATGAGGCAGCTCCCTTAGATCTATTCCCTCCAGACCACACCTCATTTTACAAATTTCAAATACATCCTCATCATCTTGTTTAATAAAAGCTTCTTCAAATATGTTAGAAGCAGGAAACCTGCCAGAGAGGCGGTTGGCCCGCTGGATGGTGAGGGAGGGAAAGAGGTGATAAAAGGGGACTTGGAGATCGCAAATTAAATGAATTCTTTGCGTCCGTCTTCACAGCAGAAGAACTTGGGCAGATACCACAGCCCAAACAGCCCTTCCTAACTAAGGAATTAAATCAGATAATGGTTAATAGAGAAGATGTTTTAGATCAAATGGATAAATTACATATAAATAAGTCACCAGGCCCAGATGGTATACACCCAAGAGTTATTAAGGAACTAAAGAACGAAGTTGCTGACCTCTTAACTAGAGTATGCAACTTGTCCCTTCAAACAGCCCCAGAGCCGGAGGATAGCCAATGTCACGCCAATCTTTAAAAAAGGGAGAATCTTTAAAAAAGGGGGACCCTGGAAACTACAGGCTGGTCAGCCTAACGTCCGGGTAAGATGGTGGAAAGCCTCATCAAAGATAAAACATAGAGGAACAAGTACTGCTGAAGGAAAGTCAGCATGGCTTCTGTAAGGGTAAGTCTTGCCTCACGAACCTTTTGGAATTCTTTGAAAAGGTCAACAGGCATGTGGATGTGGGTGAACCTGTGGATATCATATACCTGGATTTTCAGAAGCGTTTGACACAGTCCCCCACCAAAGGTTGCTGAAGAAACTTCACAGTCAGGGAACAAGAGGGCAGGTCCTCTTATGGATTCAGAATTGGTTGAGGGCCAGGAAACACAGAGTGGGACTCAATGGGAAATGTTCACAATGGAGAGAGGTGAAAAGCAGAGTGCCCCAGGGATCTGTCTTGGGGCCCGTGCTTTTCAACTTGTTCATAAATGACCTGGAGACAGGGATAAGCAGCGAGGTTGCCAAGTTTGCGGATGACACAAAACTTTTCTGGGTGGTGAAGACCAGAGGGGATTGTGAAGAGCTCCAGAAGGATCTCTCCAAGTTGGGGGAATGGGCAGCCAAATGGCAGATGCATTTCAACGTCGACAAGTGTAAAGTGATGCACACTGGGGCAAAAAAACAAAATTTCACCTATAGGCTAATGGGTTCTGAGCTGTCTGTGACAGCTCCAGAGAGAGATCTTGGGGTGCTGGTAGACAATTCAATGAAGGTATCGATCCAGTGTGCGGCAGCAATGAAGAAGGCCAATTCCATGCTTGGAGTAATTAAAAAAGGGGTTGAGAATAAAACAGCCAATATTATCATGCCATTGTACAAATCGATGGTAAGGCCGCACCTGGAATATTGTGTACAGTTCTGGTCGCCGCACCTCAAAAAGGAGATAGTAGAGTTGGAAAAGGTGCAGAAGAGAGCGACAAAAATGATTACAGGGCTGGGGCACCTCCCTTATGAAGAAAGACTGCAGCATTCGGGGCTCTTCAGCCTAGAAAAATGGCGCCTGAGGGGGGACATGATTGAGACATACAAAATTATGCACGGAAGGGATAGAGTTGATAGAGAGATGTTCTTTTCCCTCTCTCAAAACACCAGAATCAGGGGGCATCCACTAAAACTGAGGGTTGGGAGAATTAAAACAGATAAAAGGAAGTACATTTTTACTGAGCGGGTAGTTAATCTGTGGAACACTTTGCCACAGGAGGTGGTGATGGCATCTGGTCTAGATGCCTTTAAGAGGGGATTGGATGGATTTCTGGAAGAAAAGTCCATCATGAGCTATAGGCAATGATGGATTGTGCAACCTCCTTACATTAGTTGTAGGCTACTTCAGAGTACCAGGTGCAAGGGAGTGGCAACAGGATCCAAGCATCTTGTTGTCTCATGCCTCCCTGGGGTACCTGGTGGGGCCGCTGGGAGATACAGGAAACTGGACTAGATGGGCCTTTGGCCTGATCCAGCAAGGCTCTTCTTATGTTCCTACCCTGAAAAATGAATTTGTCACCAGCTCGGCTTTTTCCTGAACTAAAAATAATTTTGCTGCATGAAGCCTTTTGGGCTAGAGCAACTGCATTTAATAAGCCAAGGCTGGGGGACGCGGAGGGAGAATAAGAGATACAAGATCTCACCTGGGAGCCGACCACCACAATCTGGGGCAGCTGGATGATCTCAGCCCCCACCGTGTTGAAGATCTCTTGCAGCTTGTTGATGACCGGGATGAGGGTTTCCATGGCGACGAGGAAGCAAGGGGGGGTGCAGGACGGGGAGGCCTTCCCTACGAAGCAAGGGGGCCGAATGAGCAGAAGAGCGGCAGGGCACGGCCACCGCAGGCGCTCTGCTCCCCCACCCCGCCACGGACCAGCTTCACGAACTCGCTCTGCTCCGGCCGCCACCTCTCCCCTAAAAAGAGCGCCCGAGGCAAAACCGACTCACCTCAGAGACCTTTGCGACGGACCGGGCTACACCCCAAGGAGCTTGCTACACCCGCGTTCACTCCTCAACCTGGAAATCCCGCCTCTCCAGGTCGGGCTGATCCGCGTCCCGATTGCTGACAGCCTTTGACATTGGTTATTTCTACAGGTCAGGAATCCGTCCATCAGGAGAAGGGCAGGCTCTATTGGAGAACAGGCGGCCCTGGGGCGAGACTACGGTTTCATTGGTCAGCCCAAGCACCAATCAAATGAAAAGAGGGCCCGAGTGGACGGCGTTTAAATGTCAAAGAGCGCACATTTCGAAGGAGGCAGAAGTTGCCCTTTCTGTGCACAGGACTCTTATCACGCAGTGGCTGTCTGTCGCCCCTGCTCACTGTCCTCTAACATTATTAATTGGGGAGGGGGGAGAGATTTGAAAGCACATCTTCACCATGCAGAAGAGAGCGACCAAAATGGTTGTTGGGCTGGGGCACATCCCTCATGACTTGCAATATTTCTTCCTGCCAAGATAGGATTACAAGTTAAGCCTTACTGAACCCAATGGGCTTGCTTCTGAGTACAATAAATAACTCCGTTTTCAAATACCTCTGGCCAGGAAAGGTTACAGCATTTGGGGTTTTTCAGTCTAGGCACCTTGCGGCCGGGGGATATGAGATAGAAAATTATATAAGACAGAAGTTCTTTTCTGTCTTGAACACCAGAACCAGGGTGACTGGTGGGAGAGTGAGAACAGACAAAAGGAAATATAGTACAGTATTGCTTTACCAAATGAGTAATTAATTTGTGGAATACTTTGCCACAGAATATGGTGATGGACTAGATGTCTTTAAATGGGGAGGATGTCTTCAAGTGTTTAAATAGACTAAAGGTACGACCGAATGGTCTGGTCGTGACCAACTGTAGAAGGCTGTGCTCATCTCTGTTTCTAAACTGAAGAGCCGTGTTTGTCCAAGGACAAGCTTCCATGGTCATGTGGCAGGCATGATTCTACACCGAGGCGCGCAGAGCGCTGTTACCTTCCCACCAAAGTGGTACCTATTGATCTACTCACGTTTTACGTGCATTCGAACTGCTAGGTTGGCAGGAGCTGGGACAAGCAATGGGAGCTCACTCTGTCATGCAGTTTCAAACTGCTAACCTTCCAGTCAACAAACTCAGCTCAGCAGTTTAACCCACAGCACCACCAAGTCCCCTTTAAATGGACTAGATGTCTTTAAATGTTGTCAGAAACCCGAATTTGCACTGCAAGACCCTAACGGGAAAGGAGACATCCAGATGTCCCTGGCCACAATACTTAATAGCTCTGGAACTAGCAATATCTCCTGAGGATCACCTGTGTGACCTTACCTCTTTGCAAGGCAGCAGCTTATTTAACTCCCAGGATGAGATCTAAAATGGAGTCAGGCCTGCACACGTGTTTGGGAAAGATAGGGTGTCCACAACACTCCCCCTCCTTGATGGGGTCTGTACTTGTTAAGTACTCCCATCACATCCTATCCTGACCTTACCACTTTCCAGGTCCTGCGTTCTGCACATCTGGTTACACATCCATCTGACCATTATGAGCATAGCAATCACAGGAATTGGAGGGCCAAGATAACCACAAAGGGGTGTAGAGCCACATTTCATAGAATCATAGAATTGGAAGGGACCTACAAGGTCATCTAGTCCAACCCCCTGCCTGTAGCAGGAAATCCTCCTAGAGCATCTACAGCAGGTGCCTGTCAAGCCTCTGCTTGAACGTCTCCAGTGAGGAAGAATCTACCACCTCCCTCAGCAATCTGTTCCACTGTCGAACTGCCCAGAAATTCTTCCTGATGTCCAGCCGGAATCTCCTCTCTTGCAGTTTGTACCCCTTGGACCTAGTTCTACTGTCAAAGGCAGATGAGAACAGATTTGTCCATTCTTCCTTATGACAGCCCTTCAGGGCTGCAGTGGTGAAGTCCCGTCCTGCACAGCCCCCTTCCTCGCTCCCTCCAGCCACACACGTGGAGTGTGCAGCCCACTGGGGAGAAGCGGCATCCTGGGGGGTGCAGTGGCGAATCGAGGGGGGCCCTGGAGGGGACGGAGGGGAGCCGGGACTTTTTGAAGCTGCCCTCCTGACCTGCCCGGCATAATTGGGCTTTGGTGTGGGGAAGCACCCAAGGGTGCTGTCCGGAGTGGTGCT
>JAJKFI010000128.1:676047-802033 GCA_029204185.1 Lerista edwardsae | reverse complement strand
TCTCTCTCTCTCTCTCTCTCTCTCTCTCTCTCTCTCTCTCTCTCTCTGTGAAATAGTGCAGGCTAGAAACAGGTTTACAATCTTAGTATGGCATGGGAGTAAAAGTTGGTAAAATTAAGAGAACATATATCCAGCCAGGAGATCTGTTTTGGTTGTGTTTTTAAGCTGGTCTTAATTCCCCCCCCCCTTTTGCACTTCAAGGTGAGAAAATTATAGCTACAGGTTTAGTAAATGAGACTTGAGTGCTTGATAATATTTTGATTTTATATTCTTTTATAAAGACATGGCAATGCTTCGTAATCAGGAGTGTTTATTTTTGTTAAAAATGCAAAAAAGCAAAACACCTTTTGGGGGTTAAAATATCTTAATAAAAACACCAGAACACTGCATTTTGGTGTTTAAGATATTTTCCAAAAAATTAAAATAGATTACTTTTCCAATTAGAAATAATTATGTGGCTGCATCTGCGGACACTATATCACCCACCTAGTACACTTTTAAATTTAATAAAAATGAGCATTTGGAATGAGAACTTAAAATAAAAACATGTAACACTGCGTTCTGCTTTTCAGATAACAAAATCTGCAAAGAACAACACCGTTTTCAAATACCTCTATTCATAATGTAAAGGTCCTATGCCAGAAGTTTCCACGTATACTTGTAGGCTTACCTGTAAGCAGTTTTATATTAAAATATGCTTAGTTCAATTTGGTCCATTAACACGTATGCACTTTTTAAAGTGCACATTTTAATATAAAATGGTTTATATTGGGGCATCACAAAAAATATTTCCAATTCAGCTCTGCAGCTCTTGAGGTCAGTCCTGTCACTATCAAAGTGATCTTGTTTTCTGTTCCCTGCTGCTGGCCTTCAGGTCATTAGAAGCAAATGTCTCAATTTAGGGGACACAGGCATGTCCTGGTATCCACTGGGGTTCTGTTCTGAGACACACACACACACCCCTGAATCAATGAAACATTGGGTACTGGGGACGCCTTTTTAAAGATAGGGTAACATCAGTGGTTTTGCTGCAACAAGGTAAAAAAACTGATTTGTTTAATGTTTCCCTATCTTCTTTTAATAGGCATCCCAGCATCCATGGTATCTGTGGATAACTGAAACTGTGGATATTGACCGTGCAATCCTAAGTAAGGCCGACATAGTAATGCCAACAAAACAGGGCTATATTCTAAAGCCCATTAGGAGGCGGCAGCAGCAACGTGCAGGACAAGGGGAAGTTTTCCCCTTGCACCCGTGTAAGCCCTGGTTGCCTTTATGGGCTTGCTTGAATCTGCGCCTGCTGTTTTGCAGGTGCAGAGGAACGTGCCCAGGAACAGCCTGAATCAAGGCCGCCCTAGCCGGGGACGAGCTTTAGGATACGGCACTACAGCCATCTTGCGTCACCGCCTCCATTGCCGCCTACTGCGCCACCCAGTTATGCCCCCAGAAGGCCTCGGGAACGCCCTCATGGAGGCCCTGTGCTGACCGAGCGATGCCGACGCTTGACTGGCACAAGGCCGGCACTGCCAACAGTCATGGCAGTGCCCAAGCGCTGGCACTGCTGCTTGTGCCGGTCCAGTGCTATAGCGCCAATGCGGACACGCTTGACAGCACGTTTGCGACAGTGTTCGGCCGACACGAAAGCTTAGTGCCGGCGCAATGGGGGTATAGGATTGCGCTCTGAATCAGTGGATCAGCATGCCTGTAATTCCATCTTGCCTCTAGTGGGCATGTATGTAAATGCGCACATGTAAATCCTCAGACACATGCCATTCCACATGCACTGAAGCTGCTGAGATAGATAACATGCTGTGGAACAATTTTAGTTTTCTAGTGATGGTTAAATGAATCAAAAAATTATTGACCTGGTGGCTTTTACAACAGTGGAGCACAGGCTATTGCAAAATTGTATGAATGTAGCCTGCAGTAGATGGAGCTCAGCTTTCTGTATGGGGGAGCTTCAGGTAATGAGCCTAAGTGTAGAAACTTTGGTGTTATGGGAACACCACTATTTTTGTCTGATAAGTTGGAGGGTATAGATTGCTCGATTAAAATACTAGAATCATGCAGCCTTTTTCCCCACAAGAAACGGGAATGCTGCTTTATTTAGCTAACCTGCAGAGTTCATGTGTTTTGAAAGGAATGGAGCTTGTCTTGTACTACTTGTGGTGAGGGAGCAAAATGATTGGCAAAGAGCAAGGGCAGGGTAGAAGAAATAAGAAATAAATATGAATGGCCTCTGAAGATTGGCTTTCAAAGGGGAAAGTGGGAAAACCTTGCAGTCTTGGTTTGACCTTTTTTAAACAAAACGTTATCAAGAAAAATGATATGAGGAAAACAGTATCTTATGTGACTTTTTCAATATATGACATTTATAAAAAAATATTCAAAAACAGTACATATCCAGGTCTATCAGTGGTGTCATTCAAATGATTTAGGAACAGGAACTCACTTTTGATTGGCACTTGTCGGAAACCCAGAACCAGCCACGGAGCCCGTTAGGATCCGGAACACCCGTTCTGGTCCATTCCCCCTGAATGACATCACTGATGGTCTAAGAAGTGATAAGCTCCCAGCTAAAGATAGCATAGGAGTTTCTTCAAAAAAGCCAATTAAAATGACACTGAGTGCTGGTGGTTGGTCTATGGCATCTTTTCTTAGTTATAGGTCAGGAGATAGACCGGAAGATGGAAAAAGGCAATGAAGATTTTGCTAATTACCTACAAACTACTTTGTATGTGATGTGCTGGTATAACAGCATTACTATATGGTAGGGCAAAACTTGGGTCAGTTATAGAGGGTGGGTGGGGGAGCATCTTGGCCCAAGGGCTGCATTGTGGGGTATGAAAGTTATCAAAGGGGTCATAATATAAAGTATTCCTCTTTTTTTTTTCTTAGCACTAAGTTTTCAATTAGAGGAATTCTGGGATGGAAAGTAGGAAGTTCTTGACTGACAGCTGGATTTTTTAGACCTACACTGCTCCTGGAGAGGCCACACACCTGCTCAGTTCTGACATTGTTACATGGGTGATCAGTAGATGGCAGGCGCTTACCCTCTCTCCCACTGCCACGCTCCTGTGGGCAATGTCAGAATTGGGGTATGTGCAGAGGCAGTGCAACCCGGATTGCTGCCATATGCTACAAAAAAGGGAAAACCCTCGCGCACTGCTTTGAAACCCAAAAGTCCCAGTTTTGGGTAGCATACCAGGAGCATGGTATGAAGAGGAATGATCTGCTTCTTGCTGGAGCGAGCGGAAGAGGACCATCACAGCTTGCATTGGAGGAAGATGACTGCAGACTCAAGGTGAAAGGCACTCTGCTCCCTCAGACCCCTTGCAATCTGCCCCAACAAGTGTATGCATGGGTGGGCTGGCAGTGGGTGTGCGTGGGTGTCAGAGCTTGGGAGAAAGATCTGAGAGATTCTTCTGGACTTAACTTTTCACTTCTGGTTTTCCCTGGTTTTTATACGGCTATTTTATATGAATTATTAGAAAGAAGGAGGGTGTGCCTGCTCGCCTGGGCCCCCCCCCGGGTGCCCAGGCACGCAGCGGTGGGGCGTACCAACCGGGGGCAGCGGGCCCAGCCCGCGGGGACGGCGGCGGGGTGGAACAGACGGGCTGCCAATCGCGCGGGCTGCCAATCACGGGCTGCCAATTACAAGTACGTCCCGCCCAGCGTTCCCCCAGGTCGTTCGTTAATCCCATCGCTGGAGGGGCCCCATAGGAATGCTGCGCATTGGGCCCCGCCACTCCTGGAGGCAGCCCTGGTAGGTTCAGCCTTTATAATAACAGTGATTGTTATTCACTGATTGCAGCTTTGCCTATGCAGGGCTAGTGACTGTCTCATCCTGTCAAGTTTGTGGTAAATATTTGTCTTCCTTTGCTGGCTAATCATGCTAAAATAATCTCTACTCTTGGGAATGGGCTAACTTCCTCACCAGGGTTAATTATTTAACCTACCTAGGCTGAACTGGAGGATAAATGCACACAGCCCAGGGAATCAAAGGCACATGGTGTTTACAGTGCCTCTAGCTATACGCATGCTATATTACTGTTTACTCTGTGAATGAAAAGCTACCGAAACCTGTTTTTTGAAGTGATCAGTAGTTGAGTGTTCTTTAAATTCTCTATGGCTTGTGCAGAAGACCTTCCAGGTGGATTGAGCACTTGGCTTCCTTTTATAAAGGAGTATATTTGTGAGGTCTTCAGAGAAACTATCTACAAAAGCAGTGTGACTTTTCTTTCTCACCTTAACCGTAGGAAGGACAGTCTTACTTCCCTGGAGTTTAAACTATGCTTACCCCTGTCTGGTTGGAGAATGGTTTATAAATGAGACACTAAAGGGAGTGTGGTGGGATATGTACACCATTAAGCCTCAAGATGGGCATCTACAGGGACACTGTTAAATAGATTGGTGTCGCTCTCAAATTCAAGAAATGGGACGATAGAATTTCGCAGAGGTACAAGCGTAGCCCATAGGATGGTTGCTTTTGTTGTTCTGTCAATACTCTGGTGTTAAAAATCATGCAAGCCCAACATGGATCAGTCTGCCGTGAGTGTATAGAAATTGTGCATTTTAATTCAGACGTACAGTACGTGCACCTGTGAGTACAGTTGGTTTTGTTCACAATTACCTTCAGGCCACTTAACTGTGAAATGCAGTTTCTCCCTCCCACATTTCTCATAGCTCTGGATACCCTCCTTTTAGTGTAGCAAAGGAACAAGCCAGACAAGGTTTAGTGTAGGGGTTGCTGGTCAGGTTACCATAGCCTGGCCTGCATGAAGGCCACCCAACTCCTGGCATTAATATTTCTTCACCTCTGGGTGGAGCAACAGGTCAGTCTTTGAGCAAGCAAACCATGCGAATTTAACTGACCCAACAAGGCTTGGAAGTTGGAGTAGCCAGTTCTACTTGCTGTAGCTGTGCTTCTGGCTTCCCAGCAGGAAACTAGGGTATTTTGGACATCTTTTGAACTATTTCCCCTTCTCCCTATTTCTTCTATTTTTTAGTTTTATGCAAATGTTGCCTGGTGATTGAACTGATGGAATTATTTTTTATGCCTGAGAAAAGCCTGGGGGTGGGGTAAAGGTGGCTGAGCCTACTGTAGAAGAGGATGGTTTGCCTAAGGCCTGCCATTGAGCTCTCTCCTATGGGAAATAATGAAAGTGCTGTTTCTGTCATCTCTTGCATTGAGAGAGGATTACAGTCCAGAGAGGATTCCCATGGAGAAGTTCAATGTGCCATTTTGAAGGACCCACCACCCCTGGAATATATGTGCTCTCATTTCCTTCTCTCCCTGACACGTTTTACCAGGTGCAAGTTGTACCTGAAAATTGTGACCTGTCCCTCACGGATACTGAACCTTGCAATTTGAAAGTGTGCATACTGAATTATGAAATAGGTTTCTGCTTTGTCATGGGAAAGGTGGAATATGCATTTCTTAAATAAAATATGTGGTTGGGGAGGATCCTGAAGACAGACCAATGTAACATATAGCTGAGACTGGCAACCCTGACAGGTTCCCCTATCTCTTATATCCATCCTCTGACTTAAAGGTTGTGTCCTTTATCTTCTTGCTGTACCTGATCTGTGACTACAAGCTAGTAACTTTAGTTTTTTAGTACAGTACAAATGGAGGCTATCCTGGAGATGTCGGTGGAACAGAACTCCTGCAATGAGGTGATGATGGAGCCAATGTGGGATGTGTGTTTTTCACCGCCTAGTGCTTAAGGCTAGACCTGAATTAACTTGAAACTCCTATATGAGTATGTATGTCTCTTGAGTGCAGTGTAGAGAGCTGAATGAAAAGGTCTGGATGTTTTCCTTGGTGGGTGAAGGCAATTGGGTTCTCTTTAACCCCCCCCCCCCATGGGCCAAAGCTGAACCGGTAGAAAAGACCACAATTGTCACTAAAAGGCTTCAAACAATGTATTATGGAAGTAAGGTACATATGAGTATGGAACAAAGTAAAAGTGAAATTGACAGAGCAACTAATATAAAGTTAAAGAATATAATAGATGAGGATAACTGAACATTAGATTATCAAAATAATAAATGTAACTCAAACTGCACAATACAATGTGGCCAAATAATACTGCTTTGCAAAAGCCCATCTATACTTCTCCTGCCCTGTACTTAAAGCCAAAAACCTGTTAGATTAGTTTCAGCCTGCAGTCCCAAACACATTCTCCAAAAAAACAAGCCTACTGAATATGACGAGATTTGGCCCTGAGGAATCCTGTGCAGAACTGCACTAGATGTTTACTAACTTACCCAATGAAGCCAACCTCCACTCAAGCCAATCAAGCAATCCTAGTGGCTATGAACAGGATTGTTTTCCTTTAACAATCCTGTTCATAGGCACTAGGATTGCTTGATTCTGTTAGAGCTGATTGGTAGAGATATAGAAAGATCCTTTAGAAAACAGATTATCTGCAAAAATAACCCCAAAATGCAATTTAGCCACAAATGTGATGGGAAAACTGTTCTTTAAGAAAAAGAAAACTAGCTGTGAGAGAAAAGAGTAAAATCTAATAATAAATCATTAAGAGATTTACCAAAAGAGAAAATAAAGGTGCTTCTATGGCCTTGGATCAGGGAAATGCCAAAGTTTTAAAAAAGCAAAAATGGCCAAAGAATGGGAGGAGGAAGAGGAGAAAAAAAGCACCCCTTTTTGTTTTGTGCGTCACACATCTATCTTATATGCTTTCACTTCACATCCTATTCCCCCCTTTTTTTGCCTCATATTCAGAATCTATAAATTCCATATTGTTCATTTGTATTCACTGCACATTACATCTCAAGGAGCGTTTTGGACACAACTTGCTCTTAATGAAGTCCCCTTTGTTTTCCTTATATTTTAAAAACAATTTGCTATGTATGAATCTATACCTGAAAGGTGACCTTCTCATGTGTTCTGTTGTTTAAAGAAGAAACTGCTTCTGTGTTTTGCTTTACTCAGGCAGCCTCATTTGTGCCAACTTCAGCTTTTCCTAGCTGAGAAAACTCTTAAGTCATTCAGCCTGAGTAGATCCCTGGTTTACACTTTTGCTTAAGAGACCAGCTCACCTTTAAAGTGTGAAGGGACACAACCAGTGTTTTTCTAAGGCCAGACTGATAGGTGGAAGTTAGGAGGATGTGCTCCATAATCATTAATCGTAACTGGTTCTCGATGGTTTCTAGTGCATCAGTTTCCTTGGCAATGTGGCCTCTGATGCCACAGTTCACAACTTCAAGCCAAGACACAGGCCAGGGCTCTGACAAATCTTCTGTTGTGTTTTTAAAGATGGCTGTGGTTTTGAACCCTTCAGCCCTTGCTCGGTTGTTCCCATTGAAAACAAAAAACAATCCAATTGCTGACAAGATCTTTAAGGTTTTAGATTAGAATAATAAGCTTCTTCTCCTCTTCCTCCCAGACCAGGGATTCTGCATTCCTGTCCAGGAGATGATTGCTGTGAAACTTGGTGCGGCCAGTGATGCAAAGGGAGACCTGGGCCCACCAGAGGATGAAAACTGTTTCACAGGTAAGGAGGAAGGAGGACAAACCAGGAAATGTCATAGGAACCTGCATTACCAGTTGTGGAATGCAAAATGCAGATTTAAAAGTTGACTAATAGAGTTTAAAATATTGGACAGAGTTTCCAAAGTGTGGGATACATTTTCAGGGGCAGCTGATCCACCCAATCAGAATAAAGTGAGTCAGGCAGCTGTTGGGCATTCTTTAAATGTGGGATATGCCCTTTTCTGATTCAGTGGGTGCTCCCTAGATCTCCTTCCAGCTGTCTGGTTTTGGTCGGTCTAGTAGCTATGATGAGTATCTAACCAGCGACCTGACCTTTCACTTATTTAACGTTTCTGGTCTTCATGGTGGCAGAACAGTGATGACAATAAGTAAAAATGTGTTTTTGCGAACTACTGGAGTTTTCTGTTTGCTGTGAACTTCTCCACTCTATGCAAGTCACTTTTCTTACTGTACTTTTCCATGTCCTTATCTTTGCATGCGTAGATTCTGAACATTGCCCATGAGCCAATCTTCCTTCCTCAATTGAAGACCAGGAAAACATTGCCACATGCTCATTTCAGTTGTGGGATTTGCGTCTCACAACCTTGGCAATCTCCTATGCCTTTTTAGTGTTAGGCCACTGAAGATTTCTCCCTCCTGTCTGGGTATGCTTGGCCCTGCCTCACTCACAGAGGCAGATCTAAGGGAGAGCAAATCTCTAAGTTTTGCAAGAAGCCTTACCTTGCAGTGGAAATCACTCCTCTCCTGCACTGTTCTAGCCAATCCTCACAGGGAAAAGCAACATCTTGGCGTTGCTTACTGGCTACAGCAGCAAGGGAGAGGAAGGATTTACATGACAGGGTAAGGCTTCTTACAACACTTAGAGATTTGCCCTCCCTTAGATCTGCCTCTGCTCACTCACTGTGGCTCCAATGGGTCCTTCAGTATCCTCAGCCCACAGGCCTCTTCAGAGGCTACATGCGCCACTGAACGGATGCTCCGAGCAAAGCCTGCTTCCGGCCTGGTCAACGTAGGGCTGCTGAAAAAAGGTGTGTCTGGTGTGGCAGCAGCTTCTGCACAGACACACCACAGGCAAGCAGATTGGAGTCTGGGAGACCCACCTTTTGGGCTGGGGGCGGGAACCAAACACTTTTGGTTAGTGAGGCACCTTTTGGCCTAGCAGGGGGAGGAAGAGACCGGGCACTGTCTCTGCTGATGAGGAGAGTCACTGGTCCAGACTGGCAAGCCGCCAGTGACCCTGCCAAGAAGCTGAAGCTTGGGAGGAGGACCCAAGGTGCCAGAACCCCCTCTCCCAGCCATGTTCGAGGCCATCACAGGAGCCTTATTAGGGCTTGGGTGGGACCCCATCTCCACTCCTGGTCCTGACACCCACCACTGAACCCTCACTAGCCAACAGTGACCACAGGGTCAGACTCCCAAGGCGGGCAGCAACCAATCCCTCTTTGTTAATCTCTTTAATTCTTCCCCTCTTCCACAGTGTTTTTTGTACAGCGGGAAAAGAAGTGCTGGCGCCTGGGGTCACTGGAGTTCACTGTTCCACCCAAATCTCGGCAGGCAGTACACTGGGTGAATGCCCTACAAGCCTGGATTTGTCACCATGGTCAGTTTCTAGGGTAACTATGTGGAAAAGGCTTAGGAGAACATTGAAGCTGTATGGAAGAAAGAGCCTACAAACCAGAGTTGAGATGCCATGGCGATGGAAGAGAAAATCTAATTGGGCTTCCACCCCAAAAAACGGGCTCAGGCTTTCCTAATTCTGTGTGTTTGGCTAGTCATTGGTAAAGAAGAAGGCTCCTTCCCTGTGCTCAGAAATGCTCTTTATTGCGGTATCTGTTGGTGTAGGACAGAGTCCTAGCATTGAAAATGCACCTTGAGTCATTGTAGTGGTTTGAATCGAGCTTCACTCTTCCCCATCCCCAGAATTGTCTAGGAGTTTCCAGGAATGAACATCAATCTCTAGGCAACTACTGGAGTGATCCTGGAGTTTTTAACTGGGCCCCCAGAAATTTCCAACAACACAGAACCTCCAAAAATAGTTTCAGTCAAAGTTGGCAACTCTATCACTGCTCCCCTCCCTACACTCTGAGACTATATATTGTATTTAGAACTTCCCTGTTTAGAAACAGTATGCTGCTTGGTCTGTTGCCTTCATGCCTCACTTTGGATTTTCCAGAAGTCTGTAGCTATTCACTCTAGGAAACAGGACGCTTGATTTGATGGACCTTGAGCCTGAATTTGGCAGGGCACTTACAGTCTTGTGCCTTCCCTCCTGCTCCTCCAGGTGTCACACGGCCCAAGAGCCTCCTCGTCTTCATCAACCCATCAGGGGGGCGCAAGCGTGCGGTAGAAATCTACCAAAGCCAGGTGGCCCCGCTCTTTGCCCTGGCTGGCATTCATGCTCAAGTTGTGGGTGAGTTCCATTCCCTCCAAGTGGGGGTCTCCCCATTCCAAATGGCTTGACCCTAACCTGCTCCTCTGCTTGATCCCTCTCTTTCTCCAGCTGTGTAATAATTGGCATCTGCCTTTCTCTTCCGCACCAGAGACCTGCCGAGCAAATGAGGCTCGTGACTACATCTTACACCAAGACCTCTGCAGCTTTGAAGGGTAAGGATGTCTTGCATGAATGTTTTCTGCTACTGTCTACTTGCCCTCTGGTGGCTCTGGCTGCTTGCCTCCCAGTCCTGTCCATGGAATCCACATCAGCCTGCTACAGGCAGGTACCAAGAGCAGTTCAGAAAGTGTTTGCAGGGCAAATTGTTTCCAGTGACTCAAGCAAATGGGCCAAGCCATTTCTTGCAGAGGAAGGAAGGAAAAGGTAATCTCCATCTAGTGTCTGTAGCCAGCCAATCTTGGAGGAAACCGTCGACCTGACTGCAAATACAGTGCTCAACCCTACCCATTGAGGATCCATTTGTGTAATCAGCTACTGCTTGACCGGGTCACGTTGGGACTAAAAACTGAAAGATTTTTGTATAAATTGGGCAAACAAGGAATGTGGAAGATTCTCTCCCACAAATATAATGTTGTGTTCATGGGAAGTCAACCTACTCGCCATCCTGTAATCAGCTGTGGCATCTGCCAGTGCCTCTAAATGAAGTGAGGGTGAATGGAAGAATCCCCAAGATCCTCTGTCTATGTAACCGGGGGGGGGGGGCTTTTTAACCCCAGGTGACCATAAAGGAGGTTGTGTCAGTGCCCAATTAATCTGCCCCTTTTTCTGAACCATACAGGTTGGTGAGCGTAGGGGGTGATGGCACCTTCAATGAGCTGATGCATGCCTTGATTGACCGGACACAGGAAAAAGCAGGGGCCTCAACGGATGTCACTGATGTGGAGCTCCTGTCCCCCAGACTCCGCATTGGCATCATACCTGCAGGTGGGAAGAAGGGCCCTGGGTGCTGGAAAGAAAGGGGTTCCCTTGAAAAGGGACCAAAAAAGACCAAACTTGTGAAACCTAAGAAAGCTGAGGAGGCAAGGCTTTCGATACAGAGGGAGAGCAGCTTAAAACCTGCCCCTCAAAATCTCTAGAATGGGGACATGGGGTGTAGTTAGTGATAGGCTAGGACTGGGAAGGCTCAGGTTCAAATCCCCCCTTAGCCATTTACATTCACTGGATAATTTAGGGCCAGTTGCACAGTCTCAATCTGGCCTACCTCACAGGGTTGTGAAGACGAAATGGGAGAAGGGGAAAAATGAGGTATGCTGCTCTGAGCGCCTCAGAGGAAGGGCAGGAGTCCTAGCTGTTTCCGTAGTGGAGGAAAAGACTGTTTCCTTCCCTAACTACCTCAGGTTCTACAGACTGTGTCTGCTTTGCAACTGTGGGAACAAATGATCCTGTCACCTCTGCTCTGCACATCGTTATAGGTACGTATTTGCTTTCTCTTCTTTTCAGTTACTCTGTGGTTCAGGCCCTAAGGCTCTTGAAGGAATAGAGCAAATTGAAATTTGCTCTGTTGAGGGACCTCATCCTCTCAAAATGGAGGCACAAGTTGGAGATCCTGCCTGGCAGGTTTCCCCCTCCACTCAAGTGGGAATGCTCAGAGGCCTTTCTACTTTGGCCAGATCATCACATGGGTTGGCACAGGGAGTCGAGAAAAAGCTTATGTGCCTCTTCTTGCACGTATGTTGGGTGCCCCACTTCATTTTTTGCACCTGAGTGTTTGGAGCCAGTCAGACTCCATGGTCTTTGTGGTCTTATCATAAAAGCCCTGTTGGATCAGGCCAAAGGCCCATCTAGTCCAGCTTCCTGTATCTCATAGTGGTGCACCAGACAGTGGCCCATCAGACATTGGATGCCTCTGTATCCTGTTGCTGCTCCCTTGCATCTGGCACTCAGTGATCAGCTGCCTCTAAAAACCTGGAGGTTGTAATCATCATGGCTTGTAACCTGTGATAGACTTCTTCATAAATCTGTCCAATCCCATTTTAGTCATCTAGGCCAGGTGCCATCACAGCAACCTATGGCAAAGAGTTCCACAGCTTAATTATGCACTGGATAAAGAAATATTTTCTCTTGTCTGTTCTCTCCCAGCAGTCAATTTTACTGGATGTCCTCTGATTCTGTGTTATGCTAGAGGAGAAGGAACTTTTCTAGCCACAGAGTGCATAACGTATATATTGCACAGCCCAATCCCGGGCTGCCCTTAGCATCAACGCAACAGCGTTGCGTTGATGCTATGTTAGCGCCAACACAGGGGCACCAAGTGGCACCCCCACATCAGTGCTAAGGTAACAAGACCGGCACTGCAGGCAGCGCCAGTCCTGTTGGGTCCACACCACGCCTCCCATGCGCCAGTTGAAGCCGGCTGGCGCAGGGGAGGTGCCATGTTGGGGCAAGGGAGGGAGCGGGTGGGGGAGTTGGGTTCTGGGCAGGGCGTGGGCGGGTCGGCACGCATGTGAGCCGAGGAACAGGGGCAGGGTTAAGATTTGGCCAAATGGCCAAATCCTAAGCCAGTTCAGGAAGTGCATGGCCCCAGTTCGGGCCACATAGTCTCCTCGGATCGGCTCCTGCTGTTTAGCATGTGATCTTGCGCTGGGGAGGCTCCAGCCTTATGAATGTGCCCTTGCACTGGGGAGACTCCAGCCTCGCCTATACTGTGCTGGATATGGCGCAGGCCGGTCAGCCTTGCCATTCCAGTGCGGTATAGGATTGCGCTCTCCACCATGTCCTCCCTCAGGCACCTTTTCTATAGACTGAAGGAGCCTCAAATCCTTGTAAGGGAGGTGCCCCAGCCCACTAATCATTCGGTCGCTTTCTTCTGTACCTTTTTCAGTTCATCCAATATCTGCTTGGAATACATTCCTGCTGCTACCACTGATATCCAAAATGGCGGATAGCGGTGAAACATATACTGTACGGTGCTTAATGTTGCTCTGTGCAAGCCCTCCAAACTGCTTCCTCTTTGTGCCTGCTTGTTAATGCTTGCCCTCAAAATTGTTTCCTCTTCGTGCTTGGAGGACAAGCAGTAAGAAGTGCTATGAAGCAAGCGCAGAGAGGAAGCAGTTTGGAGGCCTGCAAATGCTATCCCGTCTGGCAGTAGCGGTGGCAGAAATGACTGAAACAGGACTTGGACTGCACAGGAAACAGCAACAGTATGCCCCCCCCCAAACCAAACCAAAAACAGATGAGTCCTGAGTGTGATGGGGGGAGAATTTGTGAACCATGGATAATTGGAAATCGTATCTGCGAATATGGAATGACTGTATATCCTTTGAGATGTGGGGGCCAGAATTGAACACAATACTTCAGATGTGGTCTTGCCATTGATTTGACGTAATAATATTAGCTGTTTTATTCACCAGTCCCTTTTTTTAACAAGAAGGTGTTCTCTCTTTCTTTCTGAGGAATGCAAACACAGAGCACTCTTCTCTATGGACAAAAATGTTGCCTCTCTCTTCCTAACAGAAGATGGGGGAAAGGGTGTTCTCTTGTCAGTCTCTGGGTCCTTAGCAGATGCTTTCTGTGCTTCTTAGGGGATAGTCAGCCTCTGGATGTCTGCAGCATTTGGCATGAGAGGAAGCTTCTCCGCTATTCAGTCTCTCTGGTTGGTTACGGCTTCTATGGCGATGTGGTGCATACCAGTGAGAAGCACCGCTGGATGGGGCCGGTGCGATATACTTACGCAGGTATAAGCTGCATCAAGCAGGATGGGAAGCCAGACTGGTGGGGCATAGAGTGAGCCTTTACTGAAAGGTAAAGGAACTTCTAAATTGTTGTGGGGCCATTAAGAGGTTGCCAGTCAGAGGCGATGGCACTTCCAGGTTCATGCCACCACCTAAATTAAAAAGGGGGGGTTGGGCTTCCCCATCCAAAGTCAGTTACCTATTGGAAAGTCGCTAACTTACCACTGTGGTGAGAACCCAGGGTTTGCGGTGTCTCCACTGCTGCAGCAGACAAATACATCCAAATCCCCCCTTTTTTGCGTAGCCGGTGGTGCGAACCTGGAAGTGTAGTTGCCACAGTCCTACCATCACCACCAAATTGCCACTCCCCTTAAAGAAGAATTTGTTGGCTGGGGAAGCATTGCTCTAGCCCACCAATTCCCAAAGTCCTACTTGGATGCTAGGAACACTGTAAGTACCTGCAGAGGCAGGGACGGGGGCTGGGGAAGGTGTCCCGACTGCCCCACAGCAATCAGGGCGCTGCAGGCACCCTTGCACATTTGCACATACTTAGTGGGTCAGAGGGGCTGTCAGAAGGGTTGGGGAGGCCTGCTGCCCCCCCCCCCGCAGGTCTCCCTGAGGCAAAGAAAAGCCCTGTTTTACGCTCAAAAGCGCACTTCTGGGATTTGCTGCTGGTGAGTTAAACTTGCCCAAAACATAGGACAGTAGACAGAAAATGCACTGAAAGAAATTTGGGGGTGGGGGAGAATCTGAGGAAATACATACAGTGATTCATCACAGAAATGTTTTATGTTAATTAAAAGCGGCAACATTCTGTGGCAACATCAGATTCTTCTCAAATCCACAGGAAGTATTGCTTCTTTGTATAGTTCTCCATGCTTTTCCCCCCCATCCCCAGGAGCCCTGGCAGTGTGGAACAATCGTAGCTATGAAGGCACAGTGGAGTTCCAGCTGGCAGGAACAGAAAAGGCCAATCCACGGGACGAGACGCGCTGCTGGTCAGGGTAATTGGGAAAGAAATGAAGCCCCTGACTGGGTGGGGAAAGATGGTGCCACTCAGTGGTGTCATTCAAATGATTTAGGAACAGGAACTCACTTTTGATTGGCACTTGTCGGGAACCCAGAACCAGCCACAGAGCCCGTTAGGATCTGGAACGCCTGTTCTGGTCCGTTCCCCCTGAGTGACATCACTGGTGCCACTCCCTAACACTGTTTCTCTGTTTGCAGTTGCACGATTTGTTCAGAGTCTAGCAATCGCCTGTTGGGTATAAGTAACGAACAGCAGCTGTTGGAATCAGATGGACGCACAGGTGAGAGAGCTGAATATCGGGACCATTGTTTCCTGCATGAGCTTTATGCAGTGCAAAACTTGGCAACCCAGAAGTCCAGTAATGACATGAAAATTCAGGCGCGTGTCAACGAGATGCAAGTATCTTGTTCTCTTGTGTGCTTCCTGAGGCATCTGGTGGGCCACTGTGAGATACAGGAAGCTGGACTAGGTGGGCCCTTGGTCTGATCCATCGGGGCTCTTCTTATGTTTTTATGTCATCACTAGAGGCAGTGCTTTGGGAGGAGAGTTCAGACCCCTTACTTAGGGTTTTTTGTATTTATGGTGTTTGAGTTATTTGGGCAAGAGCTGGAATGCAAAACTCTTTTATTAAATGAAGTGGAGGATAGTTCAAACTACTATAGAACCCATCAGCTGGGGAGAGGTGTCAGCTTCTGCTTTGCCCTTTTCACTGTAACCATTTGAGAGCCATTCCTGTATCAGAGTATCATAAGATAATTACATGCATCAATACAATTAAAGTGCACCGACTTGACATGCAAACTTCTGAGTCAATTGTTTAAAATACCATTCTGCCCTTTCTGTGGGTGGCAATGTCTGAACATCAACTTCTTGAGAATCTTCATTTCTGTTTAAAACAGGTTTTTGTTAGGGTGTCTAGTCCTCAATATGGCAGATTTCTTTAGTTGTAAGCATAGGAGTTAATTAAGATTAGTTACATCAACTCATAGGTCTATCTAATTGGTGTGAGCAAAAAAATAGTGTAATCTTGTAGGTCAGATGTTGTGGGGGAAGCTTTAGTCCTTCCCCACGACTAGCAAAATCAGAATAAATTATGCAAAGTAATGGAAAATAGGAGAAATCATATGTATTTGCATACTGTACATATATAGATTGCAGAACTGAACTTTTCTTGGTGCAGGATTGCTCAGATGCAGAATTATACAATTTTATTTTTACCCTGAAATACACAGCAGGCCTGACTACTCCCAGCCTAGGTCAGGGATAGCCAGATCCAATTCAATACAGAGGTCTTATTAAGCTATTGGAAGCAGGGAGAACCTGATCTCAGCTGTCCCTTCCTTGACTAAGATAGAAGTTGCACCACCCACCAACATAAGAACATACAAAGAGCCCCGCTGGCTCAGGCCAAAGACCCATCTAGTCCAGCTTCCTGTATCTCACAGTGGCCCAGTACATACCTCAGGGAGCACACAAGACAACAAGATACTTGTGCAAACACTGCCCTGCATTTGGCATTCTGAGGTTGTTGTTCAGTTGCTAAGTCATGTCCAACTCTTCGCGACCCCATGGACCACAACACAGCAGGCCTCCCTGTTCTCCACAGAGTTCGCCCAATTTCATGTTCATTGCTTCGGTGTCACTATCTAACCATCTCGTCCTCTGCCGCCCACTTCTCCTTTTGCCTTCCATCTTTCCCAGTATGAGGGTCTTTTCTAAAGAGTCCTCTCCTGGCTAAAGAGTCCTGAAGAGAAAGGTCCTCTCCTGAAGTCCTCTCCTCTTTTCTAAAGAGTCCTCTCCTGAAGAGCCCCACTGGCTCAGGCAAAGGCCCATATAGTCCAGCTTCCTGTATCTCACAGTGGCCCAATAGGGAGCACACAAGACAACAAGATACTTGTGCAAACACTGCCCTGCATCTGGCATTCTGAAGTAGGCTACTTCTAAAATAATGAGGTTGCACGTCCCATCATGGCCTGTAGCCTACGATGGACTTTTCCTCCAGAAATCTTTCCAATCCCCTTTTAAAGGCACGTAGGTCAGATGCCATCACCACTTCCTGTAGCAAGGAGTTCCACAGATTAATTACCTGCTGGGTAAAACAGTATTTCCTTTTATCTATTCTAACTCTCCCAACGCTCAATTTTAGTGGATGTCCCCTGGTTCTGGTGTTGTGAGAGAGGGAAACATCTGCCTGTCTTGCCTTGCCAGAAATTTCCTGGTTCTAATTTCACTTCTGCTACAAACATGCTGGGTTGCCTTAAGCTGAATCACTGTCTCTTAGCTTTGTCTGTTCCCCCTGTAATGTTGTTGGCCTACGATACATGGGAAAATTTACTGAGCTAATGGATGTTCAAAGTACTTCACATTAAATTGGTACAGGTAGAATCCTTTCTCCCTACATCCAACTCCAGACTATTCTAGACAAGGGATATCAAACGCATGTCATACAAAGGGCTGGCTAAGTATTCATGGCACCTGCTAAGGAGCGGAAGTGATGTCATTAAGCAGGTGATGACCAGAAATAAGCACTTTGTTCTCACCCAGGAGTGCATTAACTGCAAATTACAGAAGATAAAATATGCAATTTTTCAGTCACCTTATGGCCCATGGAGTTGGTCCATGTTAAAAAACAAAAAAACAAAATGAGTTTGGGTAAATAAAATAAAACCCACTACACCGATATCAACCCCAATATCCTCCCCACTTCCTACACAGTCACTTTACAACCCACCACTATCAACCCCTCCACTTGAGTTTCCCCCAACTTAACTTCTCAAGTACGGTGCATGCAGGAGAGAGAAAGAGGCAGGGAGGAAAAGATGAAGCTTAAAAAGGAGTGGGAGAGAAAAATGGCACAAGAGTGAAGGAGGGGGAAGATCTGCTACACGTGCTCTCTGGAGCTTTAAGGAGTTTCCAGGCTCATGACACTGTGGCAGATTACTTCCAGCAACCCTCCAGAACACCCTGGTGACTTGGTTCTGGGAACCACTGGTCTAGTTGCTACTTGCAACGCCTTCATGGCTTCCCCTACTGGCCTGCCTGGCAAATGTTTGCAAACAGAGTTTGCTGCTGCTGCTACTTATGCATTACTGACAGAGAGGAGACAAGCACAATGGGGGGGGGTCTGGGGAAAAGAGGGTCAGATCCAGCCCACAGGCCAAATGTTTACACCCCTGATCTAAACATTTTTGTCCAAAGCTTTTGAAACTTTCTGTAGTGCAAACTCTAGAAAGTCTTGTGCTCATTCCCACGTACAAGCTGTAAGTTCTTTTCTGCTCTGTGGTATGTGCCGTTGTTGAAAAATGTCAAAGAGGCCAGCAGGCACCCAAATGGGTCACAAAAGAGCAAGAGGCAGCATGTCTCATTATATTTATGTAATCGTTCCAAAATTCAGACACCTTCCTATCCCAAGCAGTCCGGGTAAGGCATACTTGATATAGAAATACTTGGTATTAGGTACTGTACATTAAGAATAACAACCCTAGGCTCGGCTTACACACTGTGGTATTTTCCAGGCCAAGCATGGTCCAAGAACTATCCTCTCTCCACCTGACTATGTAAAGTGCCTTGTATATGTCAATTTCTGGGTTCCTTTTGGTCTTTCCGTTTGAGACTTCAGAAGTAGGCTAAGGACTGCATGGTGATGGTCTATTGATTGCTCTTTCTCTGCAAGTACCATGCTGGTAAATGAAACCAAGTGGTCCTGCCAACCTTAATTTATGGGTATTACTGGGGACCATGGGGAGCCAGTTTCTGATGCCAAATGCAGTAACAAGAGGGCAGTGCTTCCTTATTACAGGTGAGTTTGGCACTCTAATTAGAATTGGCTGTTCTAGGCTGTGCAAAAACAAGTCTTCAATCACAAGGGCTTCCAAATGACCCAGGGCTTAACTCTGAAAATAGCTTTTAAATGCTAGGGCTTGGCATAATAATAAGAGAGCTCCTTACCTCATTCCCTGAATCACCACAACTTGCTTTTGCCTAGGCTAGAGGACTACCAAGGGTGGGGAGTGGGAATGTGTCCTGGAAGATTTTTTCAGGCATATTGTATAGGGAGCTGCTACAGATCACATGTGCCCATGGAAAATGAATGCCCTAATTACCAATATTCCTATTTCCACTTCTGTTCGGCTGCAGATGGTGAATGGCAGCAGGTTCGGGGCCGTTTCCTTGCCATCAATGTGACCAGCATGAGCAGTGCCTGCCCCAAGAGTCCGGAGGGTCTCTCACCCTGTGCCCATCTGGCTGATGGAACTGCTGACTTGATCCTGGTACATGAATGTTCAATGTTGTCGTTCCTGCGGCACTTGACACGGCACACAAACTGCTCAGACCAGGTATACAAGGCACTTGGGAATGGCACTTCCCCCCGGGGCTTCATTCCATTGAGCTTTTTCTAAAATAGTAGAAATGGAAGTAGAACTAGATCCAATGGGTATGAATGGCAAGAGAATTAGATTCTGGTTTGACATTGGGAAGAAATTCTTGACAGTCAGGGAGGGTTGGCAGTGGAACAGATTGTCGAGGGGTGGTGTATTCTCTTCCAGTTATCTTTAAATAGAGGCTTGACAGGCACCTGTTGGAGGTTCCAACTCTGATTCTCTGAAAGGTCAAGTGACCAGCTTGGAGGACTTGACTGGTATTTTTCTCCTTCATAAGTAACAGTGGACGAAACCGCATTCTGTATGTGAAGAGTTTTAAAAACACCTCAAAATATGTAAGCAAGTTGAACAGTACGAAATGTGTATATCTGAATTCTTGCTCCAGCATTGAGGGGCCCAGTTAGCTTATAGCAGACGTCCCTCCTTATAGAATTTCTTATGGTGCCAACTTCCAGACTCCAAACAGACCTTTGAAGCTGGGCAGTACATAAAAGGGAGAAGTGTGAAAATCCCTTCAGCAGCAGGTAGTTGACAGCCTTGCTGGAATGCAGTGCTTAAGCCAGAGTCCCAAATGCTCATAAAAGTCCTTCCCAGTTTTAAGGAACCAGTACCAGGCTGTAAATCATGGCTAGCGACGGGGTTTTTTTGTTTATCAACACCCAACGCAAAATAAAACAAATTTCCATTCACATTGCTATATAAAACAATATTAACTTCAAAATACGAAAAAGCCCTCATTTAATGAAATAACACTTTTGCTTCCTTTTGAGGAAGTAATTTTCAGTAAGGCAGCCAGCCACCCCCTCCTGTTTTGCACTGTTTTTTACTCTTAACCCACTGCTTGATCTTGATAACAAATGTGTTGTTGTTGTTCCCTTAATGTCTGCAGGCACTTGCTTCTAGCAGTCAACTCCACCCACTGTTTGAATTAAATTAACCACCCTGGCCCTTTAGGTTAGCATAATGAGCAACTGATTTGGCAGCACAATCCAATGCATATCTACTCAGAAGTAAGTCCCATTGGGTTCAATGGCTTACTTCCAGGAAAGCATGTATAGGATTGTAGCCAGAGCGTAAATTGTAAATCTGCAGACTCTAGACACTTACAAGTAACTGTAGATACAGTAAGTGGGGGATTGTGCAAGCAAGCATCCTCCCCACACATAGAAGATTTTTTAAGAGTGTTGTTTTTGAAAAGCGAGTCCCATTGCAAAAAAAGTTTGGAAACCACTGCTGTAATACTTTACAACTTGGGTTAACCAAAAGACATGTCTTTTTTTCCTGCCCTCATCAGACTGTTAATGAAAAAAAGAGAGCTCCATGCCAAAGCACCTGATTAATATTGCAAACAGAGCTGCTTGTTGTGCTTTGCGTCATTTGTACAATTTTGAATAAAAACACACGACACCACAATTTGCTATTTTAAGCAAGAATTTTTTTTGGGGGGGGGGAATAACCAAACACCCCATCCCTAATAATGGCATACAGACAGTTCCAATTCAAACATCTAGCATTGTTCCCTGCCAAAGACAGTGGCTACTGAGCAAGTTCAATAGTACAATGGCAGGTGCACCATGGACTATGTAAGGCTGTTTTACAGGGAACTTCCATGAGCAACAAGGGAGAGGTTAGGAGGTAGTTTTGGTTGTGATTATATGCCTTGAGCTTCAGACCAGAAAAGCTCAATTACTAAAGAAAATTATAATGTGCTCCTCAGTTCGACCTGCCCTTTGTGAGTGTGTACCGAGTCCGGGCTGTCCGGTTCACCTCCTCAAAAGTAGAGGACTGTGAAGATGGAGAACCAGCAGCACACAAGCGGGAAGGGCTCTGTGGAGGACTGTGTCAGCAAGAGCCACCTGTCAGCTGCTGGACCTGCGATGGTGAGATCTTGACTCACACCGACATCAGCATCAGGTAGGTTGCATCACTGAAGAGGGCCAAGATTGTATCCACCTACCTCCCTTAAGCGCTGTGAGGATGCTTGCTCTCAGACATAGACAGTCCCTAAAGGTTAGGGACATTGCTGGGAGCCTGGAAGTTGCCTCCTTGCCCGTGAAACAAGCCTTCTGGACACTTTTGGTAAAGTTTTGAAAGAGGAGGTCCTTATGACAACCTTTTAACACTCTACTAGAAACAAAACCCTTTCAAGTTAAGAAATCCAGTCTTTCCTGAACAGACATGGGATGTAGCCTCTTGCATTTTTGGGAAGACTAGGATGCCAGACTTGTGGGGAGGGGCAGCACCTAAACTTACATCCACATGCAGGCAGTGGTGTCATTCAAATGATTTAGGAACAGGAACTCACTTTTGATTGGCACTTGTCAGGAACCCGGAACCAGCCACGGAGCCCGTTAGGATCCGGGACGCCCGTTCTGGTCCGTTCCCCCTGAATGACATCACTGCATGCAGGGTATGTGCACCCATGTGCAAATATCTACCTCAAAACAGGGCCAGACAAAGCATCTCTTCCTACTGAGGTGAAGGGACATCTTATTTACCAACTTCCATGGAGATGCGGAGATAACAACACCTGACCCAACAGGTGTCTCAAGTGGCACATCCTGCCCTATCCCACCTGGCTTGGCTGTAATCATGCTAATGCTTCTTTGCTTCCTATGTGCCTCCTGTTGCTCCACAGGCAGGTAGCATGCAGGGACTCAGAAATGGGCTCTCCTATACTGGAACATTCTCCCAGATGATATTTGCACTCTGGCTCTACTGGAAGTAGGGTGTGTGCTGTTTTTGTGCACCTCTATCCCTGTGCTTCTAAGCACTGTGGCCTAGTGCTAGTACAAGCAGAGTAGGCGCTAAAGGTGCTCAAGGCAGCCAAAGGGTACTAATGATACTAGAGATCATTGCTGTCACTGCTCCCTCTAGTAGTGCCCCTTCTGACCCACTCTTCCCATTCTCTTTTCAGAGTTCATGGACAGCTCATTCATCTCTTTGCACGTGGTATTGAACAATTGCCCTGCACGACATAAGAGGAGAGACTGAGCGGAGGGGTTGTTATCCCACAAGGCATGGGCAATTATACCTGCTGTGCAGGTTCCATAGCCCAGTATCACCTACTTTGTATCTGCTGCAATTGTGCCAAAATAAATGAAGCGCTAACCCTGTTTGTTGCTGTTGGATTTGCAGAGGGACACAGAGGTCTTTGCCTTTAACTGTTCCAAAGAAACACAAGGACCAGGGAGTCTTTTTATAATTTTATTTACAGAAGAGCATGTACAAAACTCAGAAACGGACTGGGCAGGAATGTTTAACACGTAATGCAGCAAGAGAAGAGCTAGTGCAATTCATGGAGCAGCAAATGTAGATGGGGAAAAGGGAGAGGCACATACACAGCCCCCCCCCCCCACAACATGTGCATCCATGCATCAGAGGCTTTGCCCTAGAGAGGAACACATGTTGGGACAAGTGGCCCATCCACTGACAGCACTCTAACCAGAGCTAAGTTAGGGTAGCACCTGGTAGGCAAAGCTCACAAGGAGGGTAATGGAGAAGCTTGTTAGCCCTATGCTTGAGATCAGATGAAGCTGCAAGACTGTACTGATACCTACACCAAGCAGGGGTTCCTATATTGAAGGAACAAGAAGAAAACACTCTTGCAGTTTCCAAAGGGGGGGCATAGGGAGCCCCTTCCCCAGCTAGGTCAGCTCAACTTCTGCAGCAAGTAGAGCAGGACAGGCAGAGCCATAGGACATCTTGGCTATGTTCACAGTTTGTGAGGGTTCACCCACCGGTAGGTGCCTTCATACTGGAATCCCGCCTTCTTCATCAACTCATCTGCCTCTGCAGGGCCACGGCTAGAAAATAAAGAGGTTCATCTTTCTCAGCAGTCCTTGAAGCACCAACTGGCCTCTCAAGCCAGAGGCCAAGTGAAATTTTCTTGCCTTCAGCTGCCATATGGTGAGCAGCCAAACAGTAGCACCTGCTCAAGAGCTAACTCAGGATATTATTTTCATGTTTAATTTCAAAAACTAAAATGAACCACGTAAGTGTAAAAGTTAAGCAAGGCCAAATGCTACCGCCAAATTTCTAGGCACTGTCATTAACACACTAAAAGGTGGATAAATCAAACAGCATTGCCAGTAGTGCTTGCTTCTCATGCTTGCTGCCTTTAGCAAAGACAGACCCCCCTTCAGCATCTTGGTGTTAGAGGCAGTAATTATTTTGTAGAGTAAGCTAGCTCTGCTCCGCTATGAAGTCCCATCATTTATTTTCTTTATGGACTGGGGGTGTAGGAAAATACACTGCTGAAACCAATGGGAAAGCTTGGTCTAGTCAAGTTTTCATTTCGTAGAGCTAACGAAGCCACAGCCTCCCTGGGGTCCAGCTGGGAGCTAAAGCTGGTGGTCAGGAGACAGCAGAGCTGAAGAGGCAGGCTGTCTCAAAGAACAAGAAAGGGGGCGGATACAGTCCATGGCTGTCTGCCTCAAAGCAAAACAGATTCTCCATAGAATACTACAACAGCCCCGTAGCCTGCTTTTCAGGGACATTCCTGCTGTGAGACCCCATAACATGTGACTTTTTGAAAAGTGGAGTTCTCTTCCAAACTCACCTGCCGTACTGATAAGGAATAGGTTTGTTCTTCTCTGCCTCAATCTTGTGGAGCAGTGGAGTGAAAATACGCCAGGCCTCACGTAGCTCATCACTGAAATGAGAGGGAGGAGAATAATGTCAGTCTGGGAATTGTGAAGGCCTAAAGCTGCAGCTAGAAAGAGAGGAGGTGGTGCAGGAGGGAACTGAATATTAGCCACCTCACCAGGTGCTATTGGGCAGATCTTTCCTAGCTTTAAAATTTTAGGAACTCAGGAAATGCTCCATACACACAATTTGAGCAGTTCCTGTTCTCAGGGGGAAGGTGGAAAAGGCAAACAAAAATAAAAAAGGAACATTTGGCTAGTGAAAAAACCCAAAAGGGAACACTAGATTCTTAGGAGCTCAGCGTATTACTCCCCGCAGAGGCAGGGCAGATCTGGGGGTTTGAGGCCCTCAGGAAGAGGGCCAATAACTCTGGATGGCCCTGCCTCCTGGTAGTGGGAGAGACATTCTGCCCCCTTTCCCCAGAACAGGAATTTACAGGTAAGAAATTGTCTTTTCCCCAAGGACTTCAACACCCACCTGCGCACAAAGTGCATCTGGCTCCCACAGAAAACATCCAAGATGAGACGTTCATAGGCATCTGGGAGTTTAACATCCTGTTGAAAGGAAATGGGAACAAGCGATTGAGTAGACTGCATCACATGACTGAGAGATGAAATTGCTCTCCTCGCAACCGCTATTGAACTGCTGCAAGATGTCATATGAACAGTGGTATAAAACCATTCTTAAAATAGAATGAACAAACTTAAAGGGGAAGACTGAGCATCTCTGGGGTGTATCTGGCGCTGCACACAGAGTAAGGAATTGGAGTATCTAAGGTGCTTGTACATGTGTATTATTAGCTACAATACCAACTGTAGACTTAAAATGACATGTGTCAGAGCCATGCCATATAAACTACCATAGGTAAAGTGTTCATATCTCAAAACACAGTACTTTTCAATAGACTCAACTCATACCTTCAGTGATAAGTCAGTATAAAAGTGTTAAATTATGTACAGGCACGTGTGAACTGCCCTAAGTTTCTAGACCTCGGTGCAAATAGTTACATCTCTGTTAATTTGCTACTTTTCAGGACCCAGAGAGAATGTGGGTCAAAAGCAACTCTTCTGTGCCCCTCAGGTTACCAGACCTTTCCTTATTGGTCCTGTCAGCGTGTGCTTCTCTAACCTACAGTTCATCTCCTACCTCTGCCAACCCATCCTACCAAGCCACTATTTGAAATAAATAATTCTGCAACAGCTTCAACATGTTCAGAACTAGGTGTGCCCTCTTACAGCAAGCTTCTGTGAAACTATCAATTTGCACTACCCATTCAAACAGGATGGAATTGGGAGTTCCTTTAGAAGTGGTACCTTGTAGCGGTTGCCATAGGTAAGGTCCAGCTCAGATTCTTCTGGATTGAAGAACATGCCAGGTTTCTTAGTCATCATTTTGGTGTAGACTGCTTCATTCGGCTGCACGCGGATCACCAGTTCATTGCGCTTGCACTGCTGTTGGAAGATGTCACCCGGCACCTCTCGGAACTGCAGTCGCACCTCTGCCTTGCGCTCATTCAGTGCCTTGCCACAGCGCAAGATGAATGGCACTCCTGGATGGGGATGAGAGAGAAGGAAGGAGATAAAAAGAGACATAACCAGCCCCTCCCCCAGCACAGCAGGCCTGGCAAATCCAAACCTTCCCATTATACTCACCATCCCATCTTTCATTGTCCACATAGAGCACAGCGGCAGCAAAGGTGGGAGTGGTAGAGCCAGCAGGGACTGTGGGATCATCCAGATAGCCTTTCTGAGCTTCCCCTTCGCCTTTCGGATCCCCCACATACTGACCGAGCACCACACGTTCAGGATTCACCTCTCCAATACACTTCAGCACCTTCACCTAGTACAAAAATGGGGGAGTATGAGATCCTTGCACACCCGCAGGAGGGAAATGAAGGGTAAAGTGGGTGTTTGGACCATCATCAGTTCAGACAGCTGGCTGGGACGAGAGCTGGAAATTGGGTCTTGGCATGAATTGTTTCTGGACAACTATAGATGCCACACACGTATCTCAATTTTCTAAATGAGAAATATTATATTTGAGAAAAATATAATTTTCTAACTCCAAATGTAACTGGCATACATATGTTTCCACCGAGAGTTCCTGCAATGTGTACAAACCACAAGATATGCAAATACTATGGTCATATGTAACTATGACCAGTGGTGGCATTCAAATAAATTAACAACCGGTTCTATAATGTCATTGCCTGAGCCAAAAAAACCCCAAAGCCAGCCAAAGTAAGCGAGTGGGCGGGGCCTGGCCATTTAACAACCAGTTCTATAGAACCTGGGAGAACCCCCTGAATGACACCACTGACTATGACCTATTTCTGACCTGGAAGTGACAACCACCATCTTACATAATTTATTTTGGCTGAAGAAGCTTAGAAGCAGAAGGGAAAATAGGAGGAAACACTTATCCTAGAAGGAGCTGATCCAATCCTGACTGTAAAAGAGCTGAGTCACCATGGACCATTAGCATCTCTGCTTGGTGCCTATGACCAGTATCTTTCTGTGTACTTAGAAGAGAGAGGTTAGATCTTCCTAAGGTAGAGATGGGTAAGAGCAGTTCTAAGTGGTAGGTCACTCCTGTTTTACAGCTGGGGAACCGAGACACAGAAGTGGTAACCACGAGTGCTGGGTTCAAAACCTAGTACCCAGTTTGACAAGGTGTCCATTAGTGCAGACATGATCGTCCTACCTTCTCATCACGCACATCATTGGAGTTGGTAGAAGTTGGTTTCTCCATGGCTACCAGGCACAGCATCTGGAGAAGGTGGTTCTGCATTACATCCCTGCAGAAAGGTGGAAAGAGTCCAGGTGACAGTATTAAAAGTGAAGCAGCCATACCAGTGCCATTCTAGCTACTGTATATACTCGCATACAAGTCTAAAAATTTATGCCTGAAAATTGACCATGAAAACATGGATCGACTTATACATGGGTCAATACAGTTAAAGCTTTTAACAGTAGCTTGGGTAGGGGCTGGGCTAAGAAGCAGAAAGTTGGTGGGGGGTTAGAGGGGGAAAAAACCACAGCAATTTAACTTGCCAGTAATTGTTCTCAGACACTAACAAGCAAAAAACCAGTAGCCATTTTCCTTCTTCTCCAAACAGGCAGAGAGGTGAAGGTACTTTTGGGAATTGTAGTCCTTATGAAGGCTGCTGCTATGGAGGTGCTATGCTGTATTCCTCACAAAACCTACAACTCCAATAAGCACCTTCTTGTTTGGAGAATAGCTCCATTTCTGTGCCGCCTTAGAAGAATGTGAAATAGCTCCTTTTTTGGTTGGCTTTCTGTTCCTGCCTCAGAACATACCAGCAAGTAATTTTCAAAGAATTTCATACCGGCCCCCT
Source organism: Lerista edwardsae (assembly GCA_029204185.1). Lineage (NCBI taxonomy): Eukaryota > Metazoa > Chordata > Lepidosauria > Squamata > Scincidae > Lerista > Lerista edwardsae. The sequence continues at coordinate 774,971 of JAJKFI010000128.1, read as the reverse complement.
AAGTTTCACCCTCGACTTATGCATGGGTCATAGCAAATTCTATTTTTGACGTAGAGCTTGTCCTGGACTTAGCCATGAGATCGACTTATACTTGAGTATATACAGTAATAGCCATTGTCTATTCTGTACTCTTCCTGCTCCTAGTAGTGACCAGCGCCCTAGCCCTAACTGCTATGTTTCCTTGGATGTGTGCATGTCTCATGAGGATATATGGTGCAGAACTGGGACCCAAGCAGCCACCTGGAGCAAGAGAGAAAAGGCACTGCAGCAGTGGCCATGCAAGTGCCCTGTGCTTGCCTTTTGTTGAACCTGGGGCTACAAAGCACAGCTGTGATATATGTAATAAGCCATCTTATTCCAACATCTCCTTGGAAGTCGGGAACCCCGTATGTGTGTGCAAGGGGCGAGGAACAGCACCATCTGCTGCATTGCCCTTACCCCAGTGCTGGAAAGCTGGTTAGAACTGCACCCTGTAAAGGTTTGGGAAACAGCCCTTGGACTCCATTTCCTAGGAAAGTCTAGCAAATGTCCACACACTATGTAAGGTCTCCAGCAACCTCGGGTGCACAGAATCAATAATTATTGATTATTGATATTAATTTCCTAATAATAATAATTAATAAATATTAGTTCTTTGTAGATCTCTTTTCTTCTAGTGGGTTGCAATAGATGGTTGGTTTTTAAAAGTGGGTCCCAGTGCTAATAAGTTTAGGAAGCACTGTATAGGAGATGCTGAAGCCTTCCTTCACCCACTGATTCTCTTCTCCATAGAACACTAGCATGACAGGAAGACAGTTACACTAGAGTCCTTCTTGGCACCTAGTTTTCTACATTAAAGGACTTTTTCTCCCCAATACACAGATATTCAGGCATATGATCCTCCACTTGCAATTTGCAAGGGTAAAATCCAGGTTTATCACTTAATCTGTTGTCTGTGTGAGCCACGCTTCTGTACGGCCTGAATTTCACACCCTTTTACTGTGTTGTCCCAATGGCCTACACATACACCCCAAAAATGACAGGAAATGGACAAACTCCACCCTCACCCCCAGCACAGACTCTTACCGGATAATGCCAAACTCGTCAAAGTAACCACCCCGGCCTTCAGTGCCAAATGGCTCTTTGAAGGTTAGTATGACGCAGGCCACGTTGTCACGATTCCAGATGGGGCTGAAGATCCTGTTCCCAAACCTACAAAGTAAGTAGGACATCAAGATGCTGGAGGGGAGCTGGACAGCAGAATGAACTTTTTAATAAGTTGTGCCCCACCCAACAATGCGCCTGTCAAGGCTGCACCCTCTCCCCACATTCAATGAAAAGCTGCTTTACTGGCACAAGGTTGAAAGGTGGTTTTGAAGCTCCCATCCTGAAGGCACCTGTAGGATAGCGAAGAAAGGGGGCAGGTTCCAGCTCATGCAGGAGGGACTTTGGTTCCATGGTTTGGCCTACAGGGACCCACCACCATGGCCATCGACACCACTCCCCAAGCCCTTACCTGAGCACCATCAGGTTCTGCACCATCTCCTTGCCCAAGTAGTGGTCAATGCGGTAGATCTGGTCTTCTGTAAACAGTGCTGAGATGTGATTTGACAACTTGTTGGAGCTTGCCAAGTCCTTGCCAAAAGGCTTCTCCACAATGATGCGATTCCAACCACTGGAGATCCAGGAGGGGGGTAGGAAAGGGGGAGTGCAAAGTTTTAAAAAGTTGTTTTTAGAAGTGCACAAGTGTGGACAAAACATTTATGAGCCTAATACACAAAGCACCCTACAAGTTAAACAGAGTTCCATAATGTTAAAAAATGCATTCTATTTTTGTGGGCCTCATAGTGCTTTGCATGGTCCTCAAATCCTACACCATGATTACTGTCAAATCTTGTCTAGCACTTTCTCACTTCTAAGGTCACCAAGAACTGCAGGCAGGTTTTCAGACATGAACAACAGCACTACAACCACCCCATTGTTGTTGTTGTTAAATAGAAGCTATCATTCACAGAAAGATAAGAGTTCAGCACCCTGCATCACATCCCACATCTGGTGGGTACCCACTGGAGTATTTCCATCAAGCGTTCTCGGACAGCCATTCTGGAGGTCTCAGTTTAAAAAGTGCTTCTAGAATCTCGGCTCCCTGGGCAGCCTATTTGTGTGAGCAATGCAACATGGGAGAAGCCTACTCCTAAGAGTCAGGATTTCTGCATTGCCAGCAAGGCCCCCTCACGAATCGTGCTGCCCTGTCTTCCGGGTGTACGCTTCTTTCACAAAACACAACTTTTTCCAGTGATCCACACATGTGAACAAATGGTTTCTATCCATATCTCATAAGAACATAAGAAAAAGCCTTGCTGGATCAGGCCAAAGGCCCATCTAGTCCAGCTTCCTGTATCTCACAGTGGCCACCCAGATGCCTCAGGGAGCATGCAAGACAACCAAATACTTGTGTCCTGCTGTGTCCCCTGCATCTGGCATTTTAAAGTAGACTATTACCCTTGCACCACCCCCAAGGAAGACACCAGACTGAGGTTGGGGTTTAACTTTATTAAGCACAATGTAACTCATGTAACCTACTGAACACCCCTCCCTCCCTCGCCAGTCTGGGGTAGGCAAAAAAACTGCCATCCATACTTGGTCAATTTGGATGACAGAAAAAATCTCAGCCAGCCCATGATGTCCGAGTCAGCTCCAAGCTGTCCTTCATCTGCCCTGCACCATTGCTTGAGGGCAACTGCTTCTATACAAAGGACAATAAGCTTGACTGGCAGGACTTGCTCACAGGTTGGGTGTAGCAAGATCAAAATGAAAAGGGAAGGGAGCAGAGCCAGACAGGCTCCTGGCATGCTTCGGGAAAGTCAACAAGGTATCAAAAACTGAGGTTTGGCCAATGCTATTGGCCTATGCTGCCCTGATTAAAGAGTGTGAGCTACCAAGGGGGAGATGACAGTGTTGCATGCTACCTCCTGAACAACAACAACAAAAAGACCACACTCCTTTCCTCCAACTCCTTAGTCGTCGTCATTAAGATTTACTTCTATTAAGGGCTATTGCACATATTAAAAGGAGGCAAACATAGAATTGGCACTGACTGTCCACTCAACAGGGAAGCACAGCCAATCCTAGTTCTTCTCATGAGTGCCCTTGTGTGAGGCGCTGACTTGCAGGCTTGCAGCAGCAGTGAACTCCTGAAGTGCTTCTCTCTGCCTGCTGACTTACTTGAGCCAGGAGACAGTTCACCCTCTCTCCCTCCCTCTCTCTCCCGGCTGAGCCCACCAGAGCCTTTTCAAGTTAGATGAATCGTGTGGTTTCTTGTCCTCCATAAGAAGTTTAGAGATGGCCTCTAAAGAAGGAATCGCAGCACATTTACCTTCCTTCCTAAGCACATTTCAGGGATACACTGGCAGCAGTTCATGCTTAACCTGGGTGCTTCATGCTTTTTGTTTGTTTCAGACCACAACTTCTGCTTGCCCCCGAGACCAAGGCTGTGCTTGATCAATACAGACACAGTCACCAACCAGTAGTTCCATTACACATTCCTCCTCCACTCCCCAATTTTCTCTCTCAGACCCAAATTCTTACACAGCACTCATGCAGGTTCCCCGGATGTTGCCAGTGACATGCTCATAAACGCTGGGTGGCAGAGCCAGGTAGAAGAGCCGGTTGGCCTTCTCACCATTGTGAAGAGAGTTCAGGTGAGCATTGAGCCGTTGGAAGGAGGCCTGGTCATCATACTTTCCTGAGACATAGGAGTTGCGAGCAAAGAAATCATCCAATGTCTGCTTTTCTTCAGGGGTAGCCTGGAACAATACACAGAGCCATTATCCTGAGAGAAGGGAGGCAGCTACATTTCCACCGCCATCCTTCAGACCCTGCATGAATGCATATGTGCGTCCCAATTGCCAAGGGGGCAGTTGCCACCATCAGCCTGGCCAAGAGATTTCACCACTGACCAGTTCCGTGCCTCGTCACATCACAACACAGGTGGAGCCTCTTTATCTGCAGGTTCTGCATCCAAGGATTTGACTCAGTGCAGGTGCCAGGCCTGAGCTGGAGGCCTCACTTGCACTCCTGCATGCAACCAAAAGTGCCTTCTAGTTGCATCTGGGAGGTTTCTGAGGCCTGGGGCGGGGGGGACTGCATGCGGCCTCAGAACGCCTTAGTACATGACCAGAAGATGCTTCAGGTAGTGTCCAGAGGTCCTACTGGACCCCACCTACTAATTCCATCATCCGCAGATTACAGTTATCTACAGGGGGATTGGCCAGGAATGGATCCTTGTGGATATCAAGGTCCAACTGTAAGCTCAAGAGCATGAGCAAAGTTCTGGGTGGCCTTGGACTGTTGAAGTAGCAGGTTCCGAGAGAGGTCTTACCTTGAGATAGGGCTCGCTCTGCTTACGGATGTCAGCAACAGTGAGCTGGGATCGGGCATAACCCACCACATAAGTTTCATCAGGAAGCAGCCCATCTCGGTACAGCCACCTGTATAGAATACCAAAGTGTGACGTGAGGAAAGGCATGTGGGGGACAGAGAGATGGGGAGGGGAAGCCTTATGAGCAGCAAACAGTACTTACCAGATAGTTGGGTAGATCTTCTTCTTGGCTAGATCACCCTGCAGAATGGGAGGAAAAAAAGAGCCATTCATTACTCCAAACAAAGGAAAACATGTGCTGAATCCAGGCAGCCAGGGAAGAAAGGCTTTAATTTCAATTCCTGCCCTCTCAGAACCAGCCAGTCCTTATTAGCAGAGTTTCTGTTGGATTCCACAGCGCCCAAGAGAAAGAAAAGGCCTTCTGTTTCAACCTCAAACTCTAAAGCAGTGGTTCATAAACTGTGGGTCCACGACCCACAACCCAAATTTTGGTGGTTCACAAAACTGACAGGGTAGATTAGGCTATGTGGAACCCATGATATACATAGCCTAATCTACCCTGTCAGTTTTGTGAACCAACAAAATTTGGGTTGTAGGTCATGGTGCTGCTTGTGGGGAGCACTGCTGCCCAATCACCATTATAGCCACAGAGCCTTGATTGCCTGTTAAAGTGAAACATCTTTTTAGGTGGGTCCTGATGTTAAAAAGTTTGAGAACAACTGCTCGAGAGCCACATATACCTGATCTATCAGCAGTTCCCAAACTTACCATGGTCATGGCATCCTTCTTTTGTGGCAGCCTCTTCTTCCCAGCTCTCCTGGGCACCACAGTCTAGGATCCATGCAATCCAAAATGGCGGCACCTGAGAGAGCCAGGAAGAGGTTGCCGGGGACATCCTGTGGCGCTCCCATAAGTTCACCGTGGCACACATATTGGGAACCACTGCTCTGACTAAATGCTAGGATTATATATCCACCCTAATGATAGTTATCGATACATTAAGGCTTGTCGACTGACAACTATAGTTAGGTTGCTACATCAGTTCAGCTAATTCCTTTTCCATCATGGAAATAAGCGTCCACGCTCCAACCAAAGCACAGGGACAAAGGTTTCCTGCTTTCTCAAATCCTGGAAGGGGTGGGTAGGTGAGAACACCAACCTTTGCATTGCAGAGATGCCCTGCCACCATATTTCCATAGGTCTCCTCAGAAACACTAGGAGCAGAGTACAAAAGGGGAGTACAAAATGCATGCTCCTCATTCTGCAATCTTTTTTGAACATTTTATTTCACTCTGTGCACACAGACAGCAAGCATTTGGGGTACAGCCGGGTGGGATGCAAGTCCCCTCCAGTTGAGTTCGGTTCTTTTGCTCATGAAAATGAGGTCTACACTTGCCAGTATCCTTGAATTGGAGCAAAGCCTGCATTTCATTGCCCAATGCTTCCCTGACACGATTTCTTTCTTCCTGCAGTTTGTCCGCTCACTGAGTCTGGCAGTGCCATGCTACATGAAAGGTGCCAGGCACTTGCCTGCATCCCATCATCTGGTAACTGGTAGTACATTTCACAGTCATTGGTGCATGGCCTGCCTGCAAACATGCTGAGTCATGTAGCATTAGCCAGCTGGCAGCCACACCTGTGGGCTTTCAGCCCAGCTCCTCATACCACCAGGCAACTGGGAGTAATCAGTGACTCAGCTGCCTGGTTGCTAAGCAGCAGAATACAATGAATCAAGGAGGCAATTGAATTATGCCCAGCCTAATTCTGCTGCTGACTAGGACAATAGAGGCTAGCTTAAGAGTCACACATGGAGACTGTTCATAGCAGCCACTGAAACCAGTGCAAGGGGGATACCAGGTAAGGAGGGGTAGCAATACAGAACACATGAAGAAGTGCACTCTGTTCATTCAATACCACATGGCGACAGTAGGGAATCATGGGACTCTGAGCAACCAGAGAGGCCTGCTTTATTGCAGATATCAAAGCTTCTGGATTGGTACATGGTCAACTCCATGTATTTTACTCATTCATTCAGGTTTTCCCCAACCTTTCCCCCTGAAGAGCACCCAAGGCGGCACAACAGTTGCATGCTGCTAGTTCCATGTCAGCATTACATGATGCCACATTTCTCTCTTCAGTTTGGGTCCCCTACCCTCTGGAATCGTACAACTGAATTGCTCATGTTCAATCCTTGTTCTCTTTGCTTCTCATTGTCCTCCCTACTTTACTAGCAAAACTGAGATTGGGAGCTCCTCAGGACCTGAGATCCATCTTTTTTTTTTCTCCTTTTGCTGCTGCTGCTGTTACCCTTGCAGCCCTGAAATAAGCGTGCCAGACATAGGCTTTGGAGAAAAGGATCACTATTGAAACTGACTACTAAAACTACTGACTACGTTATTGAAACTGGGCTACTAATTTGGGGAAAATGGCACTAACCGTCTACCTCCCCCAGGCTACATGGGCATAACAGCCTGGCTCCAAACGCCCTTGGACTTGTACCCGAGAAAGTTCCTCAACCCCAACCCCAAAGGGGTCACAGCAGCTGGCTAAGCAGATACCCCGTGGACACGCCAATGGGAGCTCACTTCCCAGCCAGCCTGAGGACTTGCAGACCGCCTCACTGATCCAGATAAGCATCCGCCCCCAGACCTTTGCTGACCTCGGAACTGTATACCAGATTATCTAACGCCCTGACTACTCCAGCACACATGTGACCTGCTACACGGGGGGGGGGGGGAGTGTAGCCTAGCACTTGACCCCCACCACCCCACACAAAGCCAAAAGGCTCATCAAACCTTGCTGCAGATCTGCTTAAAAAAACAGATAATTCCCAGCAGGGACAGGCAAACCCCATCCCCTCTAAACAGGGTTGGTGAATTGAAAACGATATCAGTACAGACCACATCCCTCAGGTGAAATTCACCTTTTATCTGGCCACTGCAATCCGATGAGGGTTAACAGCCCCCTGCCACACCCTACATGGGAGCATTTCGGACCACAGGAGAGTAATCCCAGGTACCCAACTTTTTATGATGTTAAATCCCTATGCACCTGTAGCCTCAAGGATACAGAGGTCCTCTGGCTCAGGTCATTCTCCCCCAGGTGTATGACCAATACCTGATGAGGTGGCCTGAAAATTAAGTACTCCCTGTAAAGGGGGAGAAGCTGGCCTTCTTGGCAGCCCACTCCACCTAAGCCAATTCACCAAGTCCGAGGTGGGCACTGAAAATTTGAGGTCGCTGCTCTTTTCCTGACCCAAAACATTATGGAATGGCTATCTGTCATGAGCACCCTCCCAGGAAATGTCCAGCAGTGACCTATCAATGAAACATGAACAATAAGGTTGACGGCCTCTAAAAAAGGTATAAATGCCAATGATCCTACCCCGACCTAAAGGGACTCATAAAAACCCCAAATGGCCAAGGCCGAACTCACAACTATGGGGAGTCACCCCTACAGGCAGGCCAACTGACCTCCAATGGCCCCACACAAGACCCACACAGGCGGTGCCATATGGCCACAATGACCAGCACCCTCAAGCCCACAATGGGCAACGCTATGACGACCACCTGGTCAACACCACAATACTTACAGATGAATAGATACACTGCCGAGAGCCAGCGCCCACCTTTGGATAGTCTCAGCAGACATGTCAAGCGCCGCAGCCACAGATGCCAATAATAGATGTAATGCACTTGCAATTGTAAGCTCCTATAGGGTGCTGAACACTCCTTAGTTAATGCCAAGCAATCATGAGACAATATAGCTTATTTCACTAGCCCCATTTAGGGTGATGAGTGTTTGCCAGCCCCTGCCAGGCAATCATGGTCCAATAAAGGCCTACATCACTTGCAAAGTTAGCCCCATATAGGGTGCTAAATGCCAGCAGGCTACTGCTAGGTAATCATGGGCCAATAAAGGTTTTTATTTGCAAACATAGCCCAATATGGCAAATTGAGTACATGGACATGTTTAGTCTTCTTTCGAAAGAACCGCAGCCAATTAAGAGTAGGTGTCCAAAAAGATTGACAAGAATTGGTCCAACTGGCTTTGCGGTTATAGCATCTATATGATCGTTGTTCTATAGTTATGAGTAAAGAAGGCAATAAGATTTAGGGGCTTCTCTATTTACGGAACTCCATCCCTAGAAAAATATGGTCGTGCTTTTTTTCCCTCTAAGGGCTGATTAAAAACTTCTTGTTTATGCTGGTGGTTAGGAACAGCTATAATACAGAGGCTACAAATCAAAGTCCCTTCCCAGTAAGAATTTCACCATGAATTCACAAAGTGGCCTTAGGAAAGCTGCACCTCCCTCAACTTTGGTCTGCAATTTGGCAATAATAATGGTGACTTACCTCGCACAGTTGTTACCAAGTTCTCAGAAATAATGTACTGTATGTGAAATGATGTGAAATCACTATGTAAATGCTAGATATTATTATTATTATTATTATTATTATTATTATTATTATTGGTTATTACTGTTTATGTGAGTTGCTTGAGAATCCAGCATTGGCCAAACAAGTTTTGAATCAATACATGAAATAAATAACCATGGAATGATCAGGTAGACTTATCCCTGTCATTGGTAGGTCACTGTAATGAATGTTCTGGTTCCCCCACTGTTGCGATTTGGTTAGAATGGCACAGGCCTGGAATCTCTCTTACCTCTCTGGTCAATGTAATGGCACGAGGCCAGTAAGCTAAGTGCGCCTGCGTGCAACTTCCCTGAGACTAATGAGTCCACCTGTGTGGGAAGGAGACGTGATCCTTCACACGTTCTCTATGGCGGCTCAGCCCAGAGCCCTGATTGGTGGGAAGTGCAGGAATCTGTATTTAAGCAGATGCAGTCCCTCAGTCCAATTGGTGGGTCACAACCAGAGGAGGGGGAACCGCTGCCCGATTTCTGCCAGATATTGTGATACTGTAAGAACTATCTGTTGTACGTTGCTGTGCTGACTTGTGCCTTGATGGAATGTAACCTTGACTGGACACCGACTATGCGCAATCTTCAAATACAGTTTTATCTATGCCAAAGAACTGTGTCTGTGACTCCCTTCGCTGCAGCTGCAGAAATGCAACTGAAAGAGCTGTTTACTCTGCTGACCATGCCGGGCACTGTGCTTCAGGGGCTTGAGACGTGGGGTCCCAGCCGGCATGTTTTTGGGTGCGTAACACCCACTTTGCCTATTTTTCCTGTATTTTGAATGCTTTTAACTCCCCAGAAGCTCCAGTACAGGTTCAACAGTGTTTGAATGCTGGAAAATCCTCCTATAGCATTCTTACTTTTTGCTTAGAAACTCCATGACTCCCCAGCCAGGCACTGGATGTGGATTCAGGGTGTGACGTTGATGTAGGTTTACTTTCTATATTTCCTGATATAGCTTAGGTCTAGTATGTACCTGCAGTCAAAGCAACAAGCATAGCTTAGAATCAATACCTAATGGCCCACTTAGATTATCAGCCTGTTGAAATGCAGTCTCTTTGTAATACTGTACTAGTCCTTTTGTAATATTAAGTGCTAGGGAATGCAACTTGACTATGTCTGTTGAGGGGAATGAGGAAGTAAAGGATTTTGTGTGAGATCTTTGGGGCATTCTTTGTATTTTCATACAGGAAGGTTGTTGAAGGAAAGCATGATTTTGAAGTGTAATATATTTCAGCAGAATCGCTTTCCTTGGACCCTTCACTCCTTTAGTTCTTCTGATCTGGAGGAGTGACATTCAGCAGTGAAACTGAGGGCCCAATCTAGAAGGCTCTTATCACTGGTGGTACGTGTGTACTGCCAACAAAAATGTCGTGAATGTGCCATAAAGTACGTTTGCGACACTTCTACACTCGTGCTGGGGTGGCACTCATTCAATGTCAGGTCCCAACACAACTGAGCCCGTTTGGGGCAGGGGGGAGGCAGGCAGGGGGGAGAAATCGGGGGGAGGGAAGGCGCCAGCCTCAAGGGTTTGGATTCTGGTGGTGGTTTCTCTGCCAGATCTTATCCCCGGCAGTGGCTTGGACAGCCTGACATGGGGCTGCTTGATTCACCGAGGAGCCCCACTGTGAGCGACGGGGCTTTCCCTGGGGGGAAGGGGAACCTCCAGCGGCTGCCCAGCTCCCACGGGATACAATGGTCGCTATTTTGGTATCGCTGCTCCTGCGGGAGCCAGTCAGTTCAGGATTGGGCTCTATGTATCATCTCAATACTATCTGGCTGCGAAAATTGCTCAGGGACCTTGGGTAATAACCTAAGATAAGAATTATTCAGGTGACAGGGCCTGTGTGCCTGCAAGAGCATTCCAAGTAGGATGATTCAGCAGAATCCTAGGGCGTCCTGATTGGACCAATATTTCTATAAGAACAGATGCTTTGGAGCCTTATTGTTCACATTGTTCAGACCTTTGTTCAGACCTTCCATCACTGCAGACTTGGAACTTTGATTCAACTGCTACAATATAAGTGCTAGAATAGTTAGCCATTCCAGCGGCGTGCCTGAAGGATGTCACATCACCACAATTTCACTTGCTCTCCGTCACTCCACCTGCCCCAAAACCCTACTTGCTTGTTTGTTTTTTTAAATACTAATGGCTTCATTCACATTTGAGTGGGTTTGGGTTGTAACGGCTCTGCTTACTCGCCCAAATGACCAACCAACCCCACAATTTGTGGGGGCAGACAGGCAGGCAGCTGGAGTGGCTCTGCCCACTTGCCAGACTGATTGACCCACCCCATGATTCACTGGAGCGGACAAGCAGGTGGGCGGGCAGAGCTGCTCCTGCCACCCGCCCCTTAAATACAAGTGAAGCCAGCATTCTATACAATCCCTAGGTAAAGTATGTAAGGTTAGAATGAAATAAGCCTCTTTCATTCTTTGCCAGGCATTTTATAGAATGCCTGACTTTCACACAATGCTTGTAACATATACAGTCAATCCTCATTATCCACTAGTGTTAGGTTCCTGGAAATCCTCACAGGTAGCCAATTCGCAGATAATGAATCATTGACCCTATGCAAGGGATACCTTATCTGTCATCAGAAGAATCCTGAAGAGACCCTCAGAAAGCCAGCAGGAAGTGCCAAAAGATCACTGAATGATGCAGAGACCTTCCAGAGGCTGCAGGGATCTTCAGAAGGGCACTTGCAACCAGCATGGACCCCTTAAACATGATTGGCGGATGCTTCTGCCAGCCCTTTTAAAAGGATCAGAGCTGGTCACAGGTGCCATTTGGAAGGTTCCTGCAACCTTCCCAACCTTTGGGAGGTCTCTGCATAGTAGATAACACAGGCGCAGATAACTGCATCTTGCAGATAAACGAAGTGAGAGATAGCAAGGTCACATATAAAGAGGACTGCCTGTACATCCACTTCCACATTATCTACCTGGCATTCAGAACCTTTTAGGGTTGAGCTGTGGTGATCCATGAGAAAGTAAGACCACAGGCACCATAATCACCCCCATCAAAACTGCCAATAAAAACGTAGTTGATCAATTGTGCCCCTGTGATTCTTAGAGGGTTCAAGAGGTCTCCCTCTTTGCTCTATTCTCTCTCTGTGTGTGTCCCTTCTGCTTGCAGCAGATTACTCTCTAGCTATTCACCTAATGCTTGAACCCGCCCTTAAGTTTATGTAAGAAGGGTATGAATTAGTCACGCCTTCCCTATTATTATTGCACAGAGAGGAGGGTGTGTATGTTACACAACACCTTCATAAGGCGTTTAGGCACACCACATACATACAGGCAATAAGATTATCCTGAGCAAAATTCAGCGTCCCATACAGATCCTTTACACCAGAGCATAAATCCAGCACTCCTGGCCACTCTGTTGTGCAGTTCATAGGCATAACCAGCTACACTACTTTTGCAGAAGTAAATGGGACAAAGGCAGGTTCCTGGAAGTGTCTTCCAGGGAGCACGGAATGATGCAGACACACTATTCTAGAAGGTTCCTAGGTCTCATGGTTAGAACCTGCATGCTGTGTTCACTAACCTTGACTGCATCCCAAATCTACATGGTTTCTCTTTGGCCACAAACTGCGGCTATGCCCAGCTATCCACATGGAAGATGCAGTGACCTGTAGAAGCCTCTGGTTCTGTCTGTATACAGCCAGGGCTGGAAGCTCTTTATCTAATACAAACACTGATAAGTCAAGTACCCAGGCAAAAAAGGCGTGAAACATTCAGTGTGCATGAGGCTTACAGCTGCGTGGGGTGTGTATGCACTTCTCCTTCTAGGCATATTTGCTGCCTACAATTCAGTGGTTCCCAAACATTTTAACATCCCAGCTCCATTTTTAGCAAACTTAACAATCAGGAGCCACCTAAAAAAAGTTTCACTTTATCCGCCACTCAAGCCTCTGTGGCTACAATGGTGATTGGGCAGCAGTGCTCTCCCCCGCCCCCTACAAAGTAGCAGGTTGTTTAACCTTGCTGCACATAGCCTAACCTACCATGTCAATTTCGCAACCCACCAAAAATTGAGTCACGACCCAGTGGTGGGCCAGAGACCCACAGTTTGAGAACCATTGCTCTAATTCCTTCACTAAGAACATCTTAAGACAGTTTAGCTTGCAACTGCTTAGCATGCAAGTTGTCACTGTTTTCACATTGCTTCTTAGTGAGAGACAGTCTAGTCTGGGAAAATTAGGGCTAAAATTGACGGTACAAGCTTTAATTGGTTTAATTGTTTTACTAATTAATGGGCGGCAACCAATTTTAGTAAGTGATCAGCAAATGGAGCATACACCTTATATTGTGAGGAGGTTATTTTTATCCTTGCGTATTAACTACAATGAAAAAAGACAATATGAAAGATTTTTCCTGTAACAATGAGCAGTAGCTTTTATTAATTAAACTATAGTATAACTTCCTCATGCTTCAGTACAGGCATCCATGGATATGGGATCTGTGAATATGGGGGGAGGGGACAGGTTGCCTGTCATCTCCAAACTATTAAGGTTTAGGTAAGTTACCAATTTAAATTTAACTGATTTCAAGTAATTATTGACTGATTACAAGAAATATGAATAAACAAATTATGTAAGTCATCAACAGCTCTAACCAATCATAAGTTAAGGACATAAAATCTGCAACTCTGGTAGAGATCTCACCCAAGCATAACTCGCTTCCACTGCCTGTACTAAGAGTCAGAAAGTTACACTGTATATTAATAAAAGCTACTGCTCATTGTTACAGGAAAAGGAAAAGTGATCAATCAACACTTCAATTTTTCTCTCTAAAAGCTACAATAAGAATATTTTATACAAATCCCAAAATCTGTTTTTTTCTTTTGACTTCCAGAGAGAAAAACAGACCCTAGACTTGTTCATTTCTCTAGAAGTGTTATCTGAAATACTCGTAGGACACGTGCTGTGAAAGTAAAGATTCTCCTTTACAGTACAATACCTGATTCTGCTACAGGTTCTGCTTTGGAGTTGTTTGATATTTAAGGGAAATAGCAATAGGTACCACAACACAGATGCTCAAACATGGAAAAGGACTGCTTTCCAGGAATACGCAGTACTTAAGTGGCAGGGGCACTGTCTCACTTAATGGCCAGATCACAGTAAGATTACAGTATTTCTGAATAGCCTATTACTCTCCGATGTGACACTTCTGAAATTGCTGGGTTTCCAGACCAAGAATAGCTAGATTCAATTCCCTACTTAGTCACAAAACTCACAGCACAATGTTATGCAAGTCTACTCAGAAGTAAGTCCCACTGGATTCAATGAGACTTATTCCCAGATAAGCGTGTACTGAACTGCTGCCTTACTGAAAGACCACAGGGCCAGTGTGAAGATAGGAGGTGGAAGAGCCAAGTACACCATCCTGAGCTCCTGAGAAGAAGGGTAGTATATAAACGTGAAGAAGAAAAAATGTTGGAATGCCCATTTAAAAAAAAAAATCATTTCACACAGAAAATTACATGTCAGGGAGATGAGGTCTAGCCTAGTCTTCTCTCTAATACACCAATTCCTATAGGCTAATAATTATTAGTACCGGGTTGTTTTTTTACATAGCAGAACATCATGTGAGCCGACGCCTGTAGTCTGAAGTGGTATAATCCAGATATGTGTTACCAACTCTGTGTTAACATGGGCGAAACCCTGCTAGGAGTGGCAGTAGCAGGATTATAGCCCTCAAAATCAGTTAGGACTTCGTTTACCAAGTGCTTTGTGTTGCCAAGTTGGAGCACTAAAATTGCTGTTGAACTTTCATCCTCTCTTCTAATTCTGGGGGTCCAGGGAGATTGGTAGGAACAGAAATGAGAATTATTTTCCACTTGAATTTGTGGTTTGTAATCAATCAACACTTTAAATGAGCTAGACAGCTGTTGCACCAGTGCTTTCTCACCCAGAAAAGGCTGACATGTGGAAGTGTCCTAACAATCAAAATGCATCTAGTTGGCGCTAATGTCAGGGACTGGGCATGCTATGTGCTTTAAAGTGGAACATTTTGGGTGCCTGAGCCTACACCGTCCTCTACTGGTCCGTATGTTTGGCAGAAACTGGCACAAGATTAGGGTGGACAATCCACCTAGCTGAGGAAGGCAGAGGTGACCTGGTGGAAGTAGTCCCTGCTTTTCTCCAAGGACACTGGCTATTCTTCCATTCTATTCTGGAAGCCTGTAACATCAAACTAGAAACATGTTCATATGCTGGGGGACAAGCAGCTAGGAAAAACTGCTGCACTCTCTTTCTTACAACAAAGTACACTTCCTCCTTTTACTAGAGAAGAGCACCACCCCTTATTCGCTGGTGACTCAGCAAAATCTGGGGGTTCCCCTTTGCTAAGGCTGCATTCTCCATCCCTTTGAACATCCAGAGAGCACCTTTCTTTCTACTCTGTGGAGAATGGCAGACATCCAACAGGCAGCCCAACCTGCCTTAGGCCACCCCATTGCAAAAGGAAAACAAACCACTGAACATATGCAAACCAATAGAGATTAAATTAAACTCAAAGAGATAATTTTGGCAGCACAGTGCAAGTCATCAAAGTTACGTATACAGTCGCTATTCTAGATGCTATTGTATACAGAGATATTGGACGGGGAATAAATATTCCACAGAAAGCAGGGGTGGGGAAGGTTTGGTCCAGGTAGACAAATTTCTGCAGCATTGTGGATGACATAGCATAGGTGCATTCTTAAACAGACATGGTGTAACATTTAAATACTAATTTTGTAACTAATTCTTTCCAAGGAGCCTAGTCTAGCCCAGTCCAATAGAAATGAAGAGCAGGATTTTTTCCTGAGCACATGGCAGGGTTCTTTTCAACCCCAGAATGGCTCTTTTTTAAATTAAGTTAAGTTCAGAAAGCATTTTCAGGACACAATCCAAACATTTCTAAAACTTAACTAGTTTATGGTGGGATCACCCACCATTAAACCATTTGCTAATTCTCTATCATCTGAATTTATCTTCTGATTTTCCCCACTAATTATCACAAACAAACAAACAAACAAACAAACAAACGTGGCCCCTGTATATGAATGCACATGTACATTAATATGTACCTGAGTGTGCCCCCCCCCAAAATGCAGGAAATGCCTCCAAATACACCTAGTTTTCTGAGGGTATGAGATTTTGGATATTTTAATTGATATTGTTCCCCACCAAAACAATTCCTTGTATTATATTCAGAGAACCACCAGGAGATACAGCAGTGGACAAGTTCCTATGGAAAGTCAAGCTGCTGTAAACTGATCTTTACTGGCATCAGATTATCAACGCATTGCTAAAGCCAAGATACGCCTGGATTAACTACCTCCCTTTGTCTGGATTAGCTACCTATCCTTTCAAGCATGCTCACAAACACCCCCACCCTTCCACCATAAGGGATGTGGATTACACACTGTGCAGTAATCACTGTGCTGAGTTACAAAACTGTGCCTCAGCCCCAGGAGATGCCTACACAAATGGCAGGAAGGCAAACCTCATCTGCCTTCCTGCTCCACCTTTCATTGGTTTTCGGGCACTACCTGCATCCTGTGACCATATGCTATATTACCACAAGTCCCAACTCTGGAAGGGATGATGCAAAGGGTACCACAATAAGACAAGGGATGCAGAAGCAGGACAAAGAGGGGCCAACAGAAACATTGTAGTCATGGTAAATAGTTAGGACCCAAACAATAGAGGAAATGCAAGAGATAAAAATGCAGAATGCAACTTTTCAGATTGTATAAAACCCTTCCCCAAGTTGGATGTGTAAGGGAAAAAGGCTAAGGGAAGAGAGAGAAAATAAATGCTTTCATGGCTGCTTATGTCGACTTGAACGCTTGCATTCATCTGTAAGTATATTCATCTATACACTCATCGGTTAACTTTATTTGTTCAGAGTTTTAGACTCATCTTTGTTTACCCACCCTTTCTACAGTTACTGCTTTCTATGGTTCAATTCATATTATTTTACACTCCAATGTTATTGAACAAAAGCAGCTCTCAGTGCTGTAAACAGAAAAGCACCTCATAAAATTATTATTTATCATTCACAAAGATATCACCCACACGATGCAGCTGAAAAACCTACCACCGTGGCCTGCAATACACATTACAAACTCAAATGAAGGGCATAGGAATCAATCAACCAACCAACCAACAGGTACTTATATACCGCTTTTCAACCCAAAGTTCACAAAGCGGTTTACAGGCAAATAGTAATAATAAAGTTACATGGTAACTTAATACATGGAATGTATTAGTGCCTTTCATCTCCACGTCCATACAAATATTTTGAGTTCCTGAACTGTTACATATTTCCTTTTTCAGCTAGACCTACATTTTTCTCCATTGCACAGCCTCTCTTTGCCACAGGTTCTTCTCCCCCCTAGACTTCACCTCTGCTGCCCTTGGCAGTCATGGGAAACTTTCCTCCAGCCAAACCTTTTTTTTCTCCAAAGGACAAATTAAGACGCCTAATGTCTTAGGTTCATATCCTACATGAACCACAACCTAGTTGAGAAGGGAAAAACTCACCGACGCCCCCAAGATGATGAAGATGTGGGTATCTGACTTAAGGAAGTCATTCCCCTTGCAAAGTTCTTCACGGAGCATCCCACAGATATCTGTATGGGTCAGCTCCTGTTGTGGCAGACGGCGACTCATGATGGCAATGTTATTTCCTAAGATGAAAAGGAATTGGTCAGGTGAGGCTTTGTGGGCTGGAAAATTTTGTCTCCTCCCACCCTCTTGCCCTCCCCTACATCAGGTGCCCAGGTGAACACCCTTTCCTTCCCACTATGGCAAGAACGACGCCAGCTAGCATGCTGTTCTGAGTTGATCTCCAGGACATGAGTCTCAACTTGTTTCAAGGAAGTTCAGCTTGCTCCATGCAGTGTCAACAGAACATGTCTTCTCCTTCTGCAGGAAGACCCAGGCAAGTGGTGACAAAACACCGCCTACAGAGGACACAGGAGTTGGGGAAGGAGTGGCTAGGCCCCATCTAGTCAGTTTCCCTACTACAAGACAGATCCAAAACTATGGGGAAATCAGACTGAGAGAACAAGACAAGTTCTGGGAAAAGAAAGGAGATCCTGAAAAACTTTTTTCCATAGTTTGTGGAAGGACTTGTTGGACATGCTGATCTTAGAGAATACAATACAAAACATGTTAAAATACCAACAAAGATTTTTCTGGGCATATACAAGCTACCAGGTTACATAGTCTTCTTCATTAACTGCCCACATGTTTTTGTCAGCAACTGGAGCAGCCTCTGGCCACCTAGGAAGGGACTTGGGCTGGGGGGGGGGGTGGAACTAGCAAAAACCTATTCATACTGACTGTATGTGGTAGGGGGAAAACCCCAGAATTTAAGGCGGAGGGAGGAAGCAGAGATATATCAGCAGATCTAGCTGCTGCTATCGCCATCCGTTTTGTGCCTGCACCTGACTCCGTGATCTCCTCTTGACCCTGATCCGGCCCAAGGCAGGCACGCTTTATCTTCATGCCTGCCTCCAGCCCCTTCATGTTCTCCCTCCCAGTGTCTGTACGGAGGTGTAAGTGGGTCGATGTGCATTCCTAAAGCCCTGAGGAGAAGGGGGAGACCTCCAGGCACGCCAGGCCCCTGCATCTCATCTGGGCACCGCGCTGCCCCCCTCATTCGCCCACCCTCCTCATTCCGCGCAGCCCTCTCTCGTCTTTCCTCCCACCCTTCCAATTCTGCCCTTGGCAGAACTCCAATTCTGCCCTGCCCAACTCCGCAGCCCCAAAATTAGCCCCTCCCTTTCAGACTGCCCCCTACCCCAAGCGCCCTGCTGCGCCCACCGCCGCTCCCTTTACCTGCTCTCGGTCCTGATTCTTGCTCTCGTGGCTGCCTCAGGCGCTCTCCCCTCACGCTCGCGCGGCTCCCCATTCCCCGCCCCCTTCTGCCTGGCGGCGCTGACAGGCACTTCGCCTGCATACTCCCGCTCCAACCAATCCCAATCGGAGATGTCGACTCGAGGAAACCGAGAACCAATAGGAAGCGCCCGAGACATTTTTGCCTCCCCCGCCCACGACTACCCTGAACCCTCCTTACACAACTGAGCTGCGCTGTTTTCTATTGTGTTCAATTCAATTGATATGAAAGTTTGCTTGGTGATCGGTGGCTACTGGGACCAGGAAATGGAAAATTAGAGGCGGTGTCATGCACCCAACTAGGGAGGGGTTCAGTCTTCTTTATTTGCGTTGGGTGTTCCCCACCAGAAACTCAAAATGCTGACTTTGTTTTGTTTGTAGCTTCCAGCTTTAGGGACCCGGTGAGTGATGGGGATATATGACATATAGTATATGTATGTGCGTTTAACGGAAAATTCCCTAATCAGGCTGCTCAAGCAGTTCTTCGTTTCTAGTTGTACTAATAAGGAATTACTGAGGAATCTGCCGCTGCGTCAGCCTTGTCAGAAGCTCTGCGTCCTTAAAGCAGTTGCTCGACCAGCAGATATTCAATATTTGCCGGCTGTTGCCTTGCAGGCAGAAGTGACACTTCATGTCTGCTGCAAGCAAACTGCACCTGCTGAATTTCTGTCTGTTGCACAACTGTCTAGCCGGGGGGGAAAGACCCTGCGATCTTTTATAGGCGTGGCATCCTACCGTCTCTCTCCCCAGCTACAATCAATCAATCACTAGTATTTATATACCGCTTTTCAACATTAAGTTAACAAAGCGGTTTACAGGCAATAATAACATTAAAGTTAACTGGCTCCCTGTCCCAAAAGGGCTCACAATCTAAAAGAATGGAGAACACCACTAGCAACAGCCACGAGAAAGACACTGTGCTGGGGTGAAGAGGGACAATTGCTCTCCCCCTGCTAAATATAAGAGGACACCACTTGAAAAAGTGCCTCTTGCCCAGTTAGCAGGGGTTGGGATACAGTTCCCAACATGAGAAACATGGACTTGGATACAGTTCCTGCCAATGAAACAACTGTCATAATCTACAAGATGAATTAGAGATTACCCCTGTTTGGATTCTACCCCTCCCCATATCCTCCAAGTATACATCTGAAAAGGGACCCTGGATACTCAGGGCTCAATCCTATTCAATTTTCTAGCTCTGTTGCAGCCACACAAATTATGTCAAAATTTCAAACAACCACAATAAGTGATGAAATGCAATCAAAGGCATATAGAATCATAGAGTTGGAAGGTACCTATAAGGTCATCTAGTCCAACCCCCTGCCTTTAACAGGAAATCCTCCTAGACCTAGAGCATCTCCAGCAGGTGCCTGTCAAGCCACTGCTTGAAGGTCTCCAGTGAGGGAGAATCCACCACCTCCCTTGGCAATCTATTCCACTGTCGAACCACCCTTATCGTCAAGAAATTCTTCCTGATGTCCAACCGGAATCTCCTCTCTTGCAGTTTGTACCCATTGGACCTAGTTCTACTGTCAAAGGCAGATGAGAACAGATTTGTCCCTTCTTCCTTAGGACAGCCCTTCAGATATTTGAAGAGTGCTATCATATTCCCTCTCAGTCTTCTCTTCTCCAAGCTAATCATACCCAGTTCCCTCAACCTTTCCTCATAGGACTTGTTTTCCAGGCCCCTGATCATCTTCGTTGCTCATCTCTGAACCTGCTCCAATTTGGCTGCATCTTTCTTGAACTGACGTGCCCAGAATTGGACACAGTACTGCAGATGAGATGGCACCAATGTGGAGTAAAGCGGAAGCACAACTTCTTGCGACTTGGATGCCATGGTTCTATTAATATGAATGAGGGCTCCTCATTTTAAACTGCTGAAAAAGTTTGTAGTCCAGTCAATTTAGGGGTACAAACCCCCTAACCTGCAAACAATTAGAATAAAAGGTCTGAAACTGATCCTGTCAGTACTAGGTGTACAGATTGACAGAAAAAAAGTCCCGCCCAATCCCAATCCCGCCCAATCCCACTTCTGGTGAAGTGAGTTTTCTCCAAGATGGCAGCCGCAAGCCATGAAAATGGGCCAAAATCATGTACCTGTGTTATTTTTAAGCTTAGAAAAAGTCCAACAACTGATCTGTCAACTGTTCTTGTCAGTACCAGGTGTTATTTTTAAGCTTAGAAAAAGTCCAACAACTGATCTGTCAACTGTTCTTGTCAGTACCAGGTGTTATTTTTAAGCTTAGAACTTTTTTTTTTTTTTTTACAAACGCAAGGTTTTTTTTATGGTCAAGTAAGTCATTTCAACCAAAAAAGTGATGATATTGGTAGCGATGAATCATAAGACACAAGGCGTGTTTAGTTTGTTGGAGCATCAGATATAGGAGCATTAAGATATAGGAGGCTTAGGCAAACATTGTAATACAGTTTAATTCTATCAGGTTCAGCACCTCTGCACTCTTCCAAGCTTTTTTCATCACACAGTCACTAATTTCAATTGGCCTTGTGCACAAGTAATACTATATACCCCTGTACATGGGTATATAGATTGTTCATGCTCAGCAGCCTAAGAAATGCAATAATTTGTAAGATTAAAAACTTTAGGCAAAAATCCTATGCATGTTGTAAGTGCTGGAGTTGGCACAACTCCGTCTGCTGTCTGGAGGGGGCAGTCTAATGTCCACAAGAGGAAGATGTAATTACAGCAGTTTAATGCGTGCACTGATTCCAAGTTGCGGTCATGAAGGAGGAATATGCAAGTCTGAACCAGCCTTTGGTGTTCCTGCGCTTGAGAATGATTAGCATGAGAAGCACATCTTTAGGCTGACAACTGTGGATTTTTTTCCTGTCAATCAGTACACCTGGTACTGACAAGAACAGTTGACAGACCAGTTGTTGGACTTTTTCTAAGGTTAAAAATAACACAGCTACATGATTTTGGCCCATTTTCATGGCTTGCGGCTGCCATCTTGGAGAAAACCCACTTCTGGTGGTGGGATTGGGCGGGACTTTTTTTCTGTCAATCTGTACACCTAGTACTGACAGGATCAGTTGTCAGACCTTTTATTCTAATTGTTTGCAGGTCTGATGACAGATTGACTGGACTATTGAGAATTACAGCAGCTCAACATTTCATAAATTCTTCTCCAGTAGATCATTTTCAGCCTAAGAGAAAATTTGAATGCAAAGATTTCACAATCCATAAAGGATACAATGGTGATGCAATTGTGTGACTTCCTCGTGTTGAGACACATTGTATGATGAAGACCTTTACAAACCCTGAAAGTCACAATGGAGAACTTCCTCAAAGCACAGTTTTTATAACTCAATATATCTACATGTCCTATCATGTAGCTTTTAAGCAAAATTCCAGCTAACCATCTTTCTAATATGCATTCTATCTAGCTGCATGGTGAACATTTAACACTGTTTGCGGGGAAAACTACTTCCTTACAAGCTGAAAATCAATCAATCATGTGTAATAGAGAATCTGATTATAGCTTTGCCAGATAGCCAACTACAATATGCACAAAATTTGTAGACTGTCCAAGATGTACAGTATTTTATTCAAGTGAAGTGACCCTGAGGAGGAAAAAAGCCTATAGAACAACTGTGAATTGTGATTATGTGAAAAAGGAGGCAGGTGTTTACTGCATTGCCCTTTTCTTCTCCACACTCTTGTTCCTTTGAGGGCCTATTTATTTTACAATGATGTGGTCATTTTTGTTTTGATCCTATGCTTTAGTGGAGCAGAGTGTCTCTCTCAGTGCAATCATATGTACAGTGTTAAGACAGTGGGACTTACTTCTGAGTAAACCTACCTAAAATACGATTATTTATTTATTTATTATTTGAAGAATTTTTACCCCGCCTTTCCCATGCCGAAGCAAATGCCCAAGGTGGCTTACATGAGCAGGCTAGTCTAAACCACCATTTTTTCAATGGAGTTTTTACAAATCTACAGTATTCTTGTGACCTGCCAATCCTCAGGCCCAGATGTTGCCTTCACAGTGTGGTTCTCTCCTTTGGCTGCCTGCAGTTCAGTTAATTTTAACAACACTTGCAAGACAATAAGCTGGAGGTCTGTTGCTCAACTTCTCTACTTTTTATTCTGGCACTCCTTACAGACTTCGTGCAGGCTTCCCCAGGCCTTCTCCAAGTGTGTTTAAGGGCCCAATCCTTAATTGTGTTTTCCAGCAAACGCAATGCAGCCCTGAAGTAAGGGAACAAATGTTCACTTCCCTTGTGGAGGGCTCCGTGATTCCTCCCACCCCACAGGATGCAGCACATGCCCTGTTGGTACAGGTACATCTGTGCTGAAAGCTGAGTAGAATTGTGCCCTTAGTTATTACCATTTCTTGATTATTTCATCCAGCACTGTTTTATTATTGCATATTGTATGGTTATTGTATTTTAAATTGAATTGTTCTTATCCTCAAGTCATTATGAAGGAGGTAGGGCATACGTGAAAATAAATAAAATATACTGGTGGTGTTGAGGCAAAAGGGAACAATGAGCCTTTAAAATATATACCTGAGGAATGAGGGTCATTCTACCAGGATATGGCCAGATTGTTGTGACTGAATTCTTTGTGCCTACTGTTCATTGTTAGCCAGAGTTCTTGTGCTGTCATTTTCTCCTCTCTCCGAACAAGCATTCTTGCCATCTCACTGCTGATATGAGCTGAAATTTGGAAAAGTACCTTCTCCAAGCAGAAGGTACTTTTTGTCCAAGCAGAAATTACATCTCAGTGCAGTTTGAAATACATGGGCAACAATACTATATAAGAGCAGTGACAAAACCAAACCCCTCAGTAGCCAGCGAAGTCTAGAGTTTAGTGTGGGTGCCACCAGCTCCAGAAGAAGAGGCAAATTCCACTGGTGAAGTATGAATCTGAGAAGAAACCATATTCAATTGTGTGTCTAAAAGCACAAAGATTCACAAAGCAGGAAGTGTTTGCCTCTGAGACTTATTGCACAACCTTTTCTTTCTCCATTCGGAACAGGGGTAACAAAATAAAGTCTGCAGGCCAGATGGGCCCCTGAAAGCTCTATCTGGCCCCTTTGGGTTCTCCCAAAGCTACCCTTTCAGCAGTGCTACTTCTGCCAAGGCTCTGGGAGGGAGAGACAGAAGGAGGCCTCAGAAAGTCTGGAACGCTACAGGTTAAGGTACAGACCAAGAGGGGTGAGAGAGATGCTGCCAACTGGGAGAGCCCAATTATCATACAGATTGCTCTTCCAGCAACACCATTTCTGCCAAGGCATCACCTCTCAGTTGCTGAGCTGCAAAGTGTCACTGTGGCAGAAGCTGCATTGCTGAAAGGGTGGCTCATGTGATATTTGGGCTATCCAGTGCGATAACTGGGCTCTCATATCTTGAAAAAAATGATCAAGATTATGTCTGGCATTCTGAGGCCCAGGGAAGCCTGCACAGTAGTTAAGGAAATCCACTTTTTGTTACACAAGGCAGTTGTTTTCTTTTTCTGATGATTTGGCTATAGCGTTTGATAGAATACAGATAATTCAACACAGTTTGTTTTATTACTTTCTGCATTAAATTACATTTCTAAGAACATTATAATATTCTTCATAAATATATTTTCCAAAAGGTTTCCACAATTTTGGCCATAAATGGTGTCACCGCTCCCCCCAAGGGTGTCACCTGGTGTGGGTCATCATCTCCCCCCTAGAGATGTCATTGCTTGATGCCTTGGACACGGTGATACATTATCACTCTAATTCACATGATTGAGAAACCTGTTTGTACTGAAATTAAGAAGGATAGACCTGCACAGTTTTTATTCTTAGAGCCCAATCCTATGCCTATCTACTCAGAAGTAAGTCCCATTATAATCAACGAAACTTACTCCCAGGAAATTGTGGATAGGATTGCAGCCTCCAACTGATACTATAAATTCAAAACTAATTTAGGACAACCTTGAATCTGTCAATCTTTGTTTGGATCCCATGATTGGCTTGCAGGGATAGGGGCTGAAGTTGATAAGACTGGTTTATGACAGCTGTGCAATACATACTGTTAACACCCACAGGTTGCAAGTGTGGTGTCCATTTCAATGGTGCTTGACACCACCCTAAAGCAGAATGACTGAAGCAGAGGGACTCATTATGACAACTCTCCAGTTAGTACTGGGATATTGTGATGGAGCTGGTAATGTACTCCAGTGTTGTCCCCATGTTACAGATTTGAGGAGGGATGTTACAACAACCCTATGATGTAGTCCAGTGATATCCTCCCATATTTTAGATTGAGGTGGAACCACTCTGCATCATGACCTCCAAATTTCATGGGAGCGGCAGGGCTGGTAGTAACATACAACAACTACAAAGATTATACCGATTGCTACCTACTCAAGTCTTTATTCGTGAAATACACTGTAGCAGTTTTTTTTGGGGGGGCATATAGTGTTTAAAAATGCAGCTGTGGAAGTTGGAGCCGCTGCCTTGCCTGCAGCTGGTCACACCATGCTGATGCCTTCAAAAGTTTCCAGGAAAAACAAAAACAAACACTTCAACGTAACTCATATCAAGCACACACCAGATCACAGCAGAGAGGACAGTCTAGCTTAGAATTCTTCAACCTGTGGGTTGTGACCCCAAAGGGGTCACAAAGCCTCATTTGGGCTGTCACAGCCACCTTTCCATGGGGTTTTCTTGGCAAGAGTACTGGAGTGGGTTGCCATTTCCTTCAGCGGATCACATTTAGTCAGAACTCTCTACAATGACCTGTCCATCTTGGGTAACCCTACATGGCATAGCTCACAGCTTCATTGAGCTACTCAAGCCCCTTCGCCACGACAAGGCAGTGATCCATGAAAGGGGTCCATGACTGCAGCCATGAAATTAAAAGACGTTTACTTCTTGGGAGGAAAGCTATGGCGAACTTAGACAACTTAATAAAAAGCCGAGACATCACCCTGCCAACGAAGGTTCGCATAGTCAAAGCGATGGTTTTCCAAGTAGCTATGCCTTGTCGTGGCGAAGGGGCTTGAGTAGCTCAATGAAGCTGTGAGCTATGCCATGTAGGGTTACCCAAGATGGACAGGTCATAGTAGAGAGTTCTGACTAAACGTGATCCGCTGGAGAAGGAAATGGCAACCCACTCCAGTACTCTTGCCAAGAAAACCCCATGGATTAAGAAGTTGACCGTTTCTATGAAGAGGTAACAGGAGTAACAGGCAAGTTTGGTCTTGGAGTACAGAATGAAGAGAGTTTTGTCAGGAGACAAGAACGGCAAGGACCTAACAGAAGCAGATGAGATTAAGAAGAGGTGGCAAGAATACACAGAGGAACTCTATAAGGCCGATCTCAATGTTCCTGATAACCACAATGGTGTGGTCACTGAGCTCGAACCTGACATCCTGGAGTGTGAAGTCAAGTGGGCTTTAGAAAGCATCACTAACAACAAAGCTAGCGGAGGTGACAGCATTCCAGCAGAATTACTCAAAATCTTAAAAGATGATGCTGTCAAAGTGCTGCACTCCATATGCCAGCAAATTTGGAAAACCCAACAGTGGCCACAAGACTGGAAAAGATCAGTTTACATTCCAATCCCAAAGAAGGGCAATGCCAGAGATTGCTCGAACTACCGCACCATTGTACTCATTTCACATGCTAGCAAGGTGATGCTCAAAATCCTACAAGCTAGGCTTCAGCAGTATGTGAATTGAGAACTACCAGATGTACAAGCTGGTTTCCGAAGAGGCAGAGGAACTAGAGATCAAATTGCCAACATTCGCTGGATCATGGAGAAAGCAAGGGAGTTCCAGAAAAACATCTACCTCTGCTTCATTGACTATGCCAAAGCCTTTGATTGTGTGGATCACAACAAACTGTGGCAAGTTCTTGAAGAGATGGGAGTACCAGACCAGCTTATCTGTCTTCTGAGAAACCTGTATGTGGGCCAGGAAGCAACAGTTAGAACTGGACATGGAACAACCGACTGGTTTCAAATTGGGAAAGGAGTACGACAAGGCTGTATCCTGTCACCCTGCTTATTTAACTTATATGCAGAGTACATCATGAGGAAGGCTGGGCTGGATGATTCACAAGCTGGAATCAAGATTTCTGGGAGAAATATCACCAACCTCAGATATGCAGACGACACCACTCTAATGGCAGAAAGTGAGGAAGACTTAAAGAACCTGCTGATGAGGGTGAAAGAGGAAAGTGCAAAAATTGGCTTGAAGCTCAACATTAAAAAAAACTAAGATCATGGCCACCACTCCCATCACTTCCTGGCAAATAGAAGGGGAAGAAATGGAAGCAGTGACAGACTTTATTTTCCTGGGCTCCAAGATCAGCGCAGATGGTGACTGCAGCCATGAAATTAAAAGACGTTTACTTCTTGGGAGGAAAGCTATGGCGAACTTAGACAACTTAATAAAAAGCCGAGACATCACCCTGCCAACAAAGGTTCGCATAGTCAAAGCGATGGTTTTCCCAGTAGCTATGTATGGCTGTGAGAGCTGGACCATAAGAAAGGCAGAGCGCCAAAGAATAGATGCTTTCGAATTATGGTCCTGGAGAAGACTCTTGAGAGTCCCCTGGACTGCAAGGAGGTCCAATCGGTCCATCCTACAGGAAGTCAAGCCTGATTGCTCCCTGGAAGGACAAATCCTGAAGCTGAAGCTCCAATACTTTGGCCACCTCATGAGAAGAGAGGACTCTTTAGAAAAGACCCTCATGCTGGGAAAGATAGAAGGCAAAAGGAGAAGGGGGCAGCAGAGGATGAGATGGTTAGATAGTGTCACCGAAGTGATGAACATGAAATTGGGCGAACTCCGGTAGCTAGTGGAGGACAGGGAGGCCTGGCGTGCTGTGGTCCATGGGGTTGCAAAGAGTCGGACACGACTTAGCGACTGAACAACAACAACAACAACAACAAGCCACCTTTCAAAGCCTGTGCAAGAGAGGGATCCAATCTAATAATGGTACTGCCTTATCAAAACTGAGTTCTTGATGTAATCCTGCACAGCCTCGTTCTTGCTGCCTCGCCCTGCAGCTTTTAAAGCCAGTCCTGCTCAGGCTGCTACCTCACAGGACTGTTGTGAAGACACAGGAGGTAGGGGGAAACAGGGGTGGGCGGGATCAGTGGTGAGAATGTTAAAAATGTTAAGAAGTCAATGAGAATTGTCATAGGAGATGCAGTCCCTTCCTGGCTCTTAGTATTCTGCTACATAATGCGTTGACTGCATTTATCACATTCTTAACCCAGATCTTTTTTCCTAAATTGAGTAAGAAGGGGCGGGGGGAATAATGAGATTGTATTAGTTCAGCTCTCTGGCCGCAATCCTTATAGGTAGGACAGAGCAGGAAAATGGGAAAAGAAAAAAAATTAGCTGGTCCCACTGGGGACTGAACCCAGGACCTTCTGCAGTGATAACCACTACACTATGGAACCATCACGGAAGTTTTCTAGTGTAGTGATAGCATTGTCATTCCAGACAGCGGAATGTCAATAACACCCAATTGATATTGACACTCGAGTGGAAATATCCACTGCCCTGTGTCATAAGAACATAAGAAGAGCCCTGCTGGATCAGGCCAAAGGCCCATCCAGTCCAGCTTCCTGTATCTCACAGTGGCCCACCAGGTGCCCCAGGGAGGCATGAGACAACAAGATGCTTGCATCCTGTTGCCACTCCCTTGCACCCGGTACCAGTGGCCCACCACCTTTGTAAGGAGGTTGCACAATCCATAATTGCCTATAGCCCACGATGGACCTTTCCTCCAGAAATCCGTCCAATCCCCTCTTAAAGGCATCAAGACCAGATGCCATCACCACCTTCTGTGGCAAAGAGTTCCACAGATTAACTACCCGCTGGGTAAAGAAGTACTTCCTTTTATCTGTTTTAACTCTCCCAACCCTCAGTTTTAGCCCCCTGGTTCTGGTGTTTTGAGAGAGGGAAAACAACATCCCTTTATCGACTCTATCCCTTCCATGCATAATTTTGTATGTCTCAATCATGTCCCCCCTCAGGCGCCTTTTTTCTAGGCTGAAGAGCCCCAAATGCTGCAGTCTTTCTAGAGGTGCCCCAGCCCTGTAATCATTTTTGTTGCTCTCTTCTGCACCTTTTCCAGCTCCACTATGTCCTTTTTGAGATGCGGTGACCAGAACTGGACACAATATTCCAGGTGCGGCCTTACCATCAGTTTGTACAATGGCATAATAATATTGGCTGTTTTATTCTCAACCCCTTTTTTAATTACCCCAAGCATGGAATTGGCCTTCTTAATTGCTGCACTCTAGCATCCCCCCCTTCTTCTCCCGCTCCCTTCTCTTACCACCACCGCCCTAGACGTGCAGAAAGTCCCAGACTCACAGTCCACTTCCTAGCTTTTTGAAAGCCCTGGACGTCTCTCGATAGAGCGGTATAGTAGCCACAATTTCAGCCGCTCATCGGAGAGCACTGAAAAACCCGGGACTAGACTGCAGCAGCGATTTAACAGCACCATGTGCGGATAAAAACCCACTCGAAGCAGAGGTCGCTTCTCTTTCCACGTCTCCTTGCGTGCAGGCGATTGTGTGGTTTGCTTTGGCGATGCACGCAGCTGTTCTTCTCCTCCCGCCACAGCCCCGGAGACGGGGGGCTGAAGATGGGAGGATGCTTGGAGGATGCGCTCCGAGAGGGCAGGGCGGCCATGCACCGCCCAAGGAGGTTATTCCTCTTTGGCACCGCCTCCCTCCAGACGCCACTTCCGCCCGGGGGCCGAGGAAGGTTCCTTTCTCCGATTTGCTTTCTCTTTCTAGATGTCACTTCCGGAAAACAACAAAACAACAAACCAGGAAGGAGGAAGCGGCAGGAATTCGAAACGCAGGTGTGACTTTGGCTCCCCCCCCGCGCCTTCCTAAAATGGGTGTCTTGGACACCCCTCCCGGGGTTTCCGTTGGGGAAAAGGGGGGAGGCTGCCCTAAAGAATGGCGCCCAGGAAATCCGATCCTTCCCTTTCTTCCGAGCTTGGTCTGAACCACATGCAGACCTTCTTCCTCTCCCCGCCTTAGATTCGGGCGTTTCCACTCCCCCGTAAGTTTCCCCGGGGCATCTGATGACCTGAAGAAGAGCTTTGCTGGATCAGATCAAGGACTTGTATAGTCCAGCCTCCTCTTTCCCAGACCCCTCCAAGAAGTCCCCAAGCAGGCTGTGAAGGAAATAGTCCTCCTTTGTGGCTTGATTACCAGCAAAAGGGATTCAGAGGCTCACTGCCTCTGAATAGAAGTTGGAGGTTCCATTTATTTGTAGCCGCTAGTAGCCTCTGATACTCCCCTTGTCTTCCTTTCTAACATGAAAATGTTCACTTTGTTTGTTGCGTTTTTAATTAGGGTGGCATAGGGTGGTGTGTGTATAATCATTCCCCCCCTGCATTTATTTTTACTGTTCTGCAATATGTTGAGCTGAGAGATGGTTACTTCCATGTTTTGCAGCTGAACTGGAATTTGACCTTCAGTCTTCCAACATTCTAGGCAATGTACCAACCAGAATGCAAGCGCCTTTGCCAGAAACTGGACTCAAGCATATAAGTTCATTGAGTTCATTCACTTTAGGATTCCAGAATCAAGGCTCTTGCCCCCTCCGCTTCTACTCTAGCTGGGCATTGAAGGAGTGGTGGTTAAGCTGACCTCAGTAGAGAGACTGGCATGATTTAATGCCATGCAGTAAAATTCCCTTCACAGAGAAAGCTGCCATGCCAGGAAGGAAGGTTCTTGCCTAGCCCTGACCTGCTACTTTTTTGTGTGCAGGGAATTTTGTATGGAGAAGCATTCAGTTGTATGAGGCACCACCTGCATTCTAAAGTGATGTAGCCCAGGCACAGGCTGTTGATTGCCACAGAGAGGTTGAAGTTTTATGGCTTGCGATAGATGGATGTGTATGTGATCAGAGGAATTTTTGTTTGTTCAACCTTTTTGTTTGAAGTCCTAGTCTTTATCAATCTCTCTATTCCCAGGACCTGGCTGAATGAGTGCAGCCCAGAGGGGCTGGAGCTGTGACATGGTGCAGCCAGCCGGGTGCCCAGGCAGTGACTGCGGCATGATGGGGGATGACTCCTCCCTGGGCAAAGCGGCCACCCTGCACCTGCCAGCTGAGCTGGCAGGCCACGAGACTGTACAGCACTTCCTGGCTGAGAACAGAGATCTCAAAGGTGAGGGCACAATGAAGTGAATATGGAATGCAATCCTAGGTAGAGTATATTTTAGTGCAGTGGTTCTCAAACCTTTTAGCATGACAATCTGACTGGGACCCACCAGAAATGATGTCATGGCTGGAAGTGACTCGAGAACCCACTACTTGCCTGAGAATGCAGCAATAAGTTGGGTTATTTCTCAGCCATTTTATCATGGCAATGTGAATCAGAAAGAAAGTAAGCCCTACAATGGGACATGCCTCCTAGTCTTTGGCAGAGTAGAAGAGTCAATTTGTCACTGGGAAAAAAACTGGATTCTCAAAGCAACAAGTCCTTTTGCAGAATAAAGGGAGACTCAGGTTCAGGGGGCTAGCTCCACCCCCAGCCTTCAGGGTTACTTGAAAGGTTGCACCTGTGGACATGTCACCCAACAGAAAAGCCACCAACAATAGCTATTTGTTGTTTGTTATCACAGAGTTATTCCATACTTCCCCAGCTCCCATACAGATGAACATTACAGGCAATTTCCCTCTCCTCATAATCCCTTCAATTTGACATGGGGAGCAGGCACACTCCACCCACACATATTTGTCCACCACAGAGAGCACACTTGTTCTATCTGCACAAATCCCTTTCATCTTAATATAGCCAGCATTCAATACAGCCAGGTTCAATGTATTCCAATGCTAGGCCAAGCAATCCTCCTGTTCTCCAGGCATGTCTTCAAGCTGGTCTTGGGCAGACATCTGCCAGCATCCTTCCAGCTCCTTCTGGTTCTGTTCTGACTGCTTGTTCAGCTTCAGGGTGTGGCCTCTTTTAAGTCTCCCCTGATGGGTTCTGCCGTCCAGCTGGGCCCAATATCTAAGGATACTACTACTCACTCCCACTACTCCCTCGGTGCACAGTTGGGGGCATAGCAGAATTCAGTAGCAGATGGGATGGGATCAGCGATGGGATCTACAAATGACTTGGGGGAACGGAGGGTGGGACTTAGACGGGACTACCGTTTGATTGGCAGCCCGTCCATGCACTTCCGCTTTCGTTCCGCTCGCCCCTGTCCCAGGTGAGCAGGCGCCCCCTCCGAGGCTAGGGACGGCCATGGGGCGAGCGGAACGAAAGCAGAAGTGCACGGAAGGGCTGCCAATCAAATGGTAGTCCCGTCTAAGTCCCGTCCTCTGTTCCCCCAGGTCGTTTGTAGATCCCATTGCTGGATGGGATGGGATGGGATGGGATGGGATGATTTTGGTTTCCATGGAGGACCAAGCATATTGGTCCAGCAAACGTCCCTTCTCTCTCTATTGTGAGTAGAAGCCATTCAACAAAGTAACCGCATGTTGCGGGAGCGCTGCCGAGAGTTCCTGGAATTCCAGTCTTTGCACAAAGAGGAGAAGGAATTCCTGATGTGCAAGTTTCAGGAGGCTCGAACTGTAGTGGAAAATCTGCACCTGGAACGTGCAAGGCTGAAAAAGCAGTTGGAGCAGGCTGCTCAGAAGCTGGAACATCTGGAGCTGCAACAGGTAATATGGAGGGACTAACAGTTGGGTTTGGACTTCTTGTAGTTCCCTTCTCCCTTAGTCCTGTTTAAGCATGCTGCTGAAGGACAGTTCCTCTCTCTATGTGTGTGTGTAAACACACTAAAACTACTTGGATAGTGGTGCAATTCAAATGAATTAACAACCGGTTCTATGACATCATAGCCGGAGCAAAAAAAAACACAACGAAGCCAGCCGAGGTAAGCGAGTGGGCGAGGCCCGGCCATTTAACAATCGGTTCTATAGAACCTGGGCGAACCCCCTGAATTTCACTACTGTACTTGGATCAAATTGTGTATGTCAGATATTTGGGTTTCCTGCCCACAGACAGGTTCTCAACCATCTCTACCAGAAAAACGGCTCTCTGGAGCACAGGAGGAGTCAGACACTGTGACCCTTACTCAAGAGGATACCATACCAGCTCTGGTAAGACAAAGTGTTGTGAATCCATTTAGGTCAGTGTTTCCCAACCTGAGGGTTGCAACTCCCCCTGAAGGGGAGTGGCCCAGGAAAGGGTGCCGGGCAGCACTACAGCAGTGCTGGGGGTTCTTACCTCATAACGGGGTCATGCTGGCCTCTGGCAAGAACTGGGAGGCCCGCAGGCTCCTGTTCTTCGTGTGCAAAGCACTTCTTTTTGCATGCAAACAGGCTGTGCTTTACTCATGCAAAACGGGGCTTTTTACCTCATCAGAGAGGTTCGCAGAGGGGACTGTGAGCCAGTGCAACACCCCTCAATGAGGTAAGAACCCCCCAGGTTGCCTGCAGTGCTGCAATTGCTGCAAAGCTGTCAGGCACCCTCCCAGTCCCCACCAGCACTTACAGCAATCCCAGTGTCCAAGTAGGATGTTTGGAACTGCTGATTTAGGTAGAGAAATTGAGTCTTGCCCTGAAATAATAGCTGAGTCAGCATGAACCATAGTGATCTTCACACCCCACCATCTACAACATCTCAAAGTGGGTTCTTAGTCTTTACATTGTGGTGGAATGGTTGGGTGCTATGATCTGTTGGCTTGTTCTAAATTTTCCACCTCCAGTTATGCACTTTCTTCTTCCCTTTCCTGTATTTTTCTAGGCCCCTGAGATGACACAACAGGAGGAAGAGGAGCTGGAAGGGAATTTGAAAGCACTTCAAAATGCCAATCAGGCCCTGCAGAAGGAGAAGCTAGTCTTGCAGGCTGAGATCTGCGCACTGCAACAAGCAGCCAAGACTGGACAACCCATTGAAGTAAAGATTAAAGTGAGAGTTGGGAAATGCTCATGTAGAGTTCTGAATAGTGGTCCTAAGAGGTGGGGGGGGGTTTGCAATTGGAGCTGGTAACTCTTTGTCTCTTCTGGTTTCCTTTCAAGGAGAATGGGCTTCCAGTAGAGCGACCCTTGGAGTTAGAATCCCTGCAGGGCTCAGGGAACAGCAGGTAAGACCCCTAGGATGGAGAAGCAGAAGGAATGGCCCTTGAAGGCCAAGGTGTGTGTGCTGGGCAGTCAGCTCTTGTTTCTGTTCTCCTGCATTGAGCCCAGGGTGTTTCTTAGGATGCAGGCTTGCATCTCTTGGGTTGATAGTGATACCCAATATCAATTTCTGATTATTAAAAGAGAAATAATGGAATAAACAAATTGCAGCATGCACGATATCCTTACTAGGTAAAAATTAATCCTCTAGGAACTTAGGATATTTGTATTTGCAAGCCTGGCACAGCCCTGTTCTTGTCTCTGGAGCCACCACTCCATTTCTGGGGCTCTTCCAAGGTCTGTGTTTTGTAATGTTCACTTACTTCCCAGCTGCCTCTCAAGTTGTCTGCCCGTGCAGTCCCCAGCCTCAGAACATCCATACTGCACAAAATTGTCATATCCACCCAACCCTCCATCCTTGCTTAACATGTTGCTAAGTGTCAAAGTCAAGCCCCGGATTTCAAGTGTTCCATTGTTGGAGGCTGATTCTCAAATGCTCACAGTTTGCTGATAAACCACATTGTGATGAATTGCACAAAGCACAAATCCATCATCATTCTGTTTTCTCAGAAGGATTTCTGGTGGGGACCAGTATGAGCAGCTGTGCAAGAAGCTGAAGGAGGCAGAGGAAGAGTAAGTTTATGATGATACGCTGGTCTTTTTTCAGGTAGATCCAGCAAGCAGGCAAGCTAATGGAAGGCTAGAGCAAGTTATAAATGTTGGCAAATGGGGTGCTTTGGGGGCAGGGGTGGTCCATGGGGCTAGCTGGTAAAAGGAAAACTGTAGAAAAACTGCAACTAGTGAGCATCAAACCACAAACAGCCAGCTTAAACTGCAGTCATCCCTCATCTTAGGCATGATTGACTTGCACAAATTCAGTTTCATGCAGTTGGCAAAAAACAAACAACAAAACCACTACCAGGCTTTCAACTTGCTAAATACATGCCTGAGAACAAGTGCAAGGTCAGAGAATGAAGCTGTTTGCTCCCTCAGTCCCCACCTTTATCTCATAATGTTTAAGGAGACAATATATATTGTGAGGGATTTTCAAGGCAGTTTTTATGTATATATGATTTTAGCTTCATGTGCTGACTGGAATGAAAGCCTCACATGATACACTGTAATATGTAGGGGGAAAGTTCTTAGACCAGTTTAGACTGAGATGATAAACTTGTGTGATTGGGCTCACATGACAGAATGCATTTCCAAAAAATGTTCCTGCACATCAAAAAACTAGCATGATAGAGAAAAGGTTTGGCTAGAGACCAAGATTTGGCTAGTGGAGGCGATAGTGACAACAGCAGTTGACATCTTTTGGAGATGCAGAATAGCAGGGAAAGAAGGGATAACAAATTTCTGGCAGGTTTGGAGAACATGTAAAGCCATACAATCAGATTTAGGGGTACTGAGGTGAGAGATGTCAGACATGGGCCTCCAAACTCCAGCCCACAAGCCAGATCTCAAGCAAGGCAGTGGCAAAGCCTTATTCTGCCCTGCAGCCTTCTTTCTTTGCAGCTGATCATCAAGAGTCTCATGAGTTCCCCCGGAAATCAGGGCGCAGATTGGGGTGATATGCAGTGGAAGCAGCAGCCCAGTGCAAGGCCCTGTGATGGTCAGGCACAAAGGAGGCTGCAGGGCAGAACAGGAAGGCTTCACCACCCCCACGCTTGAGATTATGCTGGTGTATCATGGGCCATAGTTTGCCTGGCCATACCCTGGACGAGGGTAAGGAGTGTGCTTGAGGATTCCTAGGAGGATTGTGAGTGAGACAGGGCCCACATGGGTCTAAATAGGTGATCCCCATTATGGTTTGGGCAGGCAGCCATGGCTGAATACTGAGCAACAGAATTTGCAGAGGGCAGAAGTGGCTTAATTAGAGTGGAGGACATCCACTGGATTATGAAGGGCAGCAAGATGTTTGGCACTCATTGTACCACTTCCACATCCAGGAGAGCCAATCTGCATCAACAGCTGGCGTCAACCCAGGAGGAGCTGGCCCACTTGGCTGCACAAGAGCAAGAGTCTCAGCAGCAGCTGCAAATGCTCCGCAAGCAGTTGGAGGTGAATGTCCACTTTGTTTCCAACGTAGGAAACCAGCTTTCCCTGCCAGTTGGGAAGGGAGGCACACACACACCCCCAATTTTGGAGACCTGACTCTTCTCCCTCTTCCAGCAGGTTGGGGAAGACAAGACCTCACTAAAGGCTCAGGTGACATCCCTTCTGGGGGAGTTGCGTGAGAGTCAAAGCCGTCTGGAGGCCTGCACACAGGAGAAGAAGGAGCTGGAGGAGAGGTGAGAGCCATGCAGTTGGCTTGTGTGATTTGGCTGTGCTGTTGGCCAGTGGGTGGAGAGAGACTCTTTTGCCTGCAGTGATGCAGACATTATGGAACAATGACTTGGGACTGCTGTGAGTGGCAGGGAAATCAGCCACCCACCCACTACCTTTCCTCTCCAGCCCCTTGACTTCACAAACTGGAAGAGAAGATCACCTGATAGCTCTTGTTGGTTGTTAGCAAGGCAGCTGGAGACCAAATATATCCTGAACCTCGTGCCTGAAAGCAAGAGCAGGCAAATTTGCCCGATTATGCCCTTCCAGGTTATAGAAAACATTGGCTCTCTTGAATGCCAAAACCAGGAGGATCTTGGAGAAACATCTGATCTTCACAAATATAGGGCAGAGAAGCAAGCTTGATCTATGCTAGAAGAGACCAACTTTACAAAGGGCGGGGCGTCTCATTCTCAGCTGCAAAGTGCTAAAGAAGAGATTTGTAAACTGAGTTGGGGGCCACTGGTGGTCCTTAGCGTGTTTTCAGGCAGTCCATGAGATCACTGCAGAAAGTCCTGGAGATCTGGAAATGTTTCTTTACTATTTCCATCCCAGTCACTTGCGCTGTTAAGTTTTGAGCAGGTGGCTTTTTCAGGAGTGTAAGCAGGTG
Source organism: Lerista edwardsae (assembly GCA_029204185.1). NCBI lineage: Eukaryota > Metazoa > Chordata > Lepidosauria > Squamata > Scincidae > Lerista > Lerista edwardsae. Next base: position 738,227 of record JAJKFI010000128.1, on the reverse strand, counting down.
TAATGGAAAGGCCAAAGAGCTCCCCAGTTACAAGCACATCCCCTGAAGTGGGCCATTTTTCATGTGACGCCATGGAAGAGGGTGATGGCACCAACAATTGCAAGGAAGATAACTTGGAAAGGGACACAGAAAACTTATGGAACCAAACAATGCTGGATCTAGTACTGTCATGGTATTTACTTGGGTAGAATCCCCCCTTGCCATTTTTTCTCCCATCCTCTTTCGCAAGAAGGTAAAGAGTTCTTGTTTTCCGTGACTTCTTTTTCTGCAGGGTCCGTGGGGCTGGTGAGCGACTCCAGCAGCTAGAAAGGGAGGCTGAAACCCGTGCCATGCAACACAGCATACAGGTGGATAACCTGCGGCTGACTGTACAAGACCTAGAGAATGCCCTGCGAGTGGAGCGGAAGAGTGCCACAGAGGAAAAGTGAGGGCAGGGGGGGGGGAGAGGACACTCCTGGTAGATGTAGTAAAGTTTGCAGCAAGTATCTGTTGTCTGATCCATTCTCTCCTGTGTAGGAGAAAACTAGCCCAGTTGCAGTTGGGCTATCACCAGCTCTTCCAAGAGTATGATGCTCACATCAAAGCCAACCTGGAGAGTGAGAAGCGGAGCAAGGTAGGAGACTTGGTACATGTTGTGATGGAATATCTTAGCGCTGTGGAAGGATTGTGTGCGTGGACAGTATTCTGTGTTTGGTCTGAGGTAGAGCTGTGGGATATATGCAAAAGTTGCATATATGTGTTATTATGCCCCACTCTTTCCTTAGCATAACTGTAGTCTCCCTGTTTCTCAGGGCTTGGATCAGCAGGCTGCTGAATTATCCCAGCAATTACAGCAAGCTGAGGAGGCCCTGGTGGCTAAGCAGGAGCTGATTGATAAGCTGAAGGAGGAGGCTGAACAACACAAAGCTATCATGGAGACAGTGCCTGTACTCAAAGCACAGGTGAGTGGGGAGTGAAGTATGCCTGAGATAGTAGCCATGCGGATGAGAGTATGCACATGCTAGCTGTGTAATGCCAGCATAGGGGACATAGGTGAGCAACACAGAATAAAGGAGTTGACTGTCACCCCATCTACAGGCTGAGATCTACAAGACGGACTTCTTAGCGGAACGTCAGGCTCGGGAGAAGCTCCATGAACAGAGAGAAGCCTTGATGGAGCAACTTGCACAAATGCAGCGTGATTATGACAAGCTGAAAGCAGATGCTGAGGGGACCAGCCGGTGAGTACAAGTCAAATGAATTGATAAAACAGATACCTGGAATACAGCTGTGCCTGTATTGTCAGCTGAAAATGATGCCGCCTATGAATTTTGGTGGAATGGGGGCTGCAGCCAGGGGCAATCAGTCTAGCACCATTTCCTGGCAAGGAGTTGGTATTGCAAACTCAGTTGTGTTTTCCCCTTCCCCAGTAGGACTTTGATGGAAGAGATGAGGAATCGCCATTCAGAATTGCACCCTCAGTCTTCTCAGCCAGGTGAATGTTTAGAGCTGTATTAGTTAGCTTTGGAGGATGATCTTTGGGGCCTTAAGAGGCAAATCAGAAGCTTAAACAAGTGGAAACATAGGCTACCTTGAGATTCTTTTTCCAGAATTAGAAAGGTTATTAAATCTTTAAAATAAATTCCGAGTTGGCAGGGTTAGGAGCATTGGACCTACTTTTCTTATTCAAAGATATGAATTAAAATGGCTCATGTTTAAGTGATCACTAAATTTAATGAAAACATTCAAGAAAAAATTTCGTTTCCCAAAAATAGTAAATGTTCACCAAATTTTAGACCACCTAATAATCCTAAAGTGATAACCACATATTGAGTTCTCATCATTTTCGTAAAGTATGTGACAATTTAAAAATATTTTTGTCTCTCCAAAATAGTAAATGTTCATAATGTAACCCAAACACTAACCCTATGTTTGGGGAATATGAGTCTGCTAGCTATAGTATTGTCGCATAAATGTCATGTTACACATTTGGTGAACATTTACTAAATTCGGTACTAAACCCATGGTTTGTTTTTGGACCATAGTGCTAGGGGCTCACAGTTTAATTTGGTAAGCATTTAATTTGTCCCCAATAAAAAATTCCATAGAGATGTAGGATGACTGAAGATGACCAGTGGAAATGACTAGTTTTCAAACTCTCCTGGAGTTTCACAAGCACCGTTAAGTGCTTGCAGGGGAGATGAGAAGCCCCTGGGGATTCAATCTACTTAGCAATCAAAGCGCTGCTGTCCTCGGGATGCAGGGAGTCCCACGGATGCCTCCCAGGGCTCCCCAAGCCTCAGATTATTATTATTTTTTCAAAGATCAAGATGAACTTCTGGTTTTCACTCACAAAACTGAAAGTGTGTTGTGATCTCTTTTTACAGTTTCCAAGGCTTGGGGGGGCCTGCGGAGGCATCCATGGGGCTCCCCGCACCCCCAAGATGACAGCACTTTGATTGCTAAGTAGATAGAAACCCCTGTCACCCCAGGTGGCAGCACGATCCTGGGGGTGGAACTGCTGCCTTCCCTCCTCCCTGCCCCTTAAGGGGACAGGGCCAGAGGTGTTCTGGCTGGGGCATCACAAGGCCCCAATTAAAAAAACTTCTGGCTGCAAGGCACTGAAGTGACATTTTCATTGAAGTAACCCCTGCCAACTCCAAGATTTCTTTCCTGGTTGATCAATCCATTCAGAGCCCCAACAGTGTATAAGTGACACTGAGATTCCTGCCCCTTGCTGAGGTATACCTTTACAATGAACGTGATTTGCCATTTTGCCATCTCCCACACCCAGCCTGAAGCCATTTTTTTGCAGCGCTTGGCACAACATTAAATAATTTGGTATCGTCTGCACACATGGCTATCTCCAGAGCACTGATGGGACACCAGTCCTAGTACAGATCATTAGAGGACCCCACTACTTAAGAACCATAGTGGCATCATCCGGGACCTTTTGTACCACAAAGTAGGAAAGGTGTCCTTTAAGTTGAGCTTCTACTATTGTTGATTTAAAGCAGCCAGGGGCGATTTGATGCTAACTCGCCCTTCAATCTCAGAAAGGGCTAGAGTATCCACCTGCTATCAGAGAAAGGGTGGCTTGTTAACCATATGCCTTTCTCTCCTATTCAGCTTTCCTGATGGGTCATCATCCCCAGCATATAGCAGGACGAAGGCAGAGCATTGCTGATGAGCAACCAGACTACTACTGTCCCAAGTGCCAATATAGAGCTCCAGACATGGACACTCTACAAATCCATGTCATGGACTGTATCCAGTGACACCGATGAAGAATGGAGTTTCCATCTGATACGCTTTTGCTACATTGCCTTAACAAGAGCTGCTAAGAGTAGACCCTGGAGCAAAAAGACTGGTTTGCTCACGACCTGTATGTGATTAACTTTTTTCCTCCCATGAGAGTGGTTGAGCCTGCTGCTGCCTTTCAGGCCCTGACTACACTAGCAGCTTTGGGTTGCACTGTTCCTGGTTTGTGTGAAACTAACGTTCATAGTCTGCTGTACATGGGGGGGGGGGGGAAGAGGCGACGAGGCCATTCCTTTGGGTAACACGTAGACATGGATATTGTCCATTTCTCATTTTAAGGGTTGTATGAGGACTACTACTTCTCATCTCCCAGGTAAATAATGCTGTAGGCTGATTTTGTTGTGCCTTCAGATATTAAATATTTCCTCAGCCAAGCTGTGATATGGGGCAGACTAGATATAAAGAAGGGGACAGAGTTTTTCCTTGGCTTTGTAAGAGCTGCTCTCAGTTGAAATTGCTTATTGTGGTTAGTTACCAATCTTTCTGCAGCATAAAAAGCCACTGCATGACTCTTACTTTTATCTAAAGTCAATTAAAACAAAGTTCAAGATCACCATAGTGACTTTTCTACTTATGCCAGGCCTAGCCCTTCATTGTTAGCACTGCAAGTACTCCACCCTGCCAACCAACTCAAACAGCTGTAGAAATCAACTTTATTCAAATCACCAATAATTTACAACCCAAGGAACAATCCATAAAGCTGAGCTTGGTGCTGCTCCTCTAGGGTTCCTCTGCTCCTCCAGGCCCATAGCTGGGTTTTAAAGGAGGTGCTTCATGAAGAGAGGAGAGGCCTCTAGCGCAACCAAATGGCTCTAAGTCACTCACCCTCCTTTTGGACCAGCTGCTCAGTCTGACCAAAAGCTGGGAGAGTTTTAAGAACAGGCAGAACTATTCCAATAAATAATTCAAGTCAGCATTTTCTCCAAATCAACAGTGCCGGCGATTCTCCTGCTTGCAGAAAATGCTTTCAAAACTAAATACATCATCAGACAAGAGGAAGGAATCAGCCGCCAACCACAAATCAGAGTGTCCTGGAAATCCTTGTGCTATAGAAGGCAAATGCATGTTGATCCAGAATCTTAATAGGAGCGGCCCTATTCAGCTCCAAAGCCTACAACGGACAGAAGAAAGCCATTTTGCCACCTCACGAGGCAGCTTCAGGGCTGGCACTAGAATTGTTATCCTGAGGGGAGGCACTGGCCCCACGGGGGGTCACTTCAATGATGCGAGGCTTGTCAATGATGCGAGCAGTCTGGTTGCCCTTCTCCACAATACCGATGATCCAGGCTTGGTGTCCTTCTCCGTATTTGGGGGACTTTATCTCAGCACAGAAGCGGGCAGCCTGCTCCCGAGGAAGACAGATCAGCAACCCCCCTGTCACACAAGAAGGCTAGTTAAGCCCAGTTACAGATTAAACTCCCTCCAAACCCCTTAGCCGTAGCTGAACTATCCTTTTTACCAGAGGTCTCTGGGGATGTTCCCTGCAGCAGCCTAGAGCGGTTACCGCATGCCTTGCTGATAGCAGCCATCTTGGCAATGATGGGCAGATTGTGGATCACAAAGGACACCTCACTGCGCTGCTGCCTGGCCAAATTCTGTGCATGGCCTAGAATCCCAAAACCTGTGATGTCTGTGGCAGCATGAGCATTGAAAGTGTGCATCAAACTGGCAGCTGTAGAAAGAGAGCAACACTTGCAGACAAAGAGAGACAAAGCAGCAGTTGAATCTGAATCAATACTTTAGGCAACAAGAACCGGCTACTAACAGCGTCAACTTCCTCAATTATTGTTGGTCCATCAAAATTTGGCTCCTGGAGATTGTTGCTAGCAGCACAATACAATTACAGTAGGAATACAGCCTTGAGGCCTACTTATAAGATAGACCAAATTCACATTCTACGCGTGTACATCACATGTTTTATTAAAAGGCTTCAAAGGGAGTGAATTGGGTCTGCAAGCCTGGGAATCCTGAACCTGAGGGTATGTTAATCTAGGGCAGTGATTTTCAACCAGTGTGCTGTGGCACATTGGTGTGCTATGGGAGTTTGAGGGAGGGTCATTTATTAGTAGGGCCACTGGAGAATGTGAGCTTCTGCCAGCAGCATGGTGTGCTTTGACAATTTTAATGCCTTGACAGTATACCAGGAGATGAAAAAGGTTGAAAATTGCCCATCTAAGTGCTGCATACTCAACTAATGCAAAAAGATCTGCCTCTATGTTGCTACTAGAAGTCAGCAAACTGCAAAAGATATTTGTTCTTGTCATTCAACTAGATCAGGTCTCTCCAAACCCTGGCCCGTGAGCCGGACCTGGGGTTTGGGAAAACCCCTCCCCGCCGTGAGCAGTGATTACCATTCTACTGCATGGCCTCCCAGAAGTGCTGTGGACAGGGGGCCCCTCTGGGCAGTCGCGGCTGCCTGGACATCTTGCTGCACAGCATTCTGGGATGCTGGACAATAGACACGACTGCCCAGAGCAGCTCCGTGCACAGCATGGCTGGGAGACAATGTGGCAGACAATGTGATTGCTACTTGAGGTTAGGAGGGCTTTTTCAGCAGTGGTCTCTGGTTTGGAGACTGCTGAAATAGATCCATGGTCTTACAGAGTTGGTGTGGTTGCAAAATATGTATTCAAAATGCCTTTGCAATCACTTAAGGCATAAATCATTTCTGTGGCTTTTTTCTTTTCAATCAGTGAAAATCCCTAGTTAATCACCCTGCCCCATAGGATTTTAGACATCTCAGTTCCATTATTTTCATGTCAAAAGTAGCTTTTTGGTGCAAAAAAAAATACAGGTCAGTTACTGTCCATACGAACATAATTATAGAACCCAGGAAGAGTTAAAGGTGCATAATTAAGCTTCTTATTCATACATTTATTATGAATCTTATTCATAAGATTCATTGCAATCTTATGCATTTCTATTTGGAAGTCCCAGTGAGTTCTTTGGGCCTTACCCTCAGATAAGTTTGCTCACAACTGCAGCAGTGGTGTAATTCCCATTTTACAAAAAGGACTCAGCCCTCAAACACACCAAGAATGTTGAAGAAGTTTCATGACTATGACTGACAATAAAGACCATTACATACATTCTTTTTGTACCTTATTACAACTGTTTAAAGCAATTTGTTGCCACAGCAATGTGAACCCTTTGTTTTGGTGCAGGTCAGCCACATGTCCCTCCTACCTGTCCTGTTCAGCATGGCCATACTAAACATGGCTTCCTGGTAAGCCAGCTCAACATCTTCTTTGGAGACCACCAGCTTAATCTTATTCCACCGCTCGGGCTAGAATAGAAATGAGAATCTAAGAAGTACGTCTGGATATTCTAACCTTCACAATTAGTTCAGGAGACCTCTATGCCAAACCAGCACAGCGCAATGTGCCAGACAAATATCTCCTTTGACAGAATGACTAATCCGGTAGACGGTGGGAATGCCTCAGACATACTGGACCTAGGTTTCAGCTAAGCATTTCACAAGGCTTCCTATGACATTCTTGTGGATAAAATGGTAAAATATGGGCTTGCTAATACTACTGTTTGGTGGATTCAAAGCTAGTTGAACAGTGAGCTACTTCCAGTGAGTGCTGCTAATAGTCTTATGTCAACCTGGAAGGCAGTATTGAGTAGAGTACCAAAGTTCTATTTCAGGCCTCGTGCTGTTCAACATACTTATACATGATCTGGCTGATGGGGTAGAAGGAACATTTTATTAAATCTGCAGAAAACACAAAGCTGTGTGGGATAGCTAACACCCTGGAAGACTGAATTAGGATTAAAAAAAATTTAGCAAGCTCCAACAGTAGGCCCATATCAACAACATGATATTCAACAGAAAAACTCCTGCATGTAAAACCAAAGAAATCAGAGACACAAGTACAGGATGGGGGAAACATGACTTGGCATGCATGAAAAATACAGGAATGCCCCGGTATCTGCTGGGGTTCCATTCTGGACCCTATCATGGATACTGGGGACACCATTTTAAAGATAAAAAGATCAGTGCTTTAGCTGCAACAAGGGTTTTTTTTTTTACCTTATTAAAATTGTATCTGGATGTCTTACAGTTCCCCTATCTTTTTAATAGGCATCCCATGGTATCCATGAATAATTTATCAGTGGATACCAGGGCACGCCCATATCGAGATGTCTTACATTGCAATCCTATGCAAGCCTACTTACTGTATATAATCGTGTATGTCAAGAAATTTATGCCTAAAAACTGCCTAGAAAAACCTGACATTGACTTATATGCAGGGGAATATGGTAAATTCCTTCAGTCACATGATGGGTGGAGCCTAGCTGTTCCAACTGCTTCTTACTGTAATTGCAAACCAGGAAGCTGCAGAGCCTTCTGAGCATGCTCAGAAGCAGCTCAGGAAAATGGAGTCCTATGGAAAGTGAAACTAAGCCACACTTTGCATTTACTCAGGAGTAGGCAGCCAGGCCCTGGTGCCTCAGAAAGGGCAGGCCCAGAAGAATGCAATGCCGCCAGAATGGTCCCAATCTGATGAACATAGGCCCCAAAAAACACTTGAGAAGGAAGTTCCTCCCTCTAAGCTGAGAAGTATTGAACTTTATGGAAAACAAAACTGAGCTACATGTTTGTTTTTACTCATGAGTAAGCAAGTGTTTACTGCAACATGCAAGTTGAATTCAGCAGAGCTTTGCTACCTCAAGGTGTGGGGATTGTGCTCTCTTTTCTTCCACATGGTTGTGATGCTGAGGTACTGTGCAAACTATTGGAAGAAATGGGCTCTTTTATTACTCCTGAGTTGTTCCAGGCAGGTATGCCTAATCAAGTCCAAGCCTTGTGTATTTCCTCAGCCCCCCCCCCCCCCGCATGGCTGCATCTAGTAGTGTCTGTGTCAGTATATCTGCTCTCAAACAAGTGTGATGGGACCATGCTCCTCTCATGGTTCTTTTTTTGCAAGTTTTTGCAGCTTTTTTTTGCTGGGCTCCATTAGTCAATGGGCAGGACTACGGGATGCAGGTTGAGCCGGGTTTTATGGGTAGCCTGTGTGTGTTTATCCTGCTGCTCTTCTCTCAAAGCAATTAAGGCACATCAGAGCAGGAGGGAAGAGGCGGCAAAACACACACACACTCTTCCCTGCCACTTTTGCCTCTTCCTTGCAAGAACGTAACAAACCACGGAGGGGATCATCCCTGCAGAAGCCAGCCCAAGCAGGTAAACTTCGCTTAATGCATTCCTTTCTTATTCCTTAGTTGATCCAGGCAGATATGTTTAAATTAAGTATATTTGCATATGCTTAAATTAAGCATAATCAGTTGAACAGTTTTCTGTGCCTTGTTTCATTATTCCAGCATGCCTTGCCCTTTGTCTCCAACGACATCATTCTATTTAATGAAATTCCTTCTGGTTGGTCCCCAAAGGCATTTCAAAAGTGGGTCCCAGTGCTAAAAGGTTTGGGAACAACTAGTTTTATGGTTGCTTGCTATGTTGCTGTTTTATTTTGTTTTCCCCTACACTTTAATAAATAGGTAGATCATTTCTCAGAATCTGGCGTTGGGTAAAATCGGACAAAATGATCTAATTCAAAGAATTGCAGATACCCCTAAGTTTTACCCTCAACTTAGCCACAGGGCATGGCAAATTCCATGATTTTTGGCTTAAAACTTGCCCTTGACTTATGACATTGACTTATACACAATTATAAACCCCGTTTAGTGTTGAAGACAAGCCGGCAGTATGATGCAACTGCAAAAAAAAAAATAGCAAATGCACTGTTGAACTGTATTAGAAGAGCTGTGTCTAGTTCTGGGCACATTTTAAGAAGGACACTGATATGCTGGAGCAGGTTTTACATAAGGAAAACGAGGGTAGTCATGGGTCTAGAAAACAAGTTGTGTGAAGAATAGTTAAAAGAACTTGGTATGCTTAGCCTGGAGAAGAGAAATGTAATAGCCGATACCAAATATCTGAAGGGCTGTCATGCTAAAGAAGGGGAAAGTATTTGCTCTGTGGGAAGCAGATTTAGGATGGACAAGAGGAAGAATTGTAAGAACTATCCAGCACTGGAACAGCCTGCCTTGTGCAGTTGTGAGCTCTGAGGCTTTCAAGCAAAGGCTGAATGTCCTGTCAGGAATGCTGTAGTTGCCTGTGCTGAGCAGGGGGGTGAACTAGATTACCTCCAACAAGAGTTCAAAGAACCTACTCCAGTGTTTGGTGCAATGTGGCTTAGCTGGCATACCATAAAAACCCCGTTCCTTCCAAGTTACTATTCTCATCTAAGGCATAGCAGCAAGGCACAGGTTTTGAGGGTGTGAATACAGTCGGCCCACAACATCAGTGGGGATTCCATTTCCAGGACCCTCGTGGGTAACTGTATCCAGGGGCCCTCAACTGACCTCTGGACGCAACCAGAAGCATCTTCTGATCATGTTCGCCGGGTTCTCAGAAAGCCCCCTTGGAGGTGTTGGAAAAGCACTTCTCATTTTCAGAAAAACCAGGAGTGCCTTTCCAGCACCTCTGGAAGGTTTCTGAGGCCCAGAGAGGCTTTGCACAGCTTCTCCAGGCCTCAGGAAGCCTCCCAGTGCTTCCAGTCATGTCCACAGTCAGGTTCCCTACTACGTACTACAACAGAATCTTCAAGAACAAAAATTTCCAAAGAGATGAGCACTTACATTATCTAGCCACTGGTGAGCATTCACAGCCACCTGAGTCCCCAGTGGTTTGGTCAGTACAAGGACATCCCCTGGAACAGCACTGTCTGGCCTGGAATTGAAAGAATCAGAAGCCCAAACTCAGATCAGTTTGTATATGGCTTTTATGCAGTTGCCCAACCGGGCACTCTCAGAGACAGTCCTGCTTATTTTCAGTAGCATACTGCATTATGTGCCTTCAGACTTGTTCTTTGCGGATCATGATGTTGGCACAAGCAGCAATACTGTTCAGGCAGGAACAGAAAAAAGAATTTTACCTCTACTTAAAGCGCAATCCTAAACTGGATTTAGGACTGCATAAATTAAGCCAGCAATGTTTGGTCAGCACAAAGGCCACCATAAAACGTGTCTGGACCACTCTCGGAGTCAGAGAGGATGGCCCACGTCTGTGCGCTGGCCTCTCTGACTCAGTCAGTGGTCCAAACATACTTTATGGTGTCACGGCACCACTTGCGCTGGCCAAACTTTGCTGGCTTAGTTCATGCCGGCCTAGCTCAGTTTAGCACTGCACCCTCAATTTCCTACTGTAAAAATGATATCAACAGTCCCTAGTTCAACTCTATGTTCTGTTTCCCACTCTCCAGTACCCGACTCAAATCAACTCCCTCCTGCTAATGAGATTCCAAATACTCACATGATGAACTCATTGGGCTGACACACAACTGTCGCAACACCACCAACAATGATCCAAGGATTCAAGACCGTCTGCCCACCAGTTACTGAAGTGCCACCATCCTCTGCTGCATCTCGAAAGCCTTTGATCAGCAATGGCATGATTTTCTCCCGCTCCTGGGTGAAGGGTATAGGAAAGGGGTCAGCAATAATCAATCCCCAAGGCCCTTGTAGAAAGATAAGCTTAGGGATATTAAAGTCGGTTGCCTGTCTGCCTTAATCCTCAGCAAGAGGCTGTACAGCAGGAGCCTCCACACTCTGGCCCATCGGCTGCATCCAGTGCCCCAGCATAATGATCCCGTGTGTGGTGCAGCGACAGCAGCAAAGCCTTACCATTCTGCACCACAGCCTCCTAACTTTGCACCAATCGTTGCAGAGAGTTGCATAGGGTAGCTGCTTCCCACCAGAAATCAGGGTGCAGAGCTTTCTGGGGTAACATACAAAAGCAGCAGCCACCTGGTGCAACTCTCTACAAAGATCAAAGGCTGCGGCACATAATGGTAAGGCTTCACCACTGCCCCAAATTGACTTGGCTACAGAGATTCAGTTCAGACACGCATATCAGATTAAGGTTACTTAGCTATGATTTAATAGGATGCCCAGGTTGAGAAGCTATTATTCGCAATTAGCTGGAAAATCCGGATTTTTAGAAACACGGTTTGAAGTGGATTTGTGTTTGCTTTCGTTTCCAATGATATCTGAATTGACAAACCATTGTTTCAGTCATTGCTCCACTTCCAGGGACTCTTCCACTAAAGATACAGAAGTGCTGACAGAAAAAGAAAACAGGCAACTAACCATGGCTTACCTCAAAGCAAAAAACCTTGCTAACTATTGTGAATAATGCCTCCAAGCATATACAAAGTATACTTTTCTACCAACCTCTACTGTAATTACATACAGAATGTCAAAGTGTACACAAAAATAATCTGTTTGTTACTATTCAGTCTTTTGAAGTAAAATGACATAGTATGCCTCTCACCTCCTCAGTCATTTTCTGACTCACACTCAGTAGCATAAGCATGTTGTCACACTCCGTGATGCCCATGGCGTAGAGGTCACTCAGCACATTGGCACAGGCAATGCGGCCCTAGATCAGACATATGCAGCAATAGACACGGAATTGAGAAGAACAATGACATGCAAGGCATTTGTTCCATGAACCTCAACCTCCAAAACTGCTGCCTCCTCAAATGCACCATGTTCCACTACATTGGTCATTTCATTCTGAAGAATCAAGTCCCTCCCCTCTCCAAAAAGAATACCTTGTCCTATAACACTCACCATCATATAGGGGTCCTCTACCAATGGATAAAAAAAGTCTGTGGTCTGAACAAGAGAGAGTCCTCCATGTCTTAAAGGAATCACACAGGAATCCATCCCAATGCCTACAAAAAGGAGCAGCCACAAGCATTAAAAAATCCCTAGAAATAGTCACACCCCAAGCAACTCCTTGGAATGGACCAAAGAACCTCCTTACTTCAGGCCAGCGTTAGCATTCATATATGCAGTAGACTGAAGTGAGAACAAAGTGACAGTGTCATGAGGTAATAGAACAAACTGCTAGCAGAGATCACATTTGAAGACAACACTTAGCTCTGCACGGTACTTTAGAGTACTGTACAGTCAAGCATACACTACTGTACCTTGGAATTCTTAAAACAATGGCCTTCAATCTTTTTTGTGCCATGACCCCAAGAAATAATGAGGACCCACCACCAATCCTGCCCACTCCTGGGACCTGATCCATCCACCTCTATTCCATTTCCCTCTAATCTCGTGTCTTCACAAGAGCCTGATATGAGGTAGCAGCCTGAGCAAGGCCGACCTTAGGAGCTGAGAAGAGGCTGTGAAGGATTATATCAAGAACTGTTTTGATAAGGCAGTACCATTATTGGATTGGATCCAAGCTGTGTTTGGTACAGATTTTGAAAGGTTGCTGTGACCCCCCACCCCAAATGAGGCTTCACGGCCCCATTGGGATCATGATCTACAGGTTGGAGAACATTGGTTGGAGAACATTAGTACTATCCCCATATGGCAGGGGTTCTCAATGTGTGAGTCACAACCCCCAGGGGGATTATATTATGAGAAGCTTGGAAGGGGATTCCCAAGCTTTGAAGATTCAACCCTGTGTGGCTAGGTTCAATCTCCATGTGCGGCTAGGGAAAGACCTTGTCTGAAAGACCAGAAAGCAATTGCCAGTAAGCATAGGCAATACTGAGCTAGATGGATCAATTATCCTACTTCAAGGATTCTCAAAGTGTGGTTCACAACTAGCTATATTACAGGGAATAGTGGTGCACAGATGTATATATTATTTTTTCAGGGGTTGCAGTAACTAAGTTTTAGGACCCTATAGCGTTGCATTTCTGTTGCTAGGTGTTGCTATGCACTGACCTCCAGTTCGGGCGAAGGGGCACACCCTTTCAACCCCCCCCCCCCAGAACGCTCAGGGATAGCACGAGACAGGCAGAAGTTGCATTCCAGCCTGGTGAGAGAAACGCTGAAAGTTAATGGAAAAACACAGCTTTCGCACAAAGCAGCAACAAAGGAATAGCCTTCAGATGTAAGGAAAGGCCACCAGCCAAACACATGCTCTTTAGCTGTTCTGTATACGTAATGAATCTGCTCATGCATATGCTAATGATGTGTAATACGATATTCAATAAAACAGGCTGAGGAGGAAACTGAAACTCAGTCAAATCCAGTTCAGTCGAGACAGAGTTCAGTCAGTCCATCAGTGAGAATTCACCTCAAACTACTCTGGTGTCCTCTGATTCTTTTCATTCCCCCTGGGGGGAATCCCTACAGACCCCTGTCATATGGAGATTGCTGGAGTGGGGTAGTAGCTTATCAAAGGTTACCTCGGACCCAATCCTATCCAATTTCCAGTGCTGATCAGCCTTGCTAATGGGTTAGATGCTGCATCTTGCAAGTGGGGAGCAGCCATGGAGGACTCCTCAAAGCAAGGGAACAGTTGCTCCATTACCTCAGGGCTACACTGCAGCAGCATTGGCACTGGAAAGTTGGATAGGATTGGGCCCCGAGCAAGAGTGTAACTAGAGGGTCTTTCTGGTTTACAGCTCACACCATCAGCAGCTCTCCTACAGATTAACAAAAAAAAAAAATTCCTGCAAGTAGAAAATCTATAGTAGATAAAACCAACTTTCTTTTCTTTATTCGTATCAGAAGCACCTACATTAATATAATTTTATACATACATCAAAATATATACTTTAGAATAAAATATAAGGTTAAAACTAGGTATCATTTTGCCCAATACTGGGCCACTTCAACAGCATTCTCCCTTGCCAACTATTGATATACTAGTAGAGATTATAGTAGCATAATCAGTAGGAATATTAGTATTTGTCGTACCAGGAGTCTTTTTTAAAGGTTCTAAATGACACTCCACATTGCAGCCTATTCTATCCCCTTTAGGACCGAACCACCTCATTCTGCGGCATGGTAGAGACCCAGACCTCAGTAGCCTCCTCCCAAGCCACGCACAATGGACCGGCTCCTCCCAGCGCAGAGACCCCCGCCCCCTTTCCCCAGCGAGCCTCACCGAGGGTGGGGGCGCCGGATGCGCCAGCCGCCATTTCCCCCGCCTCGGCCAGTCCGGCGCGCGGGCCGCCGAGTCCCTCCAGGAGCCTGAGCAGCGTCTCCTGGGGGACTTTGCACCCTCAGCCGCGCAGCTCCCCGAAGCTCGTCAGCCTCCAGCCCGGGTTAAGCCCCAGCGCCTCGGGCTCGAAGTGCCGGTAGCTAGGCGGGCACGCCAGCGTCGACGAGGGGCTGGCGACCGCCGGCACCGCCAGGGAAGGGAGGTTGGTTGAGGAAGAGCCAGCCAGCGCCGCCATGGCCGTTTCCAGTGCAGGCACTTCCTAACTTCTCGCGAGAACTCCGAAGAAACCACCTCCTGAGTTCACCAAGGAGGCGGGGCCGTACAGTGCCCTAAGGAGAAATAAAGACGGGGCGGACCCTATGGATGGGAAGTCTCGCGAGATGTGGGAGGGCTAGTAGCTAGTGCAACGACAGCTAATAAGATAAGCAGCTGTCGGGGAGACGTTTTGTTTCTGTGCTTGCGTGAAATTGGCTTTTGCGTTTCGTGCCTCCGGCTAAGAACCAACAGAGGGATCTGGGCAATGTTGGTTGCTCCTCTCCGCGACTTTGGCATCTGAAGATGGCTCAGCATTCTTGCGAGGAGCCACAGCATTGTCTGCGTGCCTGTGACTTTTCCTCCCTCCCTCGAAAGAGGGCGCAGAGGTTAACCTGGGGTTCGCACCTGAAATGCGGGGTGTGGCCCTGACCAATCGCACTGGTTTTCATTCCAGTTCCTCAATAGGTTGTAGATCAGTGGTCCTCAAACTTTTTAGCACCAGACTCACTTTTTAGAATGACAGTCTGTTGGACCCACCGCGAGTAATGTCATTCATTCAAATAGTATTTATATACCGCTTTTTAATACAAAGTTCACAAAGCGGTTTACAGGCAAATAGTAATAATAAAGTTAAATGGCTCCCTATCCCAAAGGGTTCTCAATCTAAAAATATGCAAAACACCACCAGCAACAGCCACTAGAAAATTTTCAACTGCGCAGGGTTGAAGAGGAACAATTACCCTGCTAAGAGGAACACCCTTGGAGTAATAATATAATGACAGGAGACAACATGCCTTAAGAAGAGATAGCCGCCGAATGAAGCCAGGGGGCGGGCTTAGCAGCCATGTTGGTAAGTGCAAAACATTGCTCATTCCAAGCATTTCAGATTGCTTTTCTGGTACTGTTTAGGACTGAATAAAAATAAAAACTTACGAAAATAAAAACGTGGGATCGTGTAGAAACATTATTGGTAACCTTATTATGAGTTAATATGCGATTACAAGGTTAAATTCTGCATAATTATATTAGTGAACACACCGGACGAAATGCTTGTTGTTGTTGTTGTTCAGTCGCTAAGTCGTGTCCGACTCTTCGCGACCCCATGGACCACAGCACGCCAGGCCTCCCTGTCCTCCACTAGCTTCCTGAGTTCGCCCAATTTCATATTCATTGCTTCGGTGACACTATCTAACCATCTCATCCTCTGTCGCCCCCTTCTCCTTTTGCCTTCAATCTTTCCCAGCATGAGGGTCTTTTCTAAAGAGTCCTCTCTTCTCATCAGGTGGCCAAAGTATTGGAGCTTCAGCTTCAGCATTTGTCCTTCCAGGGAGCAATCAGGCTTGACTTCCTGGAGAATTGACCGATTGGATCTCTTTGCAGTCCAGGGGACTCTCAAGAGTCTTCTCCAACACCATAATTCAAAAGCATCGATTCTTCGACGCTCTGCCTTTCTTATGGTCCAGCTCTCACAGCCATACATGGCTACTGGGAAAACCATCGCTTTGACTATGCGAACCTTTGTTGGCAGGGTGATGTCTCGGCTTTTGATTAAGCTATCTAGGTTCACCATAGCTTTCTTCCCAAGAAGTAAACGTCTTTTAATTTCATGGCTGCAGTCACCATCTGCGGTGATCTTGGAGCCCAGGAAAATAAAGTCTGTCACTGCTTCCATTTCTTCCCCTCCTATTTGCCAGGAAGTGATGGGAGTGGTTGCCATGATCTTAGTCTTTTTAATGTTGAGCTTCAAACCAATTTTGGCACTTTCCTCTTTCACCCTCATCAAAAGGTTCTTTAGGTCTTCCTCACTTTCTGCCAGTAGAGTGGTATCGTCTGCATATCTGAGGTTGTTGATGTTTCTCCCAGCAATCTTGATTCCAGCTTGTGAGTCTTCCAGCCCTGCCTTCCTCATGATGTACTCTGCGTATAAGTTAAATAAGCAGGGTGACAGTATACAGCCTTGTCGTACTCCTTTCCCTATTTGAAACCAGTCGGTTGTTCCATGTCCAGTTCTAACTGTTGCTTCCTGACCCGCATAAAGGTTTCTCAGAAGGCAGATCAGGTGGTCTGGAACTCCCATCTCTTCAAGAACTTGCCACAGTTTGTTGTGATCCACACAATCAAAGGCTTTAGCATAATCAATGAAGCAGAGGTAGATGTTTTTCTGGAACTCTCTTGCTTTCTCCATGATCCAGCGAAGGTTGGCAATTTGATCTCTAGTTCCTCTGCCTCTTCGGAAACCAGCTTGTACATCTGGTAGTTCTCGATTCACATACTGCTGAAGCCGAGCTTGTAGGATTTTGAGCATGACCTTGCTAGCATGTGAAATGAGTGCAATGGTGCGGTAATTCGAGCAATCTTTGGCATTGCCCTTCTTTGGGATTGGAATGTAAACTGATCTTTTCCAGTCTTGTGGCCACTGTTGGGTTTTCCAAATTTGCTGGCATATGGAGAGCAGCACTTGGACAGCATCATCTTTTAAGATTTTGAGTAATTCCGCTGGAATGCTGTCACCTCCACTAGCTTTGTTGTTAGTGAGGCTTTCTAAAGCCCACTTGACTTCACTCTCCAGGATGTCAGGTTCGAGCTCAGTGACTGTACCACTGTGGTTATCAGGAACATTTAGATCGGCCTTATAGAGTTCCTCTGTGTATTCTTGCCACCTCTTCTGAATCTCATCTGCTTCTGTTAGGTCCTTGCCATTTTTGTCCTTTATTGTGCCTACCTTAGCATGAAATTGTCCTTTGACATCTCCAATTTTCTTGAAAAGATCTCTAGTCCTCCCCATTCTGTTGTTTTCCTCTATTTCTTTGCATTGCTCATTTAGAAAGGCCTTCCTATCTCTCCTTGCTGTTCTCTGGAAATCTGCATTCAGTTGGGTATATCTTTTCCTTTCTCCCTTGCTTTTGGCTTCTCTCCTTTCCTCAGCTATTTGTAAAGCCTCATCAGACAGCCACTTTGCCTTCTTGCATTTCTTCCTCTTTGGGATGGTTTTAGTTGCTGCCTCCTGTACAATGTTACAAACCTCCGTCCAAAGTTCTTCAGGCACTCTGTCTACCAAATCTAAGCCCCTAAATCTATTTGTCACCTCCACTGTATATTCGTAGGGGATCTGATTTAGGTCATACGTGGAGGGCCTAGCGGTTTTCCCTACTTTTTTCAGTTTAAGCCTGAATTTGGCAAGAAGAAGCTGATGATCTGAGCCACAGTCAGCTCCAGGTCTTGTTTTGACTGCCTGTATGGAACTTTTCCATCTTTGGCTGCAAAGAATGTAATCAATCTGATTTCGATGTAGACCATCTGGTGAAGTCCATGTGTACAGTCGCCGTTTGTGTTGCTGGAAAAGGGTGTTTGCTATGACTAATGTGTTCTCCTGACAGAACTCTATCAGTCTTTGCCCTGCTTCATTTTGTACTCCAAGACCAAACTTGCCTGTTATTCCTCTTACCTCTTGACTGCCTACTTTAGCATTCCAATCCCCTATGATGAGAAGGACATCTTTTTTGGGTGTTAATTCTAGAAGCTGTTCTAGGTCTTCATAGAAGCGGTCAACTTCTTCCTCATCAGCACCAGTGGTTGGGGCGTAGACTTGGATTACTGTGATGTTGAAAGGTTTGCCTTGGATCCGAATGGAAATCATTCTATCATTTTTGAGGTTATACCCCAGTACTGCTGTTCTCACTCTCTTGTTCACGATGAAGGCTACTCCATTTCTTCTAAGGGATTCCTGCCCACAGTAGCAAATATAATGGTCATCTGAATTAAATTCTCCCATTCCTGTCCACTTTAGTTCACTAACTCCCAGGATGTCGATGTTCAGCCTTGACATCTCACGTTTGACCACATCTAGCTTGCCTTGATTCATAGATCTGACGTTCCAGGTTCCTATGTAGTATTGTTCTTTGCAGCATCGCACTTTCCTTTCACTTCCAGACACATCCACAGCTGAGCTTCCTTTCAGTTTTGGCCCAGCTACTTCACTCTTTCTGGAGCTACTAGTACTCGTGTTCTGCTCTTCCCCAGTAGCATAATGGACACCTTCCGACCTGAGGGGCTCATCTTCCAGCGTCATATCGTTTAGCCTTTTTGTTCTGTAATCCATGGGGTTTTCTTGGCAAGAGTACTGGAGTGGGTTGCCACTTCCTTCTCCAGCGGACCACGTTTAGTCAGAACTCTCTGCTGTGACCTGTCCATCTTGGGTAGCCCTACATGGCATAGCTCACAGCTTCATTGAGCTACTCAAGCCCCTTCGCCACGACAAGGCAGTGATCCATGAAAGGGGGACGAAATGCTACTTGCTGTCTATTTAAACTCGGATTGCACTGTCTTGACAGACGTATTTTTTGAAATCTACACAAGCAAAAATAAAGTGTGAACGGGAAGGAAAGAAAAAAAAGGGGAGGGTGGGCAAAAATTAGATAAATATGTAGGAAAATTACATTAAAATCTCTCAATGTATAACACAAGTAGTTGTCAATATGAGAGTAATTCTTTTTTACTTCTAGGCTATTAAGAGTACTTTTTTAAACTTCTACACTCACCCCCCCCCAAAAAACAAATTCTGTTAATGTTCAGAATTTTGAGAATATTACAGTAGAAAATGGAAGGCGGGAAAAAAGTGTAAATGGGAAGGGGGGAAAAGGAGGGGGGAATATTTTTTTTTTCCTTCTAGACCATTAACAGTGGGTGTCAGAAAATGGTGAATAAGACTGCTAGGAACAACAAGAAATTACACAGCTTCAAAAAATAATGCACTCACTGTTACAGTTAACGGTAGCTTTATTGAACCGATGTAATGTGAATACATGAATCTTTCCGTGGAAATTAAATCCCATTTTTTGTACAGCGATTCGCACACCCGTATGCAGAACACGCAGGCATGCTTAAAGACGTTGAGATTTACTTTTACACACGTGCAGGGAGATTTTTATTCGTGAATTCACGGCAACCCTCCTCCTTGGCGGCAATGATCTGAGTCAGCCATTTTTGTAAGTGCATGGCTTCAAGAAACTGACATCATGTTGTCTCCTGTCATTATTACTCCAAGGGAACACCACGTGAAAAGTGCCTCTTGCCCAGTTAGCAGGGTCATTAACCTGGAAGTGATGTCATGGCTGGAAGTTACATCATCAAGCAGGAAAATTGTGTTTTAAAATTTATTTAAAATAAAGAAGAACTGTCTTAACCCTCCCAAGCAGGTGCTGATCTGTTTAAAAACAATTCCCCAAACACCCCAAAGGCTGCAATCCTAGCCACACTTACCTGGGAAGCCCCATTGACTAGCATGGTTAAAAGTAGGTGTTGCCAAGCTCCAGCTAACAGGCCAGATTCAGTGCACTCCTGATCCTTCCCTGGTGTGAATGGCATCTTCGAACACTGCGGATGCTGCAAAAGACCCTGACTCCAGCCTTCAGGGGTTCTCACAGGCAGCTGCAGCTGCATAGAACACCAGCTGCATGGCTTGCTGGGGCAACAGACCCTGGATGCAGCTTACCACAAAGATCCCTGGGGTCTTTTGCGGTGTTCCTGGTGGAACAGAAAGTGTCGTTTGCTCTGGGAATACTTTTCCCCATTGCAGTGGTCTCCAGTTTGGAGACCCCTGGTTAAAAGCATATACATAGTTAAAAATACAGATCTGTAACATTTTCCCAAATGCAGTCACATACCAAAGTATGTCTAATATATATTTTAAAACACACACATTCACTTGAATGGGGACTTACCTGAAATTGGCTTATGGCCCGCCTATTGGGTCCTGACTCACAGTTTGAGAAACTGTTGTAGATTCTTCTTGGCCCCTTAAGACTACAGTCCTAGATACACTTTCCTGGGAGTAAACCTCAGAACACAATAGCACTTTTATGTAGAAATCCATGCGCTTGCACTGTTAGAAATTTGGGGTATGTGCTTGGTACCCCTAACCTTTCATCTGCTGTCCGTGGTGTGTAGGACTGGGTCTTTGGAGGGGCACTGCAGAATGCTAAATTTCCTATAACATGCTACCTGTCTGTTGCCTTGCTTGAGATCTGCTTGCTCTACTGCTTTTGCTTCTGATGTGAGTTTCTCTGCCTAGTCATGCAAAAGGTGAATTTAGAATTGGTTCTTAGAGTTTCTACTGGATTTGAGCCTGTCTGGGCCTCTGTTTGGTGAGCTACCAGCCTTCTTGTTTGTTTGTTTTTGTTCAGTTGGTGCCAGTAGTATCCCTGGGGGCGGGCACCAAGTTTTGCAAGGCGCCTTATCTTGCTGTGTAAACCGCTCCTCTCCCTTGCCGTTGTTGCCATTCCTCCTTGTTGCTTCCACCGCCTGGAATGGCTATGATGGTGAGCAGTTTACACAGCAAAGTAAGTTATCTTATGAACAGGGGAGAATCTATTTGAAAGGGCGCCCATGGCGCCCAATGAAAATGCGCCCCTAGGGGCACGCAATGTCATGACATCACATCGTGACGTCATGACATAGCGTCCTGCCCCTTTTAAGAGGCGCGTTCTGTTCGCTGCCGCCGGCCCTTTAAGGTCGCCCGGCGCCCCGGCCGTGTTCTTTCTGTTCGCTCGTGCCGGCCTTAAAGGGCTGGCAGGAGCAAACAACGCAGCGGCGCCCAGCACCCCACCCCCCTTGAGAAGTGGGAGGGGGCGCTGGGTGGCAGCGCGTTCTCCTTGCTCCGGCTGGCTCTTTAAGGCCAGCCAGAGCGAGGAGAATGTGGCGCAGGGAGCGGGCAGGCCGTGGGCGCCATTTGGGGGGGCAGGCGCCATGCGAACGGCGCCCCCTGCGAGATGGCGCCCATGGCTCGTGCCACCCCCTGCCACCCCCTAGTTACGCCCCTGCTTATGAAACTTAGCTTCGCACTTCCCCTCTATGGAAGCTACTGGTTGGGGCTCCCTTTGCTACCCTGACAAACATGCCTCTTTCAAGTAGATGGGCTCCCCCATGTAGGTATGAACCCTTCTCCTGAGGAGACTTGAGTGCTTGCTGTATATGCCGGCCCCCTCTCAAAGGAACTTTCCCACTTTTCTAAGTGGAAGAAGCAATGTAAAAGGTCCTTCTGGGCAGTGTGTGTTTGTCTAAGAGGATTTGAACTTTGGACATATTAGCTCTGTTTGTGACCTATTGCTGCCTGTGCAAATAGCTCTTGTAGTAGGAGGCGCTGTGCCAGCCTTGGGTCAGACAAGGTGTGGTATGCTAAAATCATGGAGATGTCTCCCTTGATTGGTACTTTCCAAGCCCTGCCTGGGTGGGAGGCACTGCCTGCATGCCACCCCATGATTGGTACATGGTTGCAGAGGCATACCTAGAGGGGGATCAATCAAACAGCTTTTCAACCAAAAGTTTGCAAAGCTTTTACAGGCAAAAAAAATAAAGTTAAATGGCTCCCTATCCCAAAAGGGCTCACAATCTTAAAACAATGCAAAACACCACCAGCAACAGCCACTAGAAAAGATACTGTGCAGGGGTGAAGAGGGACAATTACTTTCCCACTGCTAAATATAAGAGGAACACCACTTGAAAAAGTGCCTCTTGCCCAGTTAGCAGGGGTTACCTAGAGGGGGATCACAGCACTAAGTTTTGAAAGCAGCCACTCCTCCCCCTCTCCGAGCCATTTATAACCAATGTAGCCTCTGTTTTGCTCTAGCCACTGGGAATGGCTCCAAAGAGGAGGGGGAGTGGCTGCTTGTAAAACGTAGTGCTGTGATCCCCCTCTAGGTATGCCTCTCATGATTGAGGTGTTGGCAAATTCTCTGGCATGGTTGCACCTCTGTTTTAAAACTCTTCTTTGTGCTCCTCCCACTTTGCACTGAACTAGTATAGGACAGTGGGCTCCAAGATCACCGCAGATGGTGACTGCAGCCATGAAATTAAGACGTTTACTTATTGGGAGGAAAGCTGTGGTGAACCTAGACAACTTAATAAAAAGCCGAGACATCACCCGTTTGCATAGTCAAAGCGATGGTTTTCCCAGTAGCAATGTATGGCTGTGAGAGCTGGACCATAAGAAAGGCAGAGCGCCGAAGAATAGATGCTTTTGAATTATGGTGTTGGAGAAGACTCTTGAGAGTCCCCTGGACTGCAAGGAGATCCAATTGGGCAATCCTACAGGAAGTCAAGCCTGATTGCTCCCTGGAAGGACAAATCCTGAAGCTGAAGCTCAAATACTTTGGCCACCTCATGAGAAGAGAGGACTCTTTAGAAAAGACCCTCATGATCGAAGGCAAAAGGAGATCGAAGGCAAAAGATTGAAGGCAAAAGGAGAAGGGGGTGGCAGAGGATGAGATGGTTAGATAGTGTCACCGAAGCGATGAACATGAAATTGGGCGAACTCCGGAAGCTAGTGGAGGACAGGGAGGCCTGGCGTGCTGTGGTCCATGGGGTCGCAAAGAGTCGGACACGACTTAGCGACTGAACAACAACAAGTATAGGACAGTGGTTCCCAAAGACCTACTTGGATATTGGGAATGCCCTAAGTAGTTGCAGGCGTGTTCCGATGGCACCACAGGACACCCAGGGGCTTCAGCCCTTACCTGGGGATCGCACAGAGGTCCGAGGGGGTCTGGGATGCCTGCAGCCTTCTCTGCGGGTCTTCATTATGTAGAACAAACCCGTTTTTCGTGTGACAAGCACTTCCTGCTTCCAGGGCTGCAATCCCTCTCACCATCTAGGGGCACAGCCAGGAAGTGCTTGTCACATGAAAAATGGAGCATTATTCTGCATCATGGAGGCTCCGGGCCTCCCAGACCCTCTTGGACCTCAGTGCAACTCCCAGGTAAGGGCCTAAGCCCTGGGGTGTTCTGGGGCACCATGATTGCAGCTGTGCTGTCAGAACACCCATAACTGGGCCACTGCTCTTTACAGGAAATGGCTCAGCTTTGCTTCCCAATGGTGGGTCTGTTGCCAACTTACCAAAGTGCAGCCATCTTGAGTCTTTTGCTTAGTCACTTGTCCAAAGCTGCGGAAATATGTAACTGTTTTCCATCTTTGTTTTCTTTGTTCTCACTGAATTGCCCCCGTGTAACTTTCTCTATCCAGTGTTGCTAATTCTCACAATAGATAGAGAACTGGTTCAAGCTAGCAGGGCAGAGCCTCCTCCCTTATCACAGTGGTCACGGCCCAGTTAGCTCAGAGCATCTCATGTCCCAGCCTCTGTGTTATAATTTTCCACCAAGCAGGAACTTGGAGGAGGAAGGGTGTGTGTGATAAAAATGCTTGTAACCTATATTTTTTTGTCTTTTCCCCTGCCTTTCAAGGGAGACTGACCCGCCTGCACAGGGGTAATAAACATGATACGCATACTGTCTTGTTTGTTTGTTTGTTTGTTTGCCTTTTTAAATGTAATCCCCGCGATGGAAACTATTCTGGGCCGATTTTCGGCTACAGGTCGTGACCCACAGATTGGGAAGAACTGATATAGAATATAGACTACCATTTTAAATTGATGTTGCTAGGCTGGTGGCTTAACAAGTGTAAGATTGCCGCAAGGCAAAACGTGAGTTTTAGGGCGCAATCCTAACCAACTTTCTAGCACTGACATAGCTGTGCTAATGGGGCGGGTTCTGCATCCTGCAATGGAGTAGTAGTATAGTCACAAAGGCCCCCTCAAGGTGGGGGAATGTCTGTTCCCTTATGTCAGGGCTGTATTACCCTTCCCTGGTGCTGGAAAGTTGGTTAGGGTTGTGCCCTTAGTTATTTTTGTTGCAGCTGCCCCTCTGTTCCTCTGGGAGTTGATGTGGCTCAGGAGGCTTAATATCACTTCCTTTTTGGCTTTAACTTTTAAATGCATTATTGTGCCTTCTGTGAGACGAAAGAAACTGCTGTTGCTTTTTTGTGTTCATTTCAGGATAGATTTTATTCCTTTCTTGCAAATTTATACATTTTCAAAAAGCTCCCATAGTGAAAGTTGGGAACCCCTCCAGGGCTGACTTTAAGTCAGTTGAACCACTTGCCCCCAGTTGGTCCCCTCGCCCAAGGGGGTCCCATCATAGGGTAATTAAGAGCCCAAGCCTATGCATGTCTACTCAGAATTAAGTCCCATTATAGTCAGTGGGGCTTACTCTCCCACTGTGGGAGGAGGTAAGTGTGGATAGGATTGCAGAGCCTAGTCTTGTCAAATACACATTGCAACAGACACCTAACACCACATTCCAGGTTTTATAGAGAACAATAACTATTTAATTTTCTCCTGAATTCTTGAAAGGTTAAAAGTTGTGTTTGTTTATACTGTTTTTGATTTTTTTCCTAAATAAAATCAATACTTTTACTAAATCATTTCAAGGTCACTAAAGAAGTGGTTGTGTAAATATTTACTTTTCAACAGTAATCTATACATTTTGTTTGTTTACTTGTAGGATTACATGTATGCAATTTTTGTTCAAATGTGCTAAGATTCATTTGTTCCGTTAACTCACATGCACTTTTTATGCGCAAGCCTGGTCATCGGCACATCAGCCAACACCAAGTCACACATCTACACACTAAGGGCCCAATCCTATCCAGGTTTCTTGTGCCAATGCAGCTGCAATGCAGTCCCAAGGTAAGTGGGACTTACCTTGAGGAGGCCTTCCTGACTCCCCCTCCACACAGAATGCAGCACCCACCCCATTGGGACAGGTACATCAGGACTAGAATATTGGATAGGATTTGGCCCTAAAACAGGGTAGTCCAGATCCTATTCTTCCTTCCTGAGAGCTTAGTTAATGAGCCTGATGTGGGAGGAAATCAAGCCAAGGGGGCAATTTCTCTCTTTAAATAGTGAGACCAGGCTCCCAAAGATTGAGATGTTCGTTTTTCCCGGTGTGCGTTCCCCATTCCTGCTGAGGTCTGCCAAACCTTCAAGCCCACCGATCCCCCACGGGACCCCTGCTATAGCTTTACCAAGTTTAACATCGACGAAAAGAACGTCAGCTGGACTTCGATGGTGATTCCGGAAAAGAATATTTATTGCAATAAAGACGCAACAGGTCGCAAACCGTGTGTGCAAAAAGGCACCCGAATTGCGTGCCAATTTGATGAAAACAGGCATATTTATTTATACATTTATGTATTCAAACAAGGAGAAAATTAAAAAGGCCAATCAAATACATTTATCTGCTCCTGCTCTGATCATTGGTCATTTGGGGCTCGAGGACCTTTGATTGGTCCGAAAGGGATTTGGGGAACTCTCCAGGTTGTGCCCTTTTCCCTGAGGGCA
Organism: Lerista edwardsae; assembly: GCA_029204185.1. Lineage (NCBI taxonomy): Eukaryota > Metazoa > Chordata > Lepidosauria > Squamata > Scincidae > Lerista > Lerista edwardsae. The sequence continues at coordinate 712,515 of JAJKFI010000128.1, read as the reverse complement.
AGTGGAGAGGGCTGAGGAGAGGGCTAATCTTGCGGGCACAAAGGATTGGGAAAGTGGAGGATTGCTCGAACACAGGGGACAAAAGAGACATAATCGGGCTCTAAAGGACTTGATTGAGTTTGGGGTGACAAGGGACAAAGGCATAGGGTCAGAGAAGGGCAAAGGCAATCATACATTTCATAAGAAAAGAAAGCAGTTCATTTCTGTACAAGGTTAAGAGTTCACGCAAGGTTTTCATGTAAATGTCTTTGGCTGAGGTCGAAGACGTTGGCGCCGACAACTTGACCCAAAGATCTGGCTTGATGGCAGTGGCACACTTCCCGAGGGAGCCGGCATCCATCTTGTCCTCTGGTGGCCATTTTGTGTCATCCCCTACACAGTATGCACAAGCATGAAGCCTGACATGACAGTTCTCCCTAATAAAGCACGGTTCCCATTCACAAAATTGCATTCCCTATTCACAAAAACATTGTTCTCATTCATAAAACCCGATTCATGAAGTCGGCCTCCTCTTTAAGGGGAGACTTTGACAGCTCAAGGGTTTGACAGTTCACTCGAACTACATGGCCGGGGATTCTGGCGAAAGACCTGGCTGCTTCTGAGTTTGACAGCCAGCAAGTGGTGCGTTCAAGGAACGTGTCGGGAGTTTGACAGCTCAGCCACCCCACGTGATTGGAGTTCCTGGGTGGTTGCTTGCTGTCCTAGGCTGAACTCCTGGCCGGTTCATTGACTAGCGGTTAACAGCTTGGATAAGGCGTGTGTCAGGGTTAGACCTCAGGTCAAGGGGTGTTGTAATCCTTTAATTGCTGGCTCGAGTGCTCAAGCCGGCTGGCTGTGGGTTGCTGCAGTAGTGGCGCAAGTTCGAATCCCGGGTCCCCGCTTTTGTAAAAGGGTTGAATATGGTTAGCGGGGATCCGTGGTGTCTCGGCTGCAAGTTCGATCCTCGCCAAGGCTCAGTCCTTAAGAGTTTGTAGCTTAGCTGGGCTGTGTGCTCGCAGCTAGGGGAAGGAAAAATGGTGGTTGTAGCTCGGCTGGGCTGTGTGCTCGCAGCCAGGTAAAAGGAATGTGGTGATTTCCAGGAGAATCACATGGGGGGGGGGGTTCTCCCGCATCAAACCTATCCCCAGAGCTGCATGTATCAGAACTGCTTAAATATAGAAGGATCTTGAACAGCAAGCAGGGTAAATAGATATATATGAAGTATTGTAGATTAGGACAAAAGGAAAAATCACCAAAGCGGAGCATGCCCTGGAAACTGGACATGAGGTAGATTTTGAAAACACTAAATTATTAGCTAGGATTGGAGACTACTGGACTAGAGTGCATAAAGAGGCCACAGAAATTTCTAAACAATGTGAATAGGAGGAGGAAACTAGGAGTATAAACAAAGTGTGGTTGCCAGTGCTTAAGAACGGAGCTACAACGATCTAGAAAGTATATGAGTTCTAGGTTCACAGTAAGTAGTGGTGGGGGTTCCCAAGTGAGCAAGTAAGCTAGTAAGTAGCAAGTGATTGGGTCTTGGACTTTGACTGTAGGTGGACTTGTCAGTAGATTGGTAGTTAATGAGTTATCTCATTACTAGGGTAGATAAATGTCAGAGGTGGTATAGGTACACAGGAAAGCCACTTGGCTTCTGAAGAAGCCTGCCTCTTAACATAAAGGTACTTTTTGTTTTTAATCAACCTTGGCTTTTGACCCAATAATTGTTTAAGTCAGGGGTCTCCAAACCTTTTTGCACAAGGACCACATTGTAAGTGAGCACTTTTTGAACTTGGAACACAGCAAAGGAAGGAAAGGGGCGGGGGAGGAGGGTAGACCTCCTTACAAACAGGGCCATAGCTAAACAAGTGCACGGGGTGTGTGTGTAATTGTACCGGGCAACAAGCTTTAGGGGGGCAACAAGCTGAGCTTGACACTAGTGGCCAAAATTGTGAAAACCTTGGTAAAGTATGAATAAATACCATCATGTGATATATAATTGGAAAGGTAACTTAATACAGAACACAATGAAACAAACTGGTGTGTAATATGCACACCACCCTGAGCTCCTTGGAAGAAGAGTTGTAGAAAAATGTGAGTGAATGAATGAGGTGACTGTGGGCTTGAAGGCAGTAGGAGGGGGCACACTACTGGGGGGGGGGGAGGATGCAACTGCTGATCAAGTACTCTCCGGAAGTCTATTTTACAGTACTGCAGCACTGCCATGTAGAGAAGAACAGAGTTCCACATAGGAGTAAAGATAATGCCCAAGACACTGAACTCTCCACCCTCAACAGGGCACTATGCATTCAGGTGGCACAATTCTCATACACAACCACTATGCATCTTGACCATGTGTTGCTGCTGCCTATTCATCCTTATGCTCTCAGTGTTTTTCATTGTGTTCTAAGGACAGCTTTCCAATAAGGGTACACAGGATCTACCTCATGCCTAGCTATGAGACCCCAAGGGAAGCGCACAGCATGCCTGGCAGAAGTTCCCAGAATAATTCCCTATGTGGGGGTTGCTGATCTGCTTGTTCCAGACAAGCCCCTGCAGCTTAGCAAACTCCACTGCAGACAGTTGTATTATTGGTGCAGCCAGATCCCACTGACACTTGTTCCCCTGCTACCTTGTCATACAGTATGCAAAGGCACAAGAACGCTGCTGGGATGAGATAATCTGTAACCTCTCAAGTTTTTCATATGCTGTTCTGCCTCTAATTATCATCAGATTGATGTGGGACAAGTTAAGTGTCTATTTTCAGGTTTAATGGACTGTATGAGCTTCTGAAGCAGAAAGCTTTAAGCAAGAACACCACCCTTGTACGGTAGCACAGTAACCAGCAAACAGTTGAGGTTCTGGCAGCAGTAAAAGCAGCCAGCAGTAACTCTTGGTGGGAAAACACTTCTTGGTTGAAGCCCAACAGTTGAGAGCCTCCTTAACGTGGCTCTGTACCCCATTGTGGTTATTTTGGCCTATAGGTAATACTTGTGATTGCTATGCTCACGATACACCTAATGAACCTAATGAACTAGTCTTCAAAGTCCAGCTGGCATTCTTTTCGCTGACGTTAAACTTGGTAAGCTATAGCAGGGGGTCCCGTGGGGGGGGGGATCGGTGGGCTTGGAGGTTTTGCGGACTTCAGCAGGAACGTGGATGAGCCAGCCTTGTATACTGGTGGACTACCAGGTGGCTGCAGCTTGCATTTATCTAAAGCATTACATGGGGAAAATATCACACAGGTTAACCCCTTGGGAGTCCTGAGGTGGAATCGCCTTCAGACAATCTAATCGCCTGGAAGAAACAAAAGTACACATCTGGATTGTGTGAACTTAACACATTATGATAATCCAAATGTGTGGTTGTGCTGCTCCCTGGTGGAGATGATCCATATGTGAATGAATGTCAGCTTCCTGTTGTTCCTGATGAGAACTCGCAGGAATAAAAGCATAAAAGTAGTCATGCATGCTCGTGATAAAGTAGGGTCTGCTTATGGCAGAACAAATCTCAGTGTGGACAATGCAATCCTATGGCCATTTCGAATCACTGGTCTGTTTTGTAATCTTGACTGAGTCTCCAAGCCCTGTGGCAAATGCCCTTCCTATCCTTGGATTCTTTGCCAAGCAATGACTGTATGATCATTGAGCTATTCCACTGTCCCAAGTCAATGTGGTTCATTTAAGCCTTTGAGAAAGCTGTGCCCTTGTTTCCTTATTACATTTTTCTCCCATCATTCTCTCAAGGAGCTCATGACAGTATATGTGATTGGCTCCTATTGCCCACCAAGAAATCATGATTGGCTCAGGGCTACATAGTGGAAATGAATGGGGAGTTGACCTGGGTTCCTCCCATCAGTTCCACAATTCTCATTGAATCAGTCTAGAACTCTATCTGAAGAATTCCTGACAGCAAACAGTTACTTCTTTAAAGCATTGCCTTTGACTGTAACGTTTTTAGGTTGTTAAGGACCATATCTTGCCTTTTCACCATAAGGTTATAAAAGTGGATTATAAAATTAAATGTTAAACACAATACTGATAAAATATTGGCAATCCACAGTGTAAACAAGAATCTGTATCAATGCAACTGTGTAAATAATTGTGTTATTTATATTACAGGCAGTCCAAGTAAAGCCCATTTACTTAAATATATTGTTTAGACAGCACTATTGGTGCATATGCTGCTTCACAGTCTTTCACAAGCAAAAAAGAGGACAGGTCCCTAGTCTTCACCCCAAAAACAAGGTGGCAGGAAGGAAGGGGAACTTTGCCACCAGGTCTTTTATTGGGACAGGGGAATGGGGAATTCTCAAATCATAACAGGGAGAAACTCTTCTGACCCCACAGTATCCCAATGGAGACACTTGCCTACTGTTTCATCATCCATAAATTTATCAACCTCATTTGATATCTAGAAGAGCACTGGTTCCCAACCTGTCGTGCATGGCCCATAGGTGATGAGAGCCTGAGAAGTGGTTTGTAAGGTCTCTGCAAAAAGGTCACCTTTGGTCACTTCCAAAATCTCGCTGAGCAAGCACTCCCCATGGAACCCCAGAAAGGGTGGAGAACAGCTGGAGCAGGCAATGAAGTGGTGGTTGTGGCTGGGTTGTTCTCTGCCCTCTCTGGTAGTCCGCGGGGGAGCGCCTCGGAGACATTTTCCCATGGACCATCAGAGAGTGCGGAGAATGGACTACCCACAGCTGGCACGTCCAGCGTCTCACAGAGCAAGCACTCCCCCACTGTGGCCCACAGACCACCAGAGAGTGGCAGCTGGTATTGAAGTGTTGCTGTAGGCATCTGTTCTCTGCCTTCTCTGGGAGTCCATGGAGGAGACCTCACTTGGGAGACGATTCGCTTCCCCACGGACTACCCAAGAGGGCAGAGAATGGACTGGTCAGCAATACAAGTAGCAACTCACAAATTTTCTCTAGAAATCTAGTTAATTACGTTACAAGGAAACACATTAAGATATGTAAAGTCTGTTGAATAGTCAAAAACACTATATAACTGCTAAGTGTTTTTAACTTAATGCAATAGTAAATGAACTGGGAAAGAAGAGGTAAGTCACTGAAAAAGAAGGAAAGATTTTGGGCACAATCCTAACCTGGTGTCCACAAGTCCATTGTGCCAGCACAGGAGTGTCGCAACCACACTGTAAAGCACATTTGCACCACTGTTGGAATCAGGGAGGCTGGAACAAGGACAAGTGCTGCCCTCCCTGATTCCAAGAGTGGTCCAATGTGCTTTATGGTGCATTTGTGACACTCCTGTGCTGGCCTAACAGCAGGTTAGGATTGCGCCATGTACCGTATAAGGGCAGCACATGATAATGATGATGATAACTGAAGAACACATTGCTGGGTCATGATGCACTGGACAAAGGGAGCAAAGTGCATTGTAGGGGAGCAAAGTTTGTGGTTGCTCTAAAATAAACTCTGTGTTTCATTTCAGTGCTTCCAGTGTAAACATCCAGGGAAGTCTGATTAGAAAGCAGCAGCGCTCTGCATGGATGGAAAAGGCCTTTCTTTCAAGAGTGACCGCAGGAGTCCAGCAAGGAGGGAGATGGGGGGGGCGAGCATTGCTCTCGGCCAGCTCTGGCGCCGCCTGTGGTTGCATTGCTCACGGAGCTCCTGCATCCCGTCCAGCGGGCCTCTCCGTCCATCTCAGCCAGGGAGCGCTCTCGGCACAGACCGGAGCGGGAGCGAAAGCGAAAGCAAACCCCGGCCGTCTGCTCGGGTTTCCTGTGCCCGTCCGCAACCACACAGCTGCTGCTCTGTTTGGCCCGAGCGCCTTGCCAAGCGGCTGTGGAGGAGCGGGCTCGCCTTCTCGCCTGCAGCGCCATGCACCGGGAGCGACAGGACGAAGTGGAGGTAGGCGCCGCTCCTCGCTCTTCCTCGCATCCAGCTGGAGGGATCGCTGGCGGGGCGGAGGCGGGGTGCTCGAGCAGTCGCTCTGAATGCGGTCGCAACAGGGACCAGCTGAGAGCAAGGAAGAGCTCTCTGTGTTGGATCCTTCCAGCCTGGCACGGCACCCTGCCTTCTGCGGTGGGAAGCCAGCCTGCAGGGGGACAAGACGTCAACTGCCCTCCTCGGCCGCTCCATACCTGGTATTCAGGGCAGGGTATACAGCTTTTGACCCTGCGCGTTTCACTTGTCTGGCGTGGCTGATACCTGTTGACAGATCCATCCTCTTCCATCAATTAGTCTAAAAATGAATTAGTCTTATGAGGTCGCCATCCCTGGTGGTAATCTGGAATTAAGCCCTTTTCCACCTTGCACCGGTCTTTGAAGTTAGGCATTCTTGGAAGAAGGTGCTTCTGATCGCATCCAGAGATCCTATTGGACCCTGCCTGTTGATTCCATTATCCACAGGTTTTGGCAATGGTGGTGGTGGTGGTGGGTCTCAGAATGGGTCCCTTGGATACCAACGGTTAGGTTAGGGGATCAGTTTCCTAGAGCGCTACCACTGCCTTGGCCCTTTTACTATACATGTTGTTGTTGTTGTTCAGTCGCTAAGTCGTGTCCGACTCTTCGCGACCCCATGGACCACAGCACGCCAGGCCTCCCTGTCCTCCACTAGCTTCCTGAGTTCGCCCAATTTCATATTCATTGCTTCGGTGACACTATCTAACCATCTCATCCTCTGTCGCCCCCTTCTCCTTTTGCCTTCAATCTTTCCCAGCATGAGGGTCTTTTCTAAAGAGTCCTCTCTTCTCATCAGGTGGCCAAAGTATTGGAGCTTCAGCTTCAGCATTTGTCCTTCCAGGGAGCAATCAGGCTTGACTTCCTGGAGAATTGACCGATTGGATCTCTTTGCAGTCCAGGGGACTCTCAAGAGTCTTCTCCAACACCATAATTCAAAAGCATAGATTCTTCGACGCTCTGCCTTTCTTATGGTCCAGCTCTCACAGCCATACATGTTACATGGCAGCAAACTCAGGTTTGCTACTGAGTATGTGCTCAGCCAAGAGCAGCGGTAAATCTTAACTCTCTAGTCCGTGCATGTGTATGATATACACATAGTCATGCTTCATTATCCACTGGGCTTCCATTCCAGAACCCCCAGTGGATACCAAAATCAGTGGGAAAATATCTAATGATCCACTTCCAAGTTTCTTTCTCACCCTAGAATGCTAGGGATAGATACTATACTGCACTCAGCCACTAGATGAATAATGGAAGGTAGGAAACGGGATTTTGGCCCTTTTTTCCTTGTTAAAGGTAAAGATTTCCCCACAACCAAATGGTCTAGTCGTGACCGACTGTAGTTTGTCCAAGGACAAGCTTCTGTGGTCATGTGGCCAGCATGACTATAAGCCGTAGCGCACGGAACGGTGTTACCTTCCCACCGAAGTGGTTCCTATTTATCTACTTGCATTTTTAGGTGCTTTCGAACTGTTACGTTGGCAGGAGCTGGGATCAGCAACGGGAGCTCACTCTGTCGCGCAGTCTTGAACTGCCAACCTTCCGGTCAGAAAGCCCAGCAGCAGCTGTTTAACCCACTGTGCCACCACGTCCCTATTTTTTTCCTTGTTACAAGACATTTAATGGTGGACCCCAGTATCAGGGGTGAGTCAAATCAGTGGATACTGAATCAGTAGATACTGAGGCATGACCTGTATAGCTTGTGTTTTTCAAACGTTTTCAACATTCAATTTTTAGATGTATTGCTGAGATTGTAATGTGTGAACTAGCCCAGAACAGACAATCAGACTTTGAATAAAATGGGAGGGGTTGCTGTATACATATAGCAAAAATCACTTGCAGGCAGAACTGCAAAACTCTCTGTGCCACAAAGTGGAGAGCACATTAAGTTGAGACGGGGGGGGGCATGGAGAAATATTTAAAAAAAATAGTAACAGGAGTGAGAGATGAAAGAATGAAAGACAAAATATTGATTACGAGCTTTTCCTTACCTGGCGTTGCCCGGGTATTTATTTATCTTAATATAAGCTTCTATTAGACACGAAAAGGAATGAATTCTACCAATCAGCTCAGCGACCCCGAAAACTATGGATTCGACACTGATGTTGGCCATTTTTGACCATTTTCACGCAGGGGCCCCCGTGAACCCTGACCCCTGGGGGCACTAGGGGGGCCTGACCCACGCAGTGCTGGTCATGAGGCCACAAGGCACACGTGTGCCGCATTTGGTGCCACTTGGTCCAGGCATTCCAGCAGGGCATGGTGGACGTTTTGTTTTGCACCCCTTCTCATCACCCACGCCCACTGAGTTCAACAGCGTCGGGAGCGTCGCCAGTCATCTCAGTGACCCCGGAAACTATGGATTCGACGCCAATTTCGGTTGTTTTTGACCATTTTCATGTGGGGCCCCCTGTGAACCTGCACCCCCGGGGGTGCTAGTGGGGCCTGACCCCTGCAGTGTTTGTGGCCAGGCTGCCAGGCTTGCGCATGCTGGGTTTGGTGCTAATCGGTCCAGGCATTCCAGCAGGGCATGGCAGATGTTTTGTTTCACACCCCTTCTCGCCCCCCACACCAAGGGGGGACTGAATCTGGACTCCACCAGCGTCAGGAGCATCGCCGTTCGTCTCGGCGACCCTGGAAACTACGGATTTGATGCCGATTTTGGCTGTTTTCGACCATTTTCACATGGGACCCCCTGCTGACCCCCACCCCCGGGGGCGTTAGGGGGGGTCTGACCCCCACAGTATTTGTCGCCAGACTGCAAGGCACACTCACGCCACGTTTGGCGCCAGTTGCTCCAGGTGTTCCAGGAGGGCATGATGGAGAGAGGGCAGAGTCTGGGGCCCTGGCTTCCTCGCCCTGCTGCTTAACTCGCACAGATGTGTAACTCGCTTGTTACCTGGCACTTGGTCGCGGACGAGGCACTTCGTCGCAGGACAGCACTCGCTGCTCGTGATCTCACTTGGACTTCAACAAATGCACAACAAATGCACAACCGTGAAACAACCGTGAGACAGAAAGCAGGATTAGGACAAAATATGATGTAAAAGCACTGAACTAAAAACAAAATTAAGAAAAACATTCACTTGAAAATTCTAACCGTTAACACTCACAAAAGGAATATAGCAAGAATAAGGTCTGCAGCTTCCAAGATGGCTGCTCCCAGCTTTCCACAACCCACCTGACATCAGGTTGCGACTCACCAAGTGGGTCTTGACACACAGTTTGAGAAACACTTGTCTATAATACATTTTATTTATATCTCTTTGATTCTGTAGATCTTGGCTGTCAACGTGGGGCCATGCAAATTCTTCGCAATTGGAGCCCACCGCTACTAAGGCGGTGTCTCTTTCTGTTAGTCTTTCATGTCCTTAAAAAAAAAGAAAAGAAAAATAACCAGTGTTTGTAAAGCTTCTCTGCTCAGTTACCTGAGTCCTTCCAGGCTATGGTGGCCCTGACACTGACATTATAGGCATTCCAGGGGAGGGCACCTTGTTAAAACCCACTTCGTTTCCCTTAGAGCACAATCCCAACCTGTGCTGGATAGATACATAAGGTTTTATTGTGGTCATAGATCAGCCCAAAAATAAAATCAGTACAATAATGGCATGAACAATATAAGAAAAGTAAAAATAGGATATTAAACAATTAAATGTAAACCAAGTTAAACAATTAAATTTAAACCAAGTTTAGATTATCCCCATCTCCCACAGGTCAATTCCATTACCATGATACATCTTCATTAATAAATTTCTTGCTTATAGTAATCAATTGCTAAAGCACATTACATTACATACCATGTTTTTAAAATTTAACTGCTTCATAAATGATATAATTAATCCAAACGAGTGGGTCCATATTCTTTCAGCATCAATTTCCAGGTAGTTATCGCTGCTGCAAAAACTTTTTGCGACACTGTGCTTTAATACCAGGTTGGGGTCAGGTAGTAACAGGTAGTAACAGATAGTAATATTGTTGATACGTACAACCTGGAAATTGGCTCAGCATTGGGAGAATGAGAGCGGCCTGAATATCCCTGTGGCCTATCCCATATCCAGCATGGGGCTGGGATTGACTATGGCGCAACCTGGGGCAAGGGGAATCTGTTTCCTTCCCCTGCGTAATGTAGCAGCGGCCCACATGGGGCTACTTGGACCTGTGCCACTGAAATCAGCAGTGCAAATGTGAGCAGCCTGGATCAGGGCTGACAGGGCCAGCGTCTTGGTTTTGGATCTGGCTCAAGTGCTGGCTCCTGGCTCTGCCCCCCTCCCCAGGCCAGTCCACCCACAGGCCCACCTGTCTCCCTCTCGGCCCCTTTCCACCCCCCACTGCCCTCCCCAACCCCCTGCCCTGGCCAAGCTTGGCTGGCCTTACCTGGGTGCTGCTGGGCTCAGTAATTGGTGCAAAGAGGCCAGTGCACACCTGTGCGCTGGCCTATCCTCCTTGGAAGTCATCGCACTTTACAGTGCATTTGTGACAAAACAGGGCCAGCGCTAGGGACTTGCGCCCCCAATCGTATACTAGCATGCCATTCCACCCAGTAACTCAGGGCAACTGGTTAACATGGGGTTATCCCACTGTATCTTCACAGCCAGGTAGGTGGGGTTGAGAAGTAGTCACTGACCCAAAGACACCCAGGACTGAGTAAGGATACAAATCCCAAGTCTCCCTGCACATCTTACTCTTACGGCACATTGTCCTGGCAAGAGAGCGGCAAGGCAAAATACCAGTCATTCAGTGTTTCAGGCTTTGAGTAAAGCCAGTGACCAAGACAGAAATCTGTTTTTGCCCTGGGCATGTTTTTCTTAGCTAGAACTCTCAAGGGGTAGCTTTGAGATGTTGCAACAAAAACAGAAACATCTTGCATCACCTTCAAGATGAGCAAATACAGCATTATTGTGGCAGGAGCTTTTGTGGGCCTACTTTGCCAGAGGGCTTGAATGCATAATTTCAAATGGAAACCGTGTTTTGTGCTTCTGCAAGTATGACAGGCAAACCATGGTTTACAGCTGCTTTCCTTTTCTAGTCACCCAGTACTCAGATTTATCAGTTTGCTCCTTCTCATGTGCAGCAGAAACAGGATGCTGGCTGTAACTATGGTTTGACAGTTCAGATAAAACAAAACACAACAGAATCATTAGTGCAGACTAATTTTTCTATGGGCAGAATCGGGCAGTGACATGGTGAGGGGGTCAAGCATGGCAGTGCACCCTGAATCCTGACCCCTGGGCCTGATCTTCTTTCCTGGGTCAACACTGACTTGTGCCAGCTATAGAGCTATCACAGGTCCGAATTGACCCACTGGGCCTGCAAAATTCCCCAACGGGTAGCGGAGTCTGTAAATGGTGTTATTTTCCCCCCACAGATTTTGTTATTTGAAAGGCAGAAAGTGGCATTGTGTGTTTTACAGCCCAATCCTATGTTTTGCTGGAGCAGGCAGGCCGGTGGGACTGTACCAAATCCAGTGCAACATAGGAGGCCTGAGGAACCTCCCCAGTGGTCTCCTCGGATCTGCACCTTCTAAATAGCAGGAGCAGCTCCGAGGTGGCCGTGTGGCCAGAATCGGGGCCACACGGCCCGGGGACGGGGCCTTGGATGTGGCCTAACAGCGGCATCCCTGACCCACAAGCTGGCCCGCTCTCCCCCCACCTGGTTCTGCCCTTCCCCCACCTGGCTTCACCCACCCACCTGCCCAGAACCGCCCCTGCACCAGCCGAGTTCAGCTGACGCAAGAGCAGCTCTCCGCCTGTGCTCCCAGGATGGGACTACAGCTAGCGTCGTACTGTAGCACTGTCGCAGAGGTGCCAATTGGCGCCCCCATGTTGACGCTACGGACATGGCGTCGATACAGTGATGTTGCCCCCGTGCTACGTCCATTCTAGGATTACGCCCTTATTCTCTCTTTCCAAGTGCTCGTTTTTATTAAGTGCTTTAAAAGTGTGCTGGGAAGGTGATATAGGTTAGCAGATGCAGCTACAATATTATTCCTAATAATTGGAAAAGTAATCTATTACAGGCTGTAATCCTATCCCCACTTACTTGAGAGTAAGCCCTATTGACTATAATGGGACTTACTTCTTAGAAGACATGTGTATGATTGGGCTCTTAACTTCGAAAAAATACCTTTAACATCAAAATGCAGTGTTTTGTATTTTTATTTGGATAGTTTAATTCCAAAAAGGTAGTGTTTTGTGTTTTTATGTATTTTTAATGAAAATAAGCACCTCTACCCATGGGATGCCAGTGTTACAGCATCAGTGCGCTGGGAGTTGTAGTGCATTGGGCTGTTAGCCTAGCTTTTCACCATTTACCACTAATTCAGTCTTCCATCCTTTTGTTGCCATCTTAATTTGAGTTGTTTCCAAGCATTTTCACATTAGGCTATGGGGCAATGTGTCAAGTGGTTCCTTGTAGTACATGGAGGTTTGTTTTCCTTCTCTTGCAATTTTCTAATATCTTGTTTATTAAAGGGTGCACTCCTAATCTGGAGCTAAGCCAGTGCATCCGTGTGCACTCCCTGACTCTGAGAGTGATCCAAATGCACTTTATGGTGCGTTTGCAACACTCCTGGGCTGGCACAAATGAATTGTGCTGGCCTAACTCGAGGTTAGGATTGCACCCAAAGCTGATCTTTTTTTTTCTTCAATTTCCTTTCTGTTCATCTGGCAGTCATATTCTGCTCAAGATAGTTGTGCATTGCGCCTGCTATTATTCCAAGAGCTTGAATTTGGTAGTAGATGGGACACCCTCTTTTCCCAGGTCTTTCATTAAATGGTACATTTTGCCAGTTGTCAACCATTCTCCATTGTTTCCTGCCTGGAGTATGATTTTGACAGCACAGTCCTAAGCAGTGCTGGAGCAGGCAGGCCTGCAGGCCTGTGCTGCATCTAACGCAGCTTGGGAGGCCTTTGGAGCTTCCCAGCCAGGGCACATTCATGTCCTTGCACCAGGGGAGGGGCCAGCCTCCCGAATGGGTTCCTCGGATCTGTGCCCGCAAAATCACGGCCGCAGACCCAGTGAGGCTGCATGGCCTCAATTCAGGGCTGCGTGGCCTGGGAACGAGGCCTTGGATGTGGCCTAACGGCCGCATTCCAAACCCAACCCCCTCCCCAGGCTGGCCCACCCACCCTGCTCAGAACTGCCTACCCGCCCACCCAGAACCGCTCCTGTGTCTTGCCAACCAGAACGTTGCGCTATGTCAGGGTTTGGATTGTACCCTCAATTGCTTGGCAATTTTTTCCTGCAGCCTTGTCAAGTTCTTCAGCCAGAAACTGTGATCCTCTTCAGTTCCTGGAACTGTCCAGTTCTTTACCTTCTTTGCTTGTTTTCCAACTACTTTCTTTGTTATTACCAATTTTTGCATGTTAGCTCCATATTAGTTCAGCTTGCATTTCGTTTCTCCAGGTTGCACCCTCATTTATAATCCTTTGCATTGTCCCAAAGATCAGTCTAAAATTGTACTACTTATTCCTTGTTTGGTTCTTCAGCTCTTCCAACAACTTCTCCATTAATGCTTTGAGAAAACTTTTCTAGTTCCCCTGGAAGAGCTAGTTCTGTCTGAACTGTATAATTTGTATGTCATATTTCATAGTTTTCTTTGATGTCGCCACAATTAGCTGTTTTACAGCTTCTCAAGTCCCTTTGATTTGCTTAGTATCAAACTTGTATCTTTCTATCAATTCCTTTGGGGGGGGTCTTTTCATTTTTCAGCTTCTTTTCCTTCATGTCTTTAAGCTTGTTGGCATCTGGTCTTAATTTGTTGATTTTCTTTTGCAGCCTGGTTTCCCATTTTGGCACTGTGCTTTGTTGTTCCTTGGCAGGCATTTTTATTTTCATACCCAAGATCTTGCGTCCTCACTGCTGCTGGGCTGTACATGAGTTGGTTCATTTCCTCCAGGATTGTTGCATCACACCCCGATCCAATGCAAATTCCCCCACAAGGATGCAGTGGGGCCAGTGCAGGTTCTGCTTCACCCTGCAGGGGAATTTTGCAGGCTGAAGCTCTCTCCGTTTGTCTCCTTGTCCCAGGGAAAGCCCCAGCCCACACAAATGGTCTGCTCCGACCCGCAGAAGCTACATAGCTGGCTCAAGTCCATGTGCAGCCATATTAATGGATCAGGCTCAGATAGGGGACTCGGATGTAGCCTGCCCACCTTACCCTGGCACTGTGCTCCCCCAGCCCTTTACATCACTGCCCTTTCCCCACCCTGCGCCACTTAGTGCAGAACTTACCACATCTGGCACACGCTGCTCCTTTTGCTACCACGCATGAACCATTGCAGGCCTCCACACCCGCACCAGGAACTGCTACGTTGTCGCAAAGTGCTGTACAGCACTTTTGCAATAGCAAACGCCAGTGCAGCGCATGCTGTGCTGGTGCGCACACTGCATTGGATTGTGCCATCCATTTCTTCCACTTCTCTATTCAGGATTTCTAATGCTTGTCCAGCCTCTTTCTTTTTAACCAGTGTCAGTGGAGGCAAATCGCTGGCATTCTGCTCTCTCTTTCATGTGTCCAATTATTTTCCTTCTCAATTCTTCCTGCTTTTCAGTGAGCTTTGTCCTGCTATTCTTGGTGACCTGGGCTTTTGTTCATCTTCTGGTTCATCATGTTCAACTTCTGGTTCTTCAATTTAATTTTTGATCAATTCCTCCTGTCCTTGATTGTTTCTTGCACCTTGATGCTCTCCTTCCACAGCTGCTTGGCTTCGGGTCACATCTTCAAAAGAATCATTTTGCATTTTCTATTCCAATTCCCAAGTTCTATCTCAGTAAAAACATTGTTCTTTATCAGCGTTGATCAGCAATTCTTTGCCCACTGATTCCCAAGTCTGGGTGAATTTTTTCCCCAAATCTGGTATATCCTTTTACATATCCGTGTTTGGTTGGCTTTTATTTGTAATAGCTTGTCATAATTTCTGTTTTCTGCAACATTTTTGGTGCTTTTGTTGTCCTTTCACTGGCACTTCTTGTTCGGTTTCAGTTTCTTGTTCCTCTTCCTTCCTTTCAGCATCTCTTAGGAAATCTTCCACATTGGTGGGCCTATTATGTCCCCTTATTCTGAAGAGACCTCCAGCCTGCTTCTTCCTAGTGCTGAATACAGTGTGGGTAGAGCTACACCAGCACTGATGGGCAGCGCAATCCTAGCGCGTCCCTTGCGTTGATGCAACGTCATCGCATCGACGCAAGGTGCGGAGCGCCGGCATGCGGGTGCCGAGCAGCACCCCCACATCGGTGCTCCAACTCTGAAGCTGACGGAGAGCCTCCCTTGCGCCAACTGAAGATGGTTGGCGCAAGGGATTCTCTATCCTGTTTCGGGACGGGGATTGGTGGGAGCGGGGGAGGCGGCACTTGGGCAGGACCTGGGCGGGCTGGGGAGGTGGCCATATGGCCACCTCCTAAGCCCATCAGCAAGGCTGTGAGGCCCCAATTCAGGCCATGCAGTCTCCTCGGATCTGTGCTGAGCGGGCACAGATCCAAGGAGCACATAGGGGAGGCTGGAGCTGCACGCTGTCTTGCTGCGGGGAGGCTCCAGCCCGTCCTAAGCAGTGCTGGGTTTGGTGCTGGCCAGCCGGCCTCTCTAATCCAGTGCTGTTTAAGATTGCACCCTAAGATTGGGCTGTTAATAGTAACAAGTCATGATTTGTTTATTTTCTACACAATAGTGTATTTTTGTCATTTTTGTGGTCTTTCCAAGAGCTCTGCAGTCTCCAACTCTGGTTGCCTGGCCGTAGATCCCAAATCATGTAGCCCATTTCTGCCAGGTGTCCAGGAACTCTTAACACCTGATGTAGTTCTTGTTTGTGGTGATGATTGATCTGGTATAGGATTTGTTCACATCATAATTAGGGGGTTTGGACACTTTGGCTTCTTAGCTTCTTAGCAAAAGCTTGTCTGGCATGGATGAACCCACCAGTAGGGTCCTCTACCAAGAAAACCTGAATTCTACAGCCTGTATGGATTGTGTTTAGGAAGAAGTCATTGTGTAGGACATGATATGAAGCATGTGCTACAGTTGCCTTGCTGAAACAAAGCAGGTCTTGATTGGTCCTGGGTGGGAGACTGCCTTGGAACCCCACTGTCATGGAAGAGAGGCAGGAGACAAAAACATCTAGTCTTTTCTGTTGCACAGAAACCGAACAAATGATGCCCGAGCTAACCTCTAATCTTGCATGGTAAAATTTATCAATGCAAAGAGAAGGCAGTGTACTTCCTGCCTCTGAGCTGTTGGGTTCATTGGGCCAGCAAAATAGGAAACATCTGGCACAGGTGGCAGAAAACGTTGGGTCTTATAATTATCTGCAAAAAAGAAAAATAGACTAACTCAGCTTGACCTGCTGCAGAATTTGAATCTAATGCTTCAGCAGAAAACTTCTAACCATCTCCTCTCTTCTTGTGTGAGACCTGATATAATTGAGTCACTCCATGTTTACTTTGACCAAACGGTACGAGAGAGAGCAAAGGTACAGGGAAAATCCCTTGTGCAATTCTGTTGCCATTTTGAAACCCTGGACATTGCCCTCACTTGCCGGTAGAGCTGAGTGCCTGGTGATGAGGAATGGCACTGAACAAACACCACTAGCAGCCCAGCAGGATTGACTTATAGCAGTCCTACTTATTTATCTACCTGCCCTTGAAAAGCACTTCTGAAAAGAATGAATTTCAGGGTTGTCTTTCCAGCTTAGATTTCATGTGCACAGATTAACACATATTTGCCAAGAAGTGTATAATTTATGTAACCTAAATATCCGTGGTACTGGTTCAGTTTAGACATCATTCCACAACAGGGTTTGCACAATCTATTGTTTAGAATCCAGATCATTGTTTATTCTTCCAAATGGCAGAGTACTTTTCTAATTTCATCTTCCATCCCCTTAGTATTCAGGCTCATAATTTCACCCTCACTTTTATGATGGAGGGGACTCCAGAGACAGAGCAATGGCTGTAATGATGGTTTTATATTCAGGTACTTGAACTATGTTCAGGTACTTGTGTGGGATGTGGTGGCACTGCAGGTTAAACCGCTGCTGCTGGGCTTTCCGACCGGAAAGTTGGGAGTTCAAGACCATGCAATGGAGTAAGCTCCCATTGCTTGTCCCAGCTCCTGCCAACCTAGCAGTTCAAAAGCACCTAAAAATGCAAGTAGATAAATAGGGACCACTTTGGTGGAAAAGTAACGGCGTTCCGTGTGCTATGGCATATAGTCATGCCGGCCACATGACCACAGAAGCTTGTCCTCGGACAAATGCTGGCTCTACGGGATTAGAAATGGAGATGAGCATTGCCCCCTACTGTTGGTCACGACTAGACCATTTGGTCGTGGGGAAACCTTTACCTTACTTGAACTATAGTTAGCACACAGTTAGCACAAACCGTGGTTTGCAAATCCACTTCAGACCATAGTTTCTGATTCAGGTTTGTTGACCAATCACAAACCACTTTTGTCTATTGAAGCGTATATTTTATGAGAAACAGTACCTAAACAGTACCATTATGGTTTGGCATAATGTCTGAAATGACAGTCCAACAAATCATACTTTCCTGTGATTGATCAGCTGAGGGACTCAGTTGGTCCGACATACAGAGTTTGCTAAGAACTTTACAACAAAGGAAGAACTGTAGAAACAAAAAGACAGGAATAAAAAGACAGGAAAGAGAAGCTCAACAGAAGTCTAATCGAAGTAGGAGAGAGCCTTTAAATGAGGTACTACATATAATAGGTAATTGCTCCCCTAATGGTGGATATGCATATAACCCAAACTTACTGTACTTGTATAGGTCTAATTCACATTCCATCACTCTTCCAATAGAACAAATGGGGAAACTGTGGTTTAAGCAATTCCTACAAATCAGGGTGAAACTGTAGTTTAACGAACTATGGGGATTGCTTAGACCACAGTTTCTTGGTCCCAGTATCATAGGAAACAATGGTTCAAACTATGGTGGGTGGATTTAAGTCTTGTTAGAACCACCAGGATGTCCAACTGGAGCAAGATCCAGAATCCCCCAGGCTGAAGGGGCAAAATTATTTACTTCCTGCACCCTATGAGCCTTGTATGGGGATGGCTTGCACATACAAGTAAATATCTGAGTTACTACAGATCAGGAATTACAAAACCTGAAAACTGGTACGCAAGAGCTGCACAAAGACCAGGTCAAAGCTCCCTTGCACATGGTTGGGTGGATGACCAATGGATAGGTGTGAGCCAACTCCAGCAAGGTGTCAGTGTTTTCCTCCTGGCCCATTACTCTGCTCAGGCTTGATGTCGTCTAAACTGGCACTGCCAACCCTAAAAATGCAAGTAGATAAATAGGGACCACTTTGGTGGGAAGGGAACGGCGTTCCATGCACTACGGCGTATAGTCATGCCGGCCACATGACCACGGAAGCTTGTCCTTGGACAGACGCCGGCTCTACAGGCTTAGAAACAGAGATGAACACCGCCCCCTACAGCCGGTCATGACTGGACCATTTGGTTGTGGGGAAACCTTTACCTTTATCTTTAGACATGTCATGAGGACATTAGAACAAACACTCATGGAGAGCCGACAGGATCCTCACCCCCCCCTGCAATGAATACTATATTTCTGGTTCCTTATTTTTCAGCTTTCTGTGCCCCCTCCTCTCCCCCTGCCAAGTAAATTTTCTCACAATTTTACATTTGGAGATATAAAATAATCAGGTGACTTTTTGTGCAATTGCTCAGTAAGGGGTAATGCTGCGCTGGAAGGGATGGAATTACGGGGAAAAGGTGAACAAGCACAGCTATGCTAAAGCAAGTATTTGTATTTTTCTTGATTGATTGTCTGGAATCTTACTCTTCTGGCCCAGCTGGAGAAAAGTGTCCGCCGATTACGGGAGAAATTCTATGGAAAGGTGAGCATCAGAGATGCCGTGGTGCTGATGCGGAAGTTCAGCAAGAATCATGACCTTGTCTGCAAGCACATCATCCTCTGCAAAAATCAGGACGGTAAGTTCGGCATTTGTGCATAGTGTGTTTGGAGTGTGTTGGACATTTGGAAGAAAGAAGATGGTAGACATCCAGGCTGTAGGGCACAACAGTGAGGTCAGGGCAGCAGTGTTATGCTGCCAGAACGCTGGGCGGGACATCCGGGTGATCGACAGCCCGCCCGTTGCGTTCCGCAGCATTCCGCCATTTGCGTAATGTACGCAAGCGGCGTAATTGGTTACACAAATGGCGTAATGCTCCGGAATGTGACAGGTGGGCTGTCGATCACCCGGATGTCCCACCCAGCGTTCCGGCAGCATAACACCACTGGATCAGGGACTCATCCATGCAGAGGTAGTTGAATAGAAATGAGATGCCAATAATACTTAATTAGCTCTCTGGAGCGTTCATAGTATTCCACAGAATACTTTTTGTCTTTTTCTCATCTTCGCGACAGTTTTGCAATCCCAATAATACGGATGGAGAACTGAGGCTGAGAGAGAGTAACTGATCTAAGCCATTGAGTGAATTCACTGCAGAGGTACAATCTGAACCAGGACTTTCCTGCTTCCTGTCATAGGGCCCAATCTTATCCAAGTTGCCAGTGCCGATGCAGCTGTGCCAGTGGAGTGTGTTCTGCATCTTGTCGGGGGAAGGCATCACAGAGGCCTCCTCAAGGTAAGGGAATGTTTGTTTCCTGACCTCAGGTCTGCACTGTGGCTGCGTTGGCACTGGAATGTTGGATAGGATCGGGCCTTTACAGTACAAGCCTATGCATGTCTACTCAGAACAGTAGTGTCCAATAGTGACACTCAGAAGAGTGTCCAATGGTGCATACTCCCAGGAAAGTTTGTAAAGGATTATAGTCTTAGGACCCAATCCTATGGGCCTTATCACTGGTGGGACATGCATAACTGCCGGGTCTGGGTGTCTCCATTTTTCTCCATTCTTGGTTCACTTGCAATATCCAAGTCAGGAGCGGAGAAAACTGCCGGAGCAACAAATTGCAGGGAGGTAAAACATGGGATGGCACCAGGGAGACAAACTGAATCCAAACTCAAAAACTGTTTCAGAGAGTTGTGTTTTTTTTGTTTCTTCTTCTTCTTCAGTAGTGAAGTGCAGGGGGTGGAAATCCACCGGGAGGGAGGTGGGCAACAAGCTGCGCTTGATACTAGTGGCCAAAATTGTGAAAACCTTGGTAAAGTATGAATAATGCCATCATGTGATATATAATTGGAAAGGTAATTTAATACAGAACACAATGAAACAAACTGGAGTATAAAATGCACACCACCCTGAGCTACTTGGAAGAAGAGTATACAAATGTGGAATGAATGAATGAATGAATGAATGAATGAAATGAGTTGACTGCGGGCTTGGGAGCAGTAGCAGGGGGCACACTACTGGGGAGAGGATGCACGTTTCCCCCATGTTTTACCATTTTTAAAAGCCCAAGCGTCCTGTCTCTGCATTAATAGAACCATAGCGTCCAAATCACGAGAAGTGGTTCCGCTTAACTCCACATTGGAGTACTGTGCTCAATTCTGGGCACCTCAGTTCAGGAAAGATGCAGCCAAATTGGAACAGGTTCAGAGAAGACCAAAGGAAGATGATCAGGGGGCTGGAAAACAAGTCCCTTGAGGAAAGGTTGAGGGAACTTGGAGAAGAGAAGCCTGAGAGGGGATATGATAGCACTCTTCAAATATCTGAAGGGCTATCATAAGGAAGAAGGGGCAAATGCATTCTCATCTGCCTTTGACAGTAGAACTAGGTCCAATGGGTACAAACTGCAAGAGAGGAGATTCCGGCTGGACATCAGGAAGAATTTCTTGACGATAAGGGCAGTTCGACAGTGGAATAGTCTGCCAAGGGAGGTGGTGGATTCTCCCTCATTGGAGATCTTCAAGCAGAGGCTTGACAGGGACCTGCTTGAGGTGCTCTAGGAGGATTTCCTGCTATAGGCAGGGGGTTGGACTAGATGACCTTGTAGGTCCCTTCCAACTCTATGATTCTATGATTCCTGTTATGACGTCGCTTCCCTGGGTATCATTTTGCCCTCGGCACTAGGCTACACTTTCATTAGCTACACCACTGTCCAGGATCGCACTGGGGGGAGGGGCTATTTTACAGCTTGCCTCTGCCCGTACCAGCCTCCTCTGTCAGTACCAGCCTGCAGAATAGCTTTTCAAAAGGGCTGTTGAAAACCATTTCCTGTCTCCTATCGTAAACTGGAAGTGGTTTCCAACCATTTTTTTGAACTGTTTTTTAGGCTTGGGGAGCCCTGCATAGGCATCTGCAGGGCTCCCTGCATCCTCCACTGGCAGAGGTAAGTAGGAAAATGCCTCCTGCTGCCCCTCCCTCCCAGCGACAGCAGCATGACCCTGGGAATCGTGTTGCTGCCATTGCACCTCCCCCGCACCACACTTGCAGTGTTCCCAACTCCCTTGTAGGCGTTTGGGAAGCCCTGCATCACACTGTACTCGTGCCTGTGTCGTATGGGAGCGCCTGCTTTGCTTCTGCTCTCTGCGTGTGGCCCATTGTATTATGGGATGAACACCCTGTTCATTTGTAAGGCGACAAATCTGTGGAAATGTAAGACAAAGCATCTGAAACACAAGACAAATGTACTGAGAGCCAGGATGGTGTTGTGGTTTCAGACCTGGAAGCTCAAAGTGGGGTTCAAACCCCCACTCAGCCTCTCACACAGCCATTATTGCTCAGCCTCACCTACCTCATAGGTTGTTGTGAGGACAAAAGGAGGGGAGGAACCAGCGGTGTTATGCTGCCGGAACGCTGGGTGGGACATCCGGGTGATTGGCAGCCCGCCCGTTGCGTTCTGGAGCGTTACGCCGTTTGTGTAACCAATTACGCCGCTTGCGTACATTACACAAACGGCGTTACGCTCCAGAACGCGACAGGCGGGCTGCCGATCACCCAGATGTCCCTCCCAGCGTTCCGGCAGCATAACACCGCTGGGAGGAACCATGTATACAACCCTGACCTCTCTGGAGGGAGGGCTTAATAAAAATAATTAGGTCAGTGCATGAAAAAATGCAGAGAACGGATGCAGCTTGGTGCCTTTGGCTGTGATGGTCTTTTGGATAAGAAATACAAGATAATGTGGACAGATGCCAAGAGCTTGACCATTTTATACGCTTTTTCCCCAATTATGGATAAATGTGCCACAACCCTTACACTTCCCAGCTGCAGAATGTGAGACTTGTTTCACCATGACAATACCACATTTGCAGCCTGCTTTAAGCATGTTGTGTTGTTCCTCAGGTGTGGACCAGGATGATTCAGACTCAGAAGATGCGGGCAGCCTTCATGATGATCCTGTAGCTTTGGTAATGCTTTGCTTGTTTATCTTGGACAGATACTGAAGGCTGGAAAATTGGTAAAATTGAACCGTGAGACCGGGACTGAGAGACAAGGATGGAAAGAGTCAGTAGAGATTAGATTTAGCCTAACTGGGTTAAGGACTGAAGGCAGATGTGCACATCACATAGAGTTCCGTGTTCCTTTCCCAACTATATTTTTACTGTTACTTTGTTGCGGGAGGCTACAATCAGAAACAGAAAGGTAGGTTGGGAGGAGGTGCCCAGAGAGGCTTCCCTCTTGGGGCTTTTAGCAGTTTTGGAGGGGCTGTTTTCCTCAGGATCACAGAGTGAGGGGGAAAGGGTTAAATGTCTCCTCCTAATGTACTGCAGCCTGGATCCTGATCAGGCTCCTCCCAGGAGTTTTTGACATTTTCAAAGTTTGCCTGGTCCCAGACCAGAGCGGTAGCAGTGCAAATCTTTCGCTGGAAAAATAATAGTCTTACAGCATCATAAAGATGAACAAATACATTTTATGACTTGAACTATCATGGACTAGAGGCCACTATGTCAAATGGACCACTCTTCAGTTAGCAGATATGTTCATGACACATCGGTTCAGAGAACAAAAGTGGTAAACAGTGGGAACAAAAGACCATGAAATGCAAATTATACAAGTAGGTCTGTGACACGTCTACAACCAAGCTCAAATTTATACAAGTCAAGCACATTGGCCATTCACAATAGCAGTAAGTGTAAGGATTATTACAGTGTAAGGATTATTACAGATTATTAATAGCAGTGTAAGGATTATTACACAATCCTTCTTAGTGTCGCTATGCAAGCGACACTAAGCATCTGTAAAGAGAGCATCTGTAAAGAGAGATGAATCTAAAGTCTGCTTATAAGGTAAATGACTAGAATAAAATTTGTTCACCAATTACAGTTCACCAATTACAATTTCACAACTTGCCCATATAGTCTTTAAGGTGGGCATTACAACATGAAGTGGGTTTGCAACATTCAGAGCAAAATCCATGGACTGGTTTAGGTTGGCACATGTCACTTGTGCTCAGTGGTGTCATTCAAATGATTTAGGAACAGGAACTCACTTTTGATTGGCACTTGTCGGGAACCCGGAACTAGCCACGAAGCCCGTTAGTATCCGGAACGCCCGTTCTGGTCTGTTCCCCCTGAATGACATCACTGCTTGTGCTGGCTTGGGAGTGTCGCAAGCATGCCGTAAGGATGTGTTGCAAATGTACTGCTAGGCCAGTACAAGGATGCACATGAGCCCAGAACTGGCCATCAGGTAAGGCAGGGCAAGTTTGCCCAGTGTCAGTAGGTTGAGGAGGGCATGGGAGGCGTGACCTGAGTTGCTTCAGTGTTATTTTAAACTGTTCTGCTCTGTTCCTCCCTGCCGGCCTGCCTACAGCCTGCCTACAGCCCGCCCAGTTATGCCCTCATAAGAACATAAGAACGTAAGAAGAGCCCTGCTGGATCAGGCCAAAGGCCCATCTCGTCCAGCTTCCTGTATCTCACAGCGGCCCACCAGGTGCCCCAGGGAGGCATGAGACAACAAGATGCTTGCATCCTGTTGCCACTCCCTTGCACCCGGTACTCTGAAGTAGCCCACCACCTTTGTAAGGAGGTTGCACAATCCATCATTGCCTATAGTCCATGATGGACCTTTCCTCCAGAAATCCGTCCAATCCCGCCGACATGGCGCCTCTCCAGCTGGCTTCAGCTAGCACAAAGGAGGTGCGGCACAGGTGCAACGGGACAACGTTGCGTCCACATTATGTTCGGGGCAGGATTGCACTGCCCATCTATATTCTATGCAAGGGATCTGCATCACTGTACAGACTCCTTCACTGGCTGCAAGGCAGCTCATTGGCATTTCAAGATGCACTGTAATCATATCAGACATAATCTCCAGACTTCTGGGGCTGCCAAGGTCCAAGCTGCATGGAGCTTGGCTCATGCTTGGCACATGCTTCAAGTTGCATGGCTATGCAGTCACGCAGCTTACCAGAAACCCTGCTCTCAGTCCTTCAGGATGTGGCAGGCTATAAGTCTATAGTCATGCCTTCCACATGAAACAAAACTCATCTGCTGAGTTTCAAATGATGTTATGGAATGCAAGTTCACATCCAATGTCCTGGGGCTTTATATATATATCCCATTTCTTGTTTCTGCTTTGAGCCTAAGTAAATGTGACCCCAAAATCAGTTCTGGCAAGTGGCCCCTGGGTTGCTGAGAGCTGTGACTTCCAGATGAGCTTGGGTCTTGGCTGACACTTCTCAGTGAAGCGTTGCCTGAAAGCAGGGCAGTGCACATGTAAGAACAAACCAGAATGCATCTGTAAGAACAGGATTTCTGCTCTCATGGATATGCCCATATCCTTCTTAGTGAACATGCCCCCAGACTTACTTGTCAAAGAACTTAGCAGTTTTGCAAAAAGTTTTGTACCAGGGCAGTAAAACAAGAAATTGCATGCAGTTGCCATCATTGGCTTCAGCACAATCCTAGGCACGTCTACTCAGAAGTAAGCCCAATTGAATTCAATAGGACTTCCTTTCAGGGATAGGATTGTAGCCTTTGAATGGAGACTGAAGAATTCAGGGTTCAATCCTCACCTGGAGCTGGGCCAGCACAAGGGACTTGTGCTGACTCAAGAGCGTTGTAAATGCTCCTGAGCCGGGCAGACCATCACAGGTCTCTTCAGCTCTGAGCTGACTCAGACATGGGTGCAGGGCTGAGGAGACCCTTTTGCACCACAGTGACGTTCCCTGAGGGGCCCCGGGTGGTATCCTTGGTGGCCTCAGGATCTATTGGCTACCATTTTGTTGCCAGTGGAGCAGTGGTGAAATTCAGCCAGTTCTCACCAGTTCTGCAGAACCGGTTGCTAATTTATTGATATACCAAAGGTAGTGCTGTAGTAAGAAGCAGTACAAAGAAAGGAGGACATAGAATCGGTTGTTAATTTATTTGAATCCCACCACTGCCCTGGAGCCACTCCAGCTTGGGACTGGGCTGCCTGAAATGTGCACGTGCTCATACCAGCAGGCCTCAGACAGGAAAAATACATTACTGTATCTATCCCATGTTTTTTTTTTCCTCTGGATTCAATATGGCCTCAACTGCTCTTACTGTCTAATAGCCACTTTCAATCCTTTTCCTCTTCTTTTAGAAAGTGGTGGCTAAACTGATGCGAGAAGAGGAACAGAAGAAACAGGTGACTAAGGGATAAGTTGATTAGTGTGTTATGGCATTTGGCAGATCTTACCCGCCTAACAGACATTGTTCCTTGTTTTAAAGATTACTATGCATGATCATTTGTACTTGGCAGCAAGAATGAAAAATTGAGTGAAAGGAAAAAGCATATAGTTGGCATTAACTTGGATAAGGCTAAATAACCTCTTTGCCAGTCTAGGTGTAAAATGGGAAGTGTTTGGCAGTAGCTTAGCAACCAGTGGCTGCTTTTCCAATCATTTCAGACAGAAGAGTGTGTGGTAGGTGGTTGCTGGGCAATTCTGAATTCTGAAAGGCTTTATGTGCATTATTCCCAGAAGCAGTGGCGTTACTATGGGGTGGGGGAACACTAGGTGTGGCAGGAGACTCAGCTCCTGTGTTATGTAGCTCTCCCCCTCGCCACCAGAACCATTTGCGTCTCCTACAGCAAAGCTTCCGAGCCGCTTCTTTGAGCTGCGAGTGGCTCTGAAGACAAGGGGAGGACCGTGTTGCACAGGAACTTAGGCTCCTGCACTACTTAGCATTTTCCCCCTGTAGGAATGCCACTGTCAGAAGCATATGTTGGCAGGTGATTAGAAGAGGAAGAATGACACCACTCATATAGCTTTATTTCTTCCCTTTACAGAAGCCAAAGAGCAACCCTAAAAATGACAAGAAGATCAAGGTGAGGCTAGAAACAGGCCATGCTATTGGGGTTCTGATTATGGAAGGGCAGCTTCTGCAGATCAGATCAGTCCTAACTGGGTTATGCTTTTTTGGTGGTTGTAACATGTGCATTGGCCCCTACGGGAGTCCTCTCCTCTACACCTGGTCTGTGGCTGGTGTAGCGATTACCTGCAGAAAGGAGTGTGTCTGCTCTGTGGTGCAGGCATAGAATTCAATGCTCTGCCTGCCTCATGCCCATGGCATGCCTAAGGGAATTCCCACAGAATGCCCCCAGCACCGATGGAGTTGTGCTGGCGACCTGCTGACATCGGGTTTGCTTCTATGCAGGGCTTCAGACACATTTTGCCAGTGTCAGGTTTGTGTCCATTGGCAGTAGGTGGAGGGCCAACAGACTTCTCTTTGCACTGGCAGATTGTATTTTGTGCCAGCGTTTCCCACGATTAGACTGGGCCAAAGATCACAATCATGCTTCTTGCGTTAATTAATATGGAATGATATAGAAGCCCCACTGCTCCCCAGTCCAGCAAAAGCATGTTCAGCTTTCCCTTGCCCTCCCCCAAGTATCAGACACCTGCCACTGGCAGAAATTGGCTTGACTAAGCTGCAACCAGCCTGGCGTTGATCTCCTTCACAACCACAGCAGTTGCATTTAGACCATGTCTGTGTGTCAACCTTCCTGACTCCGAGAGTGGTGCAAACTTACTTTACAGGGCATTTGCAACACTCCTAGGCTGGCACAAGGGACTTGTGCCAGCCTAACTCCAGGTTAGGATTGTGCCCTTACAGAGGCATGAGGAAGCAGAGAAATCTGCGGGGAGGGAGAAGTTTGTGGCATTCTGTTAAGTGGAGACCATGAAATATAGGGAGCCCTAGTTTGCCCACAAGGTGCGACTCTCACACACATTTCATTTGTTCTTCCCCAGGAGATAGCACAGCAGCTGAAGGTCCTGCCTCTGACTGAGAACAATGTACGCATGTTTGAGAATGCCCAAAAGAACCTAATCCCTCCTGAAGATCGTCAGTTTTCCTGCAAACCCTGTGACAGTATGTGGTGGCGTCGAGTCCCAAGAAGAAAACAGGTGAGTATATGTAGAAGGTAGCAGTTCAGTCTAGTTATCATTAGATTAGATTAGATACTTTATTCATCATTATACATATGTAAGTGTTCAACAAAATTTTTGGAGCACTCCAGGACATTGACCACACAACCTCCTCGCTCAACAACCACACACGACACCAAAACCATCATCCACTCATACACTCAACCCATACCCATCCATCCATATAAATATCAACAAATATCTAAAATACCATTTCAGTACAATACAATACCATTTCACTCAGGGATGCAACAAGCATCAAAATGAACAATGAATCCCGATACCATAGAAAATGCCTTATTATCTTGTACCTGGCAATTTTCTGAGTTAATTGTTCAACATGATTACAGCCTTGGGATAAAAGCTATTCAAAATCGTGCGGTGCGTGTCCTAATAACTTTATACCATTTTTCAGAAGGCAGCAGTTCAAATAGGTTGTAGGCTGGATGGGACAAATCTTTTAGGATACAATGTGACTTCTGCAGACAGTGAGATATAAAGATGTCATCCAGGGCTGGAAGATGGGTCCCAATGATGGTCTGAGCCATCTTTATGATTCTCTGCAATGCTCTTTTGTTCATTGCAGAGCTACTCCCATACCACACCAAGATGTCAGGACACTCTCAATGGTACCACGATAATCAGACATGAGCAGATGTTGTGGCAGGTTTATCTTCCTGAGCATCCTCAGGAAGTATAACTGCCTTTGTGCTTTCCTTACTAACATGGTGGCGTTAACAGTCCATGAGAGGTCCTCTGTGATATGAGAGCCCAAGAATTTAAAACTCGCAATACGTAGAGGTTTGTCGCATGAGAAATTGGTGTGTTCTTGGGATATTATCCCTTGCTAGCCTTGCTTCTCCCATTTTGCCCTTCTTTGTTTTCTCCTAAACCCCATCTAAATGAGGTGGGAAACTCCTTGGTGCAGACATCCAAAAGAACACTGAAGGCCGAACTACACATGATGGCAGCAGACCAGTGTGTTAAAATTGGATCTGCTACATGTCATGTGGGATTTGGGGTTGAGGAGACTGAAAGTGTGGCATTGACAGATGGAAAAGGGAGCTGAGGCTGCCCCGTGCCCTCATTTTTTCATGGTTTGTCCTACACCTGCTGCATTCCATTATTTCTCAGTAGAGCTCTGAAATCCCTCTAGGAACAAAGCAACTGGGGTGCAATAGTTTCTGGGCAAAAAGCCTCCCCCCCCCCAATTGACCCATCCTATGCTTCAAGCCCCCATCCCTCCCCTAAAATGGATTTCAACAGGGCTATGGTAACCACTTATAATCAGTTACTTCAATCAATTAAAAGCCCAGGAAGGCAGAACAAGCTCCCCAAAGGGGAATAGAATATCTGTGGCACTGCTGCTGTCGATACTGCCCCCTTCTATCCCTTGTTTTGTTCCGTCTCCTTCCAGTTCCTCCCCTTCCCTCCCACCACCTACACTGACCTACTGGTTCCAGGGCCACCGGCAGGTCACCCGCACCACTGCTGCAGTGGACTGGCTGCTCCCACTGACGCACCACATTTGCAACTGCCGTAAAGCACCTTACACTGCTGGAACATTTGTTTCCACATGCAGTAAATTTGGTGGCGGTGGGAAAGCATTCAAATATGCAATTAGTTCTCCACCTGCAGCCTGAAATGGTACATTATTACTGGTGGCGTAAGGACACCTTAGGATTGAGCTGTTAGTCATATGCAAGTTTATGCCAATTTAATGAACCATTACTGCTTAACCTCTCTCTGATCTTCTCCACAGGTCTCCCGTTGCCGCTTGTGTGGGCAGCGCTATGACCCAGTGCCATATGACAAAATGTGGGGTGTGGCAGAGTTCCATTGCCTGTCATGTCACCGCACCTTCAGGTGAGAAACAAGAAGTGTGTGCACCAGAAAGGTAGGTGGGCGTATCTCTAGTATCTGCATTGGCCAACCCAATGCATGTGAAATGGGGCCCTGAAAATCCTGCTGCCATTTGATAAATGTACTAAAAGGAAACTTGGAAAACGTGTAATCTCAGGTTTCATTCACAGTGTGGAAGGAGAAATGGATTCTAGTCTGTTACAGTCACGAGAACTCCAGAGTTCTAGGTGTGGTTCAAGAGGCCTTGCCTCTGGGATTCAGATAGCAACATAGTTGAACAAAGGCAGATCTACATATGCAGATAAATCATGTAGTACAGGGTCTCCAAACTTTTCAGCGCGAGGGCCGCATCATATATATAAAGGTAAAGGTTTCCCTACGACTGAATGGTCTAGTTGTGACTGACTGTAGGGGGTGGTGCTCATGTCCATTTCTAAGCCTGTAGAGCCGGCGTTTGTCTGAGGACAAGCTTCCGTGGTCACGTGGCCGGCATGACTCTATGCCGTAGTGCACGGAACGCCATTCCCTTCCCACCGAAGTGGTCCCTATTTATCTACTTGCATTTAGGTGCTTTGGAACTGCTAGGTTGGCAGGAGCTGGGACAAGCGATGGGAGCTCACTCTGTCGTGCAGTCTTGAACTCCCAACCTTCCGGTCAGAAAGCCCAGCAGCAGCAGTTTAACCCGCTGTGCCACCGCGTCCCTGTATATCATATATATAAGGGTATTTAAATGGTGACCCTGGTATCAGTGAGGGGCTCTGGAACAGAATCCCAGCGGATACTGAGGTTGCATTATATTTCTCCTTCCTCAGCAGTTTGCTGTGGGCTGGCCCCACCACCTGCCAAGAGCAGGATAAAAATCTTCTGGAGGGCCGATAGGGTTTGGAGACCCCTGATGTAGTGCAAAGTTCCTGGGACTTACCATTTCAGGTGCAGGTGGAGAATTAATTGCATATTTGAATGCTTCCCCCCTCCCCAATGTACTATACGTGGAAAACTAGCATATCAGGGAAGAAAATCCTCACCTATGCTTCTCCCTGAGTGCACTAATTTTTTTCCCCATGGGAAGCACTGAAATATGAAATATTTGCCCTGCAATCTGAAATGGTACATTCTCCTGAGTCAGTGGTTCCCAAACCTTTTCACTGGCAGTACC
Organism: Lerista edwardsae; assembly: GCA_029204185.1. Taxonomy (NCBI): domain Eukaryota; kingdom Metazoa; phylum Chordata; class Lepidosauria; order Squamata; family Scincidae; genus Lerista; species Lerista edwardsae. The sequence continues at coordinate 682,303 of JAJKFI010000128.1, read as the reverse complement.
CTTGACCTACTGGGCCACTGGCCATGGCTCCCCATTAGGGCTACAACAATCCTATACATTGTATAGAGCAGCAGGTTTTAGTGAGGATTTTGTGGCTCCCCTGGCCACAAAATGGTTTCGTGATGAGCCGTGGCTCACAATGGGGAACCACTGTCCTGAACTCTGCACCACATCATTGTGTTGGAAGAAGGGCATAGGAATATTAGTACTGTCAACTAGATTGATGTGAATAATCTTCTCTGTAGTGTCATGGTCTTTTTGAGAGAGCTGTAAGAATAGAAAATGATGCCATATAGCACTCTATATGCTATATGCACTCTATATAGAGATGCAATACAGAGTGCCATAAAATGTACCATAAATAAATGGACCATATATTGTTATATATAAGTAGGTATCTCTTCCCTGCAGAGGACTAGGCCAGATGGGGATTCCATCTCCTTGCTACAATTGCCAGGCCTTCGTAGTACCATCCTGTATCAACCCACCGTGCAGGGTCCAAGGGCCACGGAGCAGACTGCAACATTCCTGCTTTGCGGAGGATTGCTACAACCGAAGAGGTAAGACTGAATGTGAGCTGCCTCATGAGTCCCTTCTATACTCAGTGGCCAGGGGGTGTTCTGAAACACCTGGTCAAGGGTGACGGAGGTGCAGCTTCTTGGAATATGATGTCAAGTGGTGTTCAGGATAGAAAACCTTGAAATCATTTATTGTTCTGGGCAGTTGTAGTACATAAGAACAGCCTTGCTGGATCAGGGCAAGGACACACCTAGTCCACCTTCCTGTATCTCACAGTGGCCCACCAGGGATCATCGCAGCCAGCCACGTCTGGGGTCTGCCACCCCAGCAAGCTGCATGCCTGGTATTCCGCACATGGATGACTGCTCGGAGCTGCTGTTTGGGTCCTTCACGGTTTCCCCGGCAGAATGCAAAGTGCCGTTCGTGGCAGGGACAATTTCCCCTGAGCAGAGGTCTCTAGTTTGGAGACGGCTGCTATAGAAGAAGGAGAGAGGCTTTCTTCTTACCACTTGCCACATGATGCTGCTAGCCCTGGTCTGGCATTGGGAGCTCGATGGCTGCACAGATGTAACATGTGGGGAAATGGGAGAGCCTCAAAGTCAGGGAGAAGGAGAAACGGTGCAGGAACGTGGATTCAGGTGTGGATCAGTAGTGAAATTCAGGGGGTTCGCCCAGGTTCTAAAGAAACGGTTGTAAAATGACCGGGCCCTGCCCACTCGCTTACCTCGGCTGGCTTCGGGTTTGTTTTCTTTTTGCTCCGGCTATGACATCATAGAACCAGTTGTTAATTCATTTGAATTGCACCACTGGTGTGGATGGTTGAGAAAACTGGTGTGCAAATTCCAGTGAAACGGGCTGTCATCATCACCGTGGTGGTAAATGTGTATGCCAGCCTTACCTTATGTCCTCCCCTCCCTTACAGAGCCCCATGTGCCAGGGACCCACTGCGTGCATCCACGAAGCCGGGCCAGGACAGGGTTACCCAAGGTGATCTACCCCAGCCAAGAGCATGAAAGCACTGGCTCCACGGTGGCCACTTGCATAAGTCAAGGCAGTTTGTTCTGTGACATTGATGAGCTCATCCTGGAGGATCTGGAGGAGGCGGAGGAGGAGAATGGGGAGAGCAGCAATTGACCCCTTGGATTAGGCCCCTTGCTGGAGGGAGGAGGCCAGTTCCAAATTGGTCAACATGACTGGGGCAAGAGGGAGGCTTACCTCAGGGCTGCAGGCTTGTAAGTAGGTCTATCAGTGACCTTGTTGTTGTGACTCACTTGTTGACTATTTTCCTGGGCCTCTGTCTGCTTTTGCACTTTGCCGTTTTTTTCTTAGAGTACAATCCTAACCTGGAGTTACGCCTGTATAGTTAGGCCCGCAAAGTTTGGCTGACACAAGGGGCACTGTAAAGTATGTTTGGACCACTCTTTGAGTCAGAGAGGCCAGCACACAAGTGTGCGCCATCCCTCCTGACTCCAAGAGTGGTCCAAACATACTTTACAGTGCCCCTTGTGTCAGCCAAACTTTGCTGGCCTAACTTGTGCCAGCCTAACTCCAGGTTAGCATTGCGCTCTCAGTCTGATCTTTTATTGAACCTTTGATTTCTGCATTGGTGAACTCATCCTCCAGACCTAACTTGGTTTAATAGTCATTCCCTTTCCTCACCCTGAGGGCTGTGTGAAGAAGGTAATCACAGTAAATTCACCAAACTACAGTTTCCTGGATTCTTTGGGGGAAAGCTAAGCTAGTTTTAATCGGTATCTGCATGAAATGTAAATAGGACCATTTTATGTCCCACCAGCTTTCCTGTGCACTTGTCATTCTTATAAGTTGTCTGTGGAATCTGCCATTTCCCTATTCCAAGGTGATCAAATCTACCTGCCCCTAAAGGAATCAAGCAGTTTTTAAAAGATGACATATCCATCCTATTCAGCATGCTCATCCCTCCAGCTCCACTCCTTCCAGCTCTGTCCAACATTTCAAATAAGGAGTGAAGGGACCTGTAAAAGACAGGCCAACCAAATGCAGGCTTAACACCATCTTAGAAGGCCTAACTCCATCTTTAAAGTGTCTGGTCTTTCTGGGGGTGAGCCATGAGTTAAAACAGGCCACAGTGGGAAATCAAACTGACAGAAAAAAACAACATTGGAACTTCAACCCTTATCAGTTGGCCTAGGGAACTTTTTGGGAGGCTTCATGGGGCAGTCAATTCAAGGACATGGTGGTGCCAGCTGCCTCCTCCTAAACTCCTTTGCAGCTGTATCTCATGATTGTGATTGTCTCACTGTTACCAGGCAAAAGGCAATTAGCCCTAATTGAGAATCCAGAGGCTAAGGGCTATAAAAAGCGCCCTCGGCCGGGGGTTCGGCTTTCTTCTAGTTGTTCCAGAAATGGCTTGATTGAGAAGGAGAGAGGCTCGCTTGCTTCCTACAATGCAACATGGGTAATATCTGTTTGGGAACTTAACGTGTTAAGCAATGCTAGTCTCAGTAAGAATAAAAGCCTAGGTTTATTGTTTTTATTGTTATGTGTTATATCTCATTATGTTTGCCTTTGGGCCGTGTAACCAACCGAGTTGTGTTTTTAATAAAGTTTTATCAAGCTTATTTGCTTGAGTGTGAGTACGTTCTGTTTGGGGGAAATGTTTAGGGTGCTGGCTAAATCCAGGCCGCTCTTTGCCCGTTGCCCTTGCAATTGGAACTGCTAAAGGTTTTTCTTGTCTAAGGTTTCCTTCCAAAGATCATTGCCTCTGGGTTAAGTGGGGCTTGAGGTATTTGGAAATGCCTTGATGCTGGTTAACTCTACTCAGCTGCTCCCCTGGGTTTGAGTCAGCAGTATTGGGAGCTGGTGGCATTCTTTTGGCAGGTTTCCTATTAGCGTAAGATTTGGCAGTACTCACGACTGGCCACGGAAGGATCAGAAGTTGGGTACGTAACAAGGGATTTGTTACATGCACGGACTTCCAAGAACCTTGCACCCCTGGCGCATAGTGTTCTGCTCACTTTGCTACAGCCGTGCAAAAGAAATTCATAACCTCCCCATGGCTGGAACTTTACAGGACCATATATACTTGCTGCAGGGTTTGCTCATAGGTAAACTCACAGTTGAGAAGGATGCACCTGCCTCATCTCTAACCAGTCAAACTCATCTCTAACCAGTTGCAGGGCACAGGACTGTTTTTCACTCCTTATCATTACCTTGTTTCTGCGGCGGGTGACAGAGGCTGAAAGCCAAGGCAATGCCCTTTAGGGAGATTGTAAGAAGAATATGAGCACTACTGCCTGTACTTTATTGGAAATGCCATCTTCCTCCTGGAGCTAGCTTGGCTAGAGATTATCATGAAGAATTATGGAAAAATGTTTATATACCACTTTTCAACAACAAATTCTCTGTTGACAATTCACATTCAGAGAGTTCAGCTCCTTTACTCTTTGAGCATGTGGGAATAGCAGCTTTTATGTGAATCCAAGCTTTGCCATATAGCATTTTCTGATCCAGAAATGTCCTTTGGAAGTCGAAAAGTGCTTGCAATATACGTGGTGCCTTATAGTTGTGAGCACATGTGATCTCTTAGATACTGGTTTTCAGGTTTCAATTCTACTTAATTGTTTTCCATTTCTTCTTTGTGAACTTGTATTTTCTATCAGATGTGAATTTATAAGATGACTAACTGAATTGTCTTCTTTCATTTCTTGGTGAATTAAAATAAATCAGAATGAAAATTAAAATGCATGTTTTCTTTTTCTATCAAAATGCTGTCTGCTGTGTAACATTGGGAATTTCTGCCTTTCAAAGGAGAAGCAACCGACATAAAACTGATAAGCTGCCTTACCCATTGTTGTGCAAGAACTGTCTGGGAGATGTCTAGAAGTTTGGAAGTTGTGACAGCTGGCTTTGGCTAAGCTCCAAGACGGGCCATAGCTGGTGGATCCAGTTCTGGTAGGAGACTAGCCATTCACTGTCACAAACTGCTCAGATTGAAGAGCTGGCCTCTGGCAGGAGTTGGGCAGGGCCTTGTGCATTCTCATTGGCATCATGTGGCTTCAACTGCGCTATATTCAGGCTGGAAGTCGGCTGACAAAGTCCAGGCCATTATTGCAGCAGAGAGAGTGCCTAACCTTCCTGGAGGTAAGGTGCTGGAGGCTGGCTGCTAGAAGCCATGGTTTGACACACACAACCCAGTGCTTGCAAGAGGGCAACAGGCCTTGTTTTTTGAAAGTATGTTTCTGAGCTCCCATTATTGCAGAGGCACATGTGAAGAACTATATAGATAATTGAAGTAATCCAATGGTGCATGACCTGCGCATAGCCCAGTCAGTCCATCAGTAGCAGCAGCAGCACTGCTCAACATTAGAGTAAGGCGAGAGAGAAACAAAGTCTATCCTATCCTGCTCCCTTTCTGAACAGCTGATTAGCGGTATCACTGGGTTCTGTAGTAATACCTAGCACAGCACTCTCCAGTCTTGCAAGATAGGTGAATAATAGTGGGAGGGCTTGAGGCTGGGCTGAGGCTGGGAGAGTTGCTTGTCTAAGGCCACATACTGAGTTTACGGCACAAGACAAAACCTGGGAATGTCTGCTCTGTCGTTCAGAGGACAATTTTATTTGGATGCTGTGCCAGTGGTGCACCATTGCCAGCGCAATTACCTCCAAAGCAATGCCACACTGCCACATGCATCCCAGTAGTGCTAGCTAGCACAGCCCATCCATGGCACCCATGGAAACCCTAACACAGCCCACCATCAATATAATATAGGATCCTGCATCCCATCCTAGTAGTGGCATCCTTATATTAGTGAGCTGTCAGGGCATGAGTGGTGTGATGTCCAGCTGAGGTAAGGAGCAACTAGGCTGTCTGCTAGTGAAGAGACACCAGGTGTGATCAAGTCAATGTTTCTACTTGTGTAGAAGTGCATCAGGGACAGAGCCACATCTGAAGGAGAAACACATAAGGGGTGTTGCCAACCATTTCCCAGCAAGACTGTTGTGCCATTGCAAATTATCCAAGTAAAAGACACCAGCAAGGTCCAGCTTCACCAGTTGGTTCACTATCATGGAGTTTGTAAACTGCAGGGGCACTGGCTGCAACATTTAGGTCAGCAACCTTCCTGAACAGCAGCTGGGCTTGCGCTCATCACTGTGGGCAGGTTGTGAGCTTCCCTTTGGATGTAGACAGTGTCTTCACCTGTGGGACAGCTGCCTGTTGGAAACAAGGAGAAACCCAGAGTGAGTAACAAAGACTGGACAGCAGCGTCAGTCACACTTACTCTCTGGACTGAGATGCAGACAATACAAGGGAGAGTGGGACCACCAAAATGCGCCTGTAGCTGTGCCCTGTTCGGGGTGAGAGCTTGGTGGATTGCTTGGAAAATTACCTTTCTCTTGCCTAGGCAACACAGTTTGTAGCAAAGGCACATTTGACAATCCTGAAGGGATATCGAGGGGGGAGAAGACATGGAAAAAACACGTGGCATCAATACACTCTGGCATGGGATTTTCTCTCCTCCCTTGCTTACCTAAGTAGCCTGCATTTTCCTCGCACCCCCTGTTGGGGTGGTTCCACTTTGAGTGCCTGTCTGGGGAGCCCTCCTGGGACAGAGTGCCTGCAATGAGAATTCTGAGATGACAAGTGTTAACATCATAATTTGCCATTAATGTTGTGGAGGACAAGAGGTTGTTTGTGCGAAGTGCTCCCTTTGTGTGTCAAGGCCCCTTCACAATACTTCTCATCACCAAAGTTCCC
>JAJKFI010000128.1:662676-676037 GCA_029204185.1 Lerista edwardsae | reverse complement strand
CTTGGCCCATTGTTCCCAATGGGTTTATTCTTACCTGTGCCTGCCCTGCCATTTGCATAGTATTTTTTCTGGCTCTGGGGGTACAGTATGTCTGTTGTCTGAAGGGGGTTAGGACATGGTGTACATTGCAGCCTCCTCCTTCCAGCTATGTCTCTCCCACGTTACGCCTCAATCTCCTTCCAATTTACACTGGCATAGCATTGTTCCAGTGTTGCACCAGTGTCTGGGTGGTCATCTGTACCATGGGGGCCATTGTTATGCTGGCAAATCCTGAGGATAGGATTGGGCTGCTAATCACAATGCTATACCAGGTCCCAAGGAGCCAGCCCAGGGAAGGAACTATGCCCTCAGCACCTGTTCGTTTTTACCTAGTTCAATGAGGAATATGCTGTGAAGCCACAACTACAGCACATGAAGCTGGACTGGGAAAAGGATCCGCAAATGCTTAAAAGTGTTCAGGTGCCTGGGTTTCTGTGCCTAGTCAAAGAACATCCACAATCAGAAATGGCTGGAATTCAGGAAAAAGGCTGAACAAATGAAGCAAATGGGAATCAACTATAGATTTGTATACTTTATTTTGCAGGAAAAATGTCTGTTTTCTTGCCAGAGAATTGACGAGTGTTTATTGAAAAAGCAAAAAAGTAAACTAAGTGGGGTTATGCAGAATAAATACATTTATCTTCATTTATGGAGTTGCATAATCTATTTGGGATTTGATTTTCTTTGGAGCAGAATTTTTAGTTGGGGTGGGATGCAGAATATGAACAGTATCAGCCATTAGAGAGCTCTAGCCCAAGGTTATTATCACCCCTTCAAAAGTCAACCCTGAACATGTGGCTGGTGCCATATGTTTGCAAATGACTCCAGCAGATCACGCCTAGTAGCTTCAGTTTGTTTGGGTTCACGCATGTCTCCACACTGAAAGGACTGCTTTGGTCTGGAATGGTTCTAGTTTCCATCTGTGAAGGGAATGGGGGGGGGGGTTCAGCTCCTTGGCTATGTCTAGTTCAGGATAGGTTGTCAGGGACTGTATGTCTGTAGAATGTACAGAGCCCAAAATATTGTGATGGTACCATTTCAGTAGGTAGAATTGTTTCTCTCCTGCTCCTCTAAGGTCTCTGAGTTGGAGTGGAGGTGGACAGCTGCCCTGAATTCAGGAAGGGAATTCCCCCTCCATGCCAGCTTTGCCACAGCAGCACTGATCATGCTTTCCCTGGTATCTTTAAAAGTGGAGAGGAATGGCTTGAATTGCTGCAGGGTTGTTTTCTGCCGCAGCATGTTGCAGTCTCATCAGGAGTCGCCACTTCCATAACAAGCCTATCTGTGTATGTTGGGTGGGAAGAGTGCAGATTCTGTACCTTAAACCAAGAGCTAACGTGATTTATTTTGTCCCACGGGTGATCCAGCCCTTCCCCCACTTTTGCACCAGAACTGACACATATACCTGAGTCCACACTGAATGCTGATGTTCACAGTTTAACTCCTTCCCTATGTTTCAGGTAGGCTGGCCACCTCAATTCTATTTTTTTAAGAAAAACTTTTATTGTTTAAGGTGCACTTTTATGTTTAAAAGGTCATTGGGCACCTTTAAAAACAAACACCAATCAATATTTTTAAGCCAGAAAACTCCTGCAGCTGATATCACAAATCCCAACACATCCATGCAAGGCAGAGTCAGTTTCTACCACCAATTGGCAGAATCTACTTCCCTTTACTTGTGGTTGATCTTGGTGAGAACTTTGCACTTCTAAAGGCCACATAATTAGTGCGCTTTCAGAACTCAGTGACTCCTGTTTTTAGTATGTTGATACTCTCCCTTGATGTGTGCCCTTTCATACTTCCAGGAAAGTAAATTAGGTGCCTGATGTGGGCCGAATCATCATAGCCACTTTGCGGAGTGAATAGGCACCACCACGAAACTCTGCCCAATAGACTCCATCCTGATAGCGACTTCGGTAGTGTCCTCCCTTGTACCAGACACCATTGAGGTTGGAGTGGGCACACATGTTGTACCACCAGCCACCCTTCTGGTAGTGGGCACAGTTCCCTGTGGAAAGAGAAGAGGGAAGGGGACCAGAGAACTAATTACTACAAGATGCATACTTGATTCAGCTTGATACTTCAGGGAAATTCGAAGGCTGCCACCATAGTGGTGTCCATAATTTTGTTTGCTCTTACATAATTTCTGAGTGATACACCTAGAGCAGTGGTATTCAAACTGTGGGTCAGGATCCACTTGGTGGGTCGCGACCTGATGTCAGGTGGGTCGCAGAAAGCTAGGAGCAGCCATCTTGGAAACTTCAGACCTTACTTTTGTTATATTCCTTTTATGAGTGTTAACCGTTTGAATTTTCAAGTGAGGGTTGTTTTTTAATTTTGTTTTTAGTTCAGTGCTTTTACATCATATTTTGTCCTCATCTTGCTTCTGTCAGGGATGTTTCATGGTTGTACAATTGCTGTAGTCCAAGAATGCCAATTTGCAATTCAGGAGTGTCATTTGATTATGTTACAATGACAGCACTTATTGCTTGAAGATGTCACTTCCTGCCACAACATCACTTCCAGTTTAATGACATCACTTCCGGTGGGTCCTGACACGAGTGCCGTTCTGAAAAGGGGGTCCCAGTCTAAAAATTTTTGAATACCACTGTCCTAGGACATTCCTTCATAACAATCATAGAATCATAGAGTTGGAAGGTACCCACAAGGTCATCTAATCCAATCCCCTGCCTGTAGCAGAAAATCTTCCCAGAGCATCTCCAGTCAGTGGCGTTCATAAGGGGGGGGAAGTAACCAAACAATAAGTGTTGCAGGAGCCTGAGCTCCTGTGAAATGAATGAGGAAACAGGGACAGCATCAACTAAGAGAGCAACATGAAGGTCCCACTTACTGTCTGCAGGTCCAGCCCTCACGTATGAGAAACAGGCAGAGGTGGCCTGTGAGCTCCCTGGACATAGGCCCCTCTCAGATCCGACTGGCTGCTGGAACTCTGTGGATCCTGCTCTTTCCTCCCTGGCCCACTCAGGCCACGCGCTTTAGTTTCACTTTCTGTTCTGCTCAGTTTCAGCTGAGCTGCTGCAGAATCGTCTGTGACCACAGGGTGGCAGCAGACCTGTAGCCCCATGCAATCCCCTTGGTTCCTGATGATCCGGCCCCCTCCCTGAAAAAGGGGGGGCTGTAGGGGGGTCTGACCCCCGCAGTGATTCCTTCCAGGCTGCAAGGAACGTGTGTGCCAAGTTTCGTGGCCGTGGGTCAAGGCATGGAGACGTGTATAAGGAACATACATACATACACACACACACACACACACAAACGTCCATTTTTATATATATAGATATATATAAAAATGAACGTGGGTGTGTGGGTGTGGGTGTATGTTCTGAATAGGCTCCTCAACGCCTGGAGTGATCGGCACGAAACTAGGCACGCATACACCTTGTGGCCTGGTGACAAACACTGCGGGGGTCAGACCCCCCTAGAGCCCCCAGGGGTGGGGGTACGCGGGGGTCTCCACATGAAAACGGTCAAAAACGGCCGAAATTGGCGTCAAATCCACAGTTTCCGGGGTCGCCAAGATGAGTGGCGACGCTCCCGATGCCGTTGGAGTCCGGGTTCAGCCCCCCCCCCTTGGCGTGGGGTGTGAGAAGGGATGCGAAACAAAACATCCGCCAGGCCCTGCTGGAACGCCTGGACCGATCGACACAAAACTTGGCACGCATACACCTTGCGGCCTGATGACAAACACTGCAGGGGTCAGACCCCCCTAGTGCTCCCGGGGGTGGGGGTATGCGGGGGTCCCCAAGTGAAAATGGTCGAAAACGGCCAAAATCGGCGTCGAATCCATAGTTTCCGGGGTTGCTGGAGCGAGCGGCGATGCTCCTGACACTGTTGGAGTCCGGGTTCGCCTCCCCTCGGCATGGGGTGCGAGAAGGGGTGCAAGACACAATATCCGCCATGCCCTGCTGGAACGCCTGGAGTGACGCGCACCAAACTCGGCATGCGTGTGCCTTGCAGTCTGGCGACAGAAGCTCTGGGGGTCAGGCCCGCCTAGCGCCCCTGGGGGGGTGCCCTGGGCCCCCCGCATGAAAACGGTCAAAAACGGACAAAATCGTCATTGTTTCTGTAGTTTCTGGGGTCGCTGAGGCGAGCAGCGACGCTCCCGATGCTGTGCGAGTTCAGGTTCGCCCCCCCTCGGCGTGGGGGGCAGGAAGGGTGCGAAACACAACATCCGCCATGCCCTGCTGGCACGCCTGGACCAATCGACACAAAACCTGGCACGCATACACCTTGCGGCCTGGCGACAAACACTGTGGGGGTCAGACCCCCTTAGTGCCCCCGGGGTGGGGTACGTGGGGGTCTCTGCATAAAAATGGTCGAAAACGGCCAAAATCAGCGTCAAGTCCGTAGTTTCCGGGGTCGCCGAGATGAGCGGCGACACTCCCGACACAGTTGGAGTCTGGGTTCAGGCCCCCCTCGGCGTGGGGGGCAAAAACAGGTGCAAACCCAAATATCCACCATGCCGTGCTGGAACGCCTGGAGCTATGCGCACCAAACCTGGCACGTGCGTGCCTTGCGGCCCAGCAACAAATGCTGCGGGGGTCAGGCCCCCCCCAGCGCCCCCAGGGGTGGGGGTGCGCAGGCGGCCTGAAGTGAACACAGCCAAAAATGGGTGAAAGTGGCATCGAGTCCATAGTTTTCGGGGTCGCCTCAGCAACCGGTGACGCTCCCAACGCAGTTGGCGTCCGGGTTCAGCCCCCGTCGGCGTGGGGGGCGAGAAGGGGTGCAAAATTCATAAACTCTGGAAGATCATTTTCTTACCCGGGCAACGTCGGGTAACAAACAGCTAGTATATATATAAAATCGGATGTGTGTATGTTCCGCATAGGCTCCGCAACGCCTGGAGCAATGTGCACCAAATTCAGCACGCACATGCCTTGCGGCCTGGCGACAAACACTGTGGGGGTCGGGGGCCCCTAGCACCCCCACAGGTGGGGGTGCGAAGGGGTGCTGTGTAAAAATGATTGAAAACGGCTGGTATCAGCGTCGACTCCGTAGTTTCCGGGGTTGCTAAGACGAGCGGCGACGCTCCTGACGCCGTTGGAGTCCCAATTCGGCCCCCCTCGGCTTGGGGGTGCGAGAAGGGGTGCAAAATAAAACGTCCACACTGACCCGCTGGAACTCCTGGAGCTATGTGCACCAAACTTGGCACGCGTATGCCTCGCGGCCTGGCAACAAACACTGCGGGGGTCAGACCCCCCTAGCGCCCCCCCACGGGTGGGGGTGCGAAGGGGGTGCCACGTAAAAACAATCGAAAATGGCCAATATCGGCATCAAATCCGTAGTTTCTGGGATCGCCAAGACGAGCAGCGACACCCCTGATGCCAACGTAACCCCAACACCGGGTAACAAAAAGCTAGTCTATATATATAAAAGAGGACTTATGTATGTGTGTGTTTGTATGTGTGTATGTTCCACATAAGCTCTGGAACGCCTGGAGCGATTTATACCAAACCTGGTACGCATATGCCATGCGATCTGGAAAGAAATATTGCGGGGGTAAAAACCCCTAGCACCCCCAGGGGTGGGGGTGCAAAAGGGGTGACATGTAAAAATAATCCGATATTAATGTCGAATCCATAGTTTTCGGGGTCAATGAGATGAATAGTGACACTCCCAATGCCATGTAAGTCCCCATTCAGCCCCTTTCGGCATGGGGAGTGAGAAGGGGTGAACAATAAAATGTCCAAAATGACCAACATTAGTGTCAAATCCATAGTTTTTGGGGTCGCTAAGCTGATTGGTGACAGTCCCAATGACATTTAAGCCCAAGTGTAGTCCAATAGAACAAATAGAATGTAGAACCTTCTGGAAATTTTTGGAAATCATTATGCCTCGGTCTTGGACTCCAATCAAATGCTTGCCATGTTACCAGGCGTAGTCACTGAATACAAGTCTATCGATACCAAAGTAGATGCCTATGAGGTCGTCCGTTTCCCATCAGACTTCCTAAATTCACTTGATCCAACTAAACTGGATTGCCACCACATCGTCTTTGACTTACAGTGGGATCTCCAATTATTTTACTACAGACCTTGACCCGCCAAAACTTTGCAACGGCACAAGGCTGTGTGTCAAGAAGATGCTGGGTAATGTAATTGAAGCAACTATCTTAACAAGAAAGGGAGAGGCTGGAACAGTTTTTATCCCACGGATACCACTCATTCCGACAGCTCTCCCTTTTAATTTTAAGAGATTGCAATTTCCAGTGAGACTTGCATTCTCGATCACGATCAACAAGTCACAGGGGCTGTCTATTAAGTACTGCAGAGTGGATTTGAGATCGCCATGTTTCTCCCATGGACAACTTTATGTTGCTTGCTCAAGGGTGGGTTCACCCAAGAATTTATTTATTCTTGCAAAGAATAAAGTACAGAAGTGCAGAAAGTACAGAAAATGGTGATACGTGTTTTTATTCCAAGGGTGCCTTATAAAAATTATAATTATAAATTGTAATTATAAATTATAAGCATATTTGGTATGCTTTAAAAGTGTACCAGGTGGCGATTAGGTGGTAAATGTCAGCAGATGCAGCCACATGCATGTAGAGGAGTTAGAAAATGCATGTGGTGTTTTTTTTTTGTTGCAGATTTCAGGGTGTTTTGTTTTTTACAAAAATGAGAAGGGCAGAAAAGTGTTAATGTGTTTTTATGTCATCATCACGGAAAAAAGCCACTTCTAGTTATGACAGTTAAATGCAGCATGCCCATCAGAGCCCCTTGAAGGAAAAGGTAGAATGAGTCCTATATATTTACAGGAGAACAGTCATTCCTTCTGCCCATCCCTTGGTGTTCCCTCTTACCCGAGTAAGCATCGTGGTCATGGTCAAGTGTGCTGAACTGTCGGCCATTGTGCCAGGAAAGGGAGTCGCCAGCACTACCCTGGTAGCGCCCCAGCTGCAGCCGGTAGAAATCGCTCTCAGCCTTCAGGGCAAAGGTGTCGTATTCAGCCTGGGCTTGTCGTCCGTTCCAGTCTTCCAGCAAGACCCGCAGCACACAGGAGCCCTGGGAGGTTAGCCAGTGGATGGGCTCCAGGCCCAGCCAATGCTCTCCTTCCAGGTTTCCAAAGCCATGCTGGAAACACAGCAAGCAAGATGTTAGCAAGCTGGCGTTGGCTCTGAGGCAACGTTTTTTCAACCAACAGTATGCATACCACTGGTGGTACTTGTGGCATTGTCCAGTAGTACACATGGCTCCTGGGGACACCTGCCACCCTGCAGTAATAACACAGAGCAACAAATAGTGGTAGGAGGCTTGGCTCAGTGAGCAGAGCTTCAGGGCGCAGTTTTAGTGCACTCGAAAAAGCCCACCTGTGCACGCTGAGCCGTTTGTAGCATTACGTCTGGCCTCCCAACCTGGAAGTACCTGGTGGTCATATCATCACTAGTTACTTCCGGTGGTACTGAAGTTAATTAGACCATGAGAAGTAGTACATTGGGGGTCAAAGTTGAAAAAAATACTGCTCTGACAGGCTTCAGGGGGTTTGTGAACCGAGTGCAATCTGGGGAGGGGGCCCACAGCTTTCACCAAAGTGGTCTGTGACCTAAAAAAAAAAAGCCACTGCTCTGAGGGAACAGCAGGGAGGTGAATGGGAGAGAGCCAGGAGCAAGATTGGGAGCGGGCTGAAAAAGGAAGCCAAGAGCAACAAGGGCAAAAGGGCCAGGAATGAGGCACACAGAGAGAGGTGAGGGAAAGCCAAGAGAGGCACGAAAGACAAAGCCAAGAGCAGGATGCAGAAAGTGATGTGAGAGGAAACCAAGGGAAGCAGGCGAGAGACCAGGAGAAGGCAGCAAAGGGAAGCTACAAGAGGCTAGAGAGAATGAGCCAGGAAAGAAGCACAGAAGGAGATGGGAGAGGAAGCCATGAGAAGGAGACCCAAGCAGGGAGCACAAGAAGAAGACAGGACTGGGGTTGCTCAGGAAAAAGAGGGAGAAAAGAGGAGGCCAGAACAGGAGTGGTACAGGGTAGGACAAGACAGCAGGCAGAGGCATGGGGGGGGGCTTGTGGATGGTGGCAATGGGAACAGAGGTTGCGTTGGTGAGCAAAGGTGGAGGAGGGCCTCCCTGTAGAAAGACCATTAACTACAAGATACCCAGATGTTGTAGGGCTACTGCAGGGAGACATATGGAGTCCTTTCTCAATGGAAGCTCTGGAGAGCACAGTATATACGTAGCATGCAGGCATGACACCATCTCTTTTCCTTGCTATTACCTGACTCTAACCTGTATGGCTGCATGCCTCTGACTCTTCTTCTAGTTCCCAGTGCCCTTCTCCTTAAAAAAAAACCCTCCTATACAGGAAATTTTCACTCTATAATTCTATTAAGCAGGCAACAAAACAATATAGGAGAAGCCAAAGAGGGTGGCTGCTATTATTTCAAAGCCAGACTCCTGGGTTTGCCAACGCTTGTTTTGGAGCACCTAGATGGGGTGTTGCTGATGGACCACCTATGGAAGAAGAGTGTTTGCAAAGCTGGTTCCTAGCACCACCATTTGGAACGTCTCACTTCAACTCCCAGCCCTACCACAATTGAGCTGGCATTCCTCAGCTCTGCCCAGCCCATCTCTCCCATACGTGCTCCTTTCACCTCATAGCTCTTCCCATCATAGGGCACCTACTGCCACATCTTCACACCTTGTAGTGCTGCCAAGTGACAAAGAAGTTGACCGACCCATCCTGTCGCCGCTGGATGAGAGTCCAGCCACCCCCATCATAGTCCTGGTCGCACCAGGCCTGGATGATGCCCCGGGCACCAGCTGGTTGCAGCATGGTGATGCCACTGGCCTGGCCATCCTGTTGGGCTGCTTGACAGTCACGCCAAGGTCCTGTGCAAGGAACAGAAACCCAAATCATTATGGATTGAATGGCGCAGCCTCACAGGCCAGTGTTGGCCTCCGAGACTTGTGTGGATCAGTGTGTGAACTGGCTAGAGTGTTGGGTTTGGAGCCTGAGTCACAGGTTCAAATGCCTACTTAGCTATGATGTTCACTTGGGTTACCTTTGGCAAGTCACCCTGGACCAGTTTGGAAAATACCACCTGACCAATTGCCTGAGAATGTGAAGAGTGCGCATGTGGGTCTCTCCCCGACTTTGCTCTCTCCTTGGTGATACCATTCCATTCCTGCACATTCATATGGGAAGCAGAACAGCCACACTATTACTAACCCATTTAAATACTACTTCATGCAAAGGGGGTGGGTGGTCAGATGTTCTCCTGCAAAGAGGAGGTGAAGCAATAGGTGTGGGAGATAGGTGCACACTTCTTTCTAATTATGACAGGGGGGCACTGGTAAAATGGTATCACCCAAATCTTCCTCGCTTGTATACTATTGTCAGAAAAAACATTAAGATTGAATAAATAAAGGGCCCAGTCCTATGAGCCTGCTATGACACCGGAACTCCTGTTCCAGTGGCATACTGTGGCTAATGGCTGCTGCAAAAGGCAACACTCCATGTGGTGCAGCTGGGTCATTGTCACAACTGCTGAGTGGCTGAAGCCATATGCCAGCATCCTGCAAAGAAGCCCCAGCGCCGGTAAGTCAGCGAGGAAGACAGACAGGGGGAAGTGGTGGGTGTAACAGGATAGGGCAGAAGAGGAATGGGGAAAGACCAGGATGGGGTGGTGTGTGTGTGTGTGTGTGTGTGTGTGTGTGTGTGTGTGGGCCGGGAAGGGGTAGTACTGGCAGCAGCAGTCCCATTGATATCCTGCCCCCTTCCCAGCCTTGGTCTACCTTCCCGGACCCACTCAAACTTGCATCAGCAAAATTGCTGGTGTGTGACTGAGTCGACAAGAGCTTACTCCTGAGCAAGGGAGCAAATGTTCCCTTACCCGGCAAAGCCCTCTGAGACTCCCTTGTCCCCGCAGGATGCAGCATGTGCTCCAATGGTGTGGCTGCATGGGGGGGGGGGGCGTTAGATAGGATTGGGCTGGAAGTAGATGAAGCAATATTTGTATTGGCCTAACTGACGTTGGTGAAAGACGATGGAAACTTTTCATAGAATTCTTCCTGAATCACACTGCCAATTTCTTCCAAACACTTGGGGTAAGATAAAAGCTCCCCTCATGAGCACAGCCAGAGGAGCTTATCGTTCTTTAAACTATCTCAGCCCAGCGCCACCTGTTGTGGCATTTTGCCTGGAGGCTTGGATGCCTCTGAAAACACTCAATGGCTACCTCTGTGGACTCTGGGCAGGAGTTCAGAGACAGTGGACCGGACTGTCTTCTTCACACTGTCTCCTCTGCATTAGGGAGAGCTGCACTCTTGCTGTATGGCCCTTGTCAGCCAGTAAAGCACGTCAGTAAATCACTGGCCTCTCCCCAGCAACTGTGTTTGATGTCCAGCCAAACCTCAGCGCAAAGTGGGGTGTGTTGGATGCTCTAGGATGGGAGGGAATTGTTGTGTTATTTGACTCTGTGCTACAGATGTTCCAGGGAAGGCACAGCAGGCCCCCACCAGCAAACACAGGAGAACAGTGGAAAAGGGAGACATTCTCGCTAGGCCACCATATTGTAGGGGACATTTTCTCCCAACTTTGATAGAGGAAAACAGGTTGTGTGTCAAGATGTTGGAAACCATTCTTTCTTAAGCTGCCCCAGTAAGTTTTCATCTGTGAGAGCTAATGAAAGGAGTTTCTCTCCTGATAGCTGGGAATCACTCTCCATTTTTTGGAACGCAAGACCCAGCAGTGCTTAGGAAGGCCTTGCCAGGAGAAGCGGTCAAGAAACAACTTGAATCGGTTGCTATTTCAATTTTGGAGACATAGGGAGGCTGAAAGGGATGTGAACAGGTATCCTGGCAGTGTAAACTGACTTATGGCAGTTGCAAAAGGCATGCCGGCAGTGCACAGAGTCGCGTGCTGCTGGAGTGCTGGCAGGGAGGGTGGAACTTCCTTGTGTGCACCAGTGGACTGGAGAAGGCTCGCTGACCCAGGTAGGATGGTGGGGGAGGTGGGATGGGTGAAGGCAGAGGGGAAGGATGGAATGGGGACAGAACAGGAAGGCAATGGTGTGGGGATGGGCTGATCGGGTCCCTGGAGGAGGAAGGCTTGGCAGCAGCAGACTCCTGACCCCCTTCTGGGACTCGATCCATCTTCATGGGCCAATGCGGACCTGCACCAATTATATTGCTGGCACAACATGTTGACCCACTAGGACGGCAGGGTTTTTCCCTGCCTCCTGAAGCCTCCTGAGGCCCAAACCTCCCAAGGTACTGCATTGTTGCACAGGGGGTTAGGTGGCATTGAGCCATAAGTCCCCTGCTTAAGTACAGGTTAGGCTCCAGGCGTCTGTGCTTTAGTTAAAATATTCGGTTCTTGCTGGCCCAGCACTATCTCACTTGTGTGAAAGCACCACTGGAGGATGAACTGCGCCTGCACAGAACTGCCAGTACAGCCAGTCATAACTCAGACATCTGTAACTCAGGCAGCCGAAGTAGTACACATGCCCAAGCCCTGCCCAGCCACCACTTGTCACCACTTGGAGATGGGTTTCTTGGCAGCCATGGCCGCACTCACCTGTGGATCTGGTGGGCACCGCAGCAGGGGGCTGGATAGTGCCTTCTGGTAGAACTGAAGATTGGAGTGGCCAGGAGGGGTCAGGCACTGTCTGGTCTCGCTGGATGTCGTTGATGGCATCCAAATGGGTCCTGCTCTCATTGTTGATGCTCACAGGATTGCGAGGTATGACTGGCACCAAGGGGGGCTGTGGAGAAAGGAGAATTAGCTTCTTCCATAACCATGAGAGAACAAGTGATGGTCACATTTCTACTTCCATAGAGATGTTGCCTAAAGGGGAACAGGAATATCAGATTTGGACTGTGTCATTTGGTCCCTTCTTGCCTTTTTATTCTATTATGTTGTCCTAAAAAAGGATGAGTTGTGACTACGGTGGGCCCTGCTAAGCTTGGGGGAAGTGACAAAAGAAGATGAGGGGGTTGCATGATTGGGGCCTATGATGTGCCAGGATCCAAGCCTTGTTTTTCCAGCCCAACCGACCCCCTTCCTCTCCTCAGACATACACTAGCAAAATAGCTGATTGTGTGGGTCTGTTCTGCCAAATTCCCTGCCGGGCCTCCCCAAGGGCCCCAATGCCCACACTAGGCTAACTAGTTTCCCCACAGAGCAGTCTCAGAGATAGGCAAGAGGGAGGGGGTTCAGTCACCCACTGGGCCGCCTCTCTTCCAGCAGCTTTGCTTGGGATCACCGGCTGGCCAGCCTCCTCCAGACTGCCCTCATCACCAGCTTAGCTCTGAACTACTCTAAGTCTAGCATCAACAAACCCGACCAACAAACAATAGGCAGTCAGCTTGCTTAAGCCACAACTGCCTCCTCCACTTGGTGGCTCCAGGGGGATGGCAGTCATACAACAATTTCCAATGGTTATTCCCCACAATAACCTTACCTTATCCAGTCCAGCAATCCGTCCGTCAGTCCAGGCAGTCAGTCCCCATCCATCCAGCACCTACCTGGTACCCTCCTCTGGCACCTACCCAGATCCTAATCACCCTTCCTTTCTTAATCCATCCAACACCTACCTGGTGCCATCCTCCAGCACCTACCTGGTGCCATCCTCCAGCACCAACCCAGGTCCTCCCTTCCAGCACCAACCCAGGTACTTTACTGCAGCTCCTGCCTCCAACTTTATACTGAGGCCAGCCAATCGGTGTCTGTTGCTAGGCAGGCTTTACCATCAGCCACACCCATCTGCACCTGTGCTGGCCTCCCTTCATTGCCAGGGGCCTCATCAGCCTACAGCTGTGCTCCTGAGGCTTGCAAAGATCTTGGGGGTAACCCTATAATCCCTGGTTTATCTGGGACAAGGGGCCATTGCTGATACCATTCCCTATCTTCTTGGGGTATCTCCTGCCTTTTCCAATACAGGGTCTGAGGTGCTTAGGCAGCCTACTGGGAGGTAAAGAAAAGTTATTTTGACTTATCTGTCTGTTTGATCGCCCCTCCCCCTTCCACCATTGTACGCAGCACATACTTCAGTGTAGGTCCATGGTGAATAGGATTGGGCCATAAGAGAACTTGCCGGTGACTAATTAGGTGGAGAGCCACTGGGGCTCCTGAAGGTGAGTGTTTAAGGATGCACATGTGTCATTCACTCTTCATATGATCAGTGCAGAAAAACCTATGTTACCCAATTGATATAACACCAATGTTCATAAAGCAAGTGGCTCAGTGGCGTTCTGGTAGTGGTAGGGAAAACGTTGAATATAAATGCCCATGTAAAGCCCCTTACCTTCATATATAGAATATATATACACATAAAGAAATACATATCTGATAAAGAAAAAGTATTCT
>JAJKFI010000128.1:616335-642824 GCA_029204185.1 Lerista edwardsae | reverse complement strand
ACATACATACATACATACATACATACATACATACATACATACATACAGTGATGTCATTCAGGGGGAACGGACCAGAATGGGCGTTCCGGCTCCTAACGGGCTCTGTGGCTGGTTCCGGGTTCCCGACAAGTGCCAATCAAAAGTGAGTTCCTAAATCATTTGAATGACACCACTGCATGCATACATGCATACATGCATACATGCATACATACATACATACATACAGTGATGTCATGTAGGGGGAACACGGGGGAACTCAGTTCCACTTGTTAAAATTAGGACTGACTCCGCCCACTTCACTCCGCGGCGCTTCCCCCCTCCTCCCCCCTCCCAATTCCTCTGCAAAGAGCTTTTCTTCTTGGTTGGCCGGCACTCA
The DNA here is from genome assembly GCA_029204185.1 of Lerista edwardsae. NCBI lineage: Eukaryota > Metazoa > Chordata > Lepidosauria > Squamata > Scincidae > Lerista > Lerista edwardsae. The sequence goes on along the minus strand of JAJKFI010000128.1, from coordinate 642,448 downwards.
GAGTGATAAAGGGAGCAACTCCAGATTCCTAGGGGGGCGAAGGGGGAAGGACTGCAGTGGGGAAGTCCCATCCTGCACAGCCCCCTTCCTCGCTCCCTCCAGCCACACATGTGGAGTCAGCAGCCGCTCTGGTGAGTCTGCAGCCCACTGGGGAGAAGGGGCGTCCTGGGGGTGCAGAGGCGAATCGAGGGCCCCCCCGGAGGGGACGGAGGGGAGCCGGGACTTTTTGAAGCTGCCCTCCTGATGTGCCAGGCGTAAGCGGGCTTTGGTGTGGGGAAACGCCCAAGTGCTGCCCCTCAGCCCCTTCCACAGGTTCCTGCCTCATTCTGCTCAGCCAGCCTCAGCTTCGAGGCTGCTGCCCCCGTGCCAATTTTCAACTTCCCTGACAATTTTGAATAACTCAACTTATTCATAAATGACCTGGAGACAGGGATAAGCAGTGAGGTGGCCAAGTTTGCGGATGACACAAAACTTTTCCGGGTGGTAAAAACCAGAGACGATTGTGAAGAGCTCCAGAAGGATCTCTCCCAGTTGGGGGAATGGGCAGCCAAATGGCAGATGCGTTTCAACATAGACAAATGTAAAGTGATGCACGTTGGGGCCAAAAACCAAAACTTTACCTATAGGCTAATGGGTTCTGAGCTGTCTGTGACAGCTCAGGAGAGAGATCTTGGGGTGCTGATGGACAATTCAATGACGGTATCGACCCAGTGTGCGTCAGCAATTAAGAAGGCCAATTCCATGCTTGGGGTAATTAAAAAAGGGGTTGAGAATAAAACAGCCAATATTATCATGCCATTGTACAAATCAATGGTAAGGCCACACCTGGAATATTGTGTCCAGTTCTGGTCGCCGCATCTCAAAAAGGACATAGTGGAGTTGGAAAAGGTGCAGAAGAGAGCGACAAAAATGATCACGGGGCTGGGGCACCTCCCTTATGAAGAAAGACTGCAGCGTTTGGGGCTCTTCAGTCTAGAAAAAAGGCGCCTGAGGGGGGACATGATTGAGACATACAAAATTATGCATGGAAGGGATAAAGTCGATAGAGGGATGTTCTTTTCCCTCTCTCAAAACACCAGAACCAGGGGGCATCCACTAAAGCTGAGGGTTGGGAGAGTTAAAACAGATAAAAGGAAGTACTTTTTTACCCACCGGGTAGTTAATCTGTGGAACTCCTTGCCACAGGAGGTGGTGATGGCATCTGGTCTTGATGCCTTTAAGAGGGGATTGGACAGATTTCTGGAGGAAAGGTCCATCATGGGCTATAGGCAATGATGGATTGTGCAACCTCCTTACAAAGGTGGTGGGCTACTGGTACCGGGTGCAAGGGAGTGGCAACAGGATGTAAGCATCTTGTTGTTACATGCCTCCCTGGGGCACCTGGTGGGCCGCTGTGAGATACAGGAAGCTGGACTAGATGGACCTTTGGCCTGATCCAGCAGGGCTCTTCTTATGTTCTTATGTTCTTAACTCCACCTCGCCTAGCTGCGAAGACCAAGGAAAGGCTGTCGCCACTGTCTCTCCAGTCCAGAGTGTTTCACTGGCGCTCTGGGTGTGAGGCTTCTTTGGGAGACTGTCCCCATCGCTATTGGAGCTGCAATTGGGGTGGGGGGAATTCTTCGCTTTCTGTTCTGTAGGCGCCAGGCACTGTACAGAACCGGCTGGCTCTGCTCACTTGTCGCTGACATCGTCACTGGCTAGGAACCAGCCGCGGGTAGACCTGGGCTCGGCCAGCCTCCGGCTTATGATGTCACTTCCGGTGGGCAGGTCCCAACACGTGCCAATCAAAAGTGAGTTCCTGTTCTTAAATCATTTAGATGCCACCATTGCATACATACATACATATATACATACGTTCTTCTTTATATATATACTAGCTTTTTGTTAACCGGCGTTGCCCGGGTGTTTATATCTCCCATCCCTGACCCATCCCTGACCCATCTCCCAATTTTGGACGTTTTCTACCATTTTCACCTGGGGCCTCCTGCACACCCCCACCTCTGGGGGCAGTGGGGGGGCCTGACCCCCACAGTGTCTGTCGCCAGGCTGGCACCAATTGCTCCAGGTGTCACAGTGGGGCATGGTGGATATCTCGTATCGCACCCCTTCCCGCCCCCCACCCTGGGGGGTGCGGACCCGAGCTCCCAGAGCGTCGCTGTTCGCCTCGGTGACCCCAGAAACTACAGAACCGAGGACGATGTCGTCCATTTTCGGCCATTTCCACACGGGGGCCCTGGCTCCCCCCCCGGGGCGCTAGGGAGTCCTGACCCCCAGAGTGTCTGTTGCCAGGCTGGAAGGTACGTGCATGGCGAGTTTGGTGCACATCGCTCCAGGCGTTCCAGCAGGGCATGGTAGATATTGTGTCTTGCACCCCTTCCCGCACCCCATGCCGAGGGGGGATGAACCCGGAGTCCGACGGTGTCAGGAGCATCGCCGCTTGCTCCAGCAACCCCGGAAACTATGGATTCGACGCCGATTTTGGCCGTTTTCGACTATTTTCACTTGGGCAGGCCACAAGGTGTATGCGTGCCGAGTTTCGTGTCGCTCGGTCCAGGCGTTCCAGCAGGGCATGGCGGATGTTGTGTCTCGCACCCCTTCCTTCCCCCCACGCCGAGGGGGGGGAACCTGAACTCGGACAGCGTCGGGAGCATCGCCACTCATCCTGGCGACCCTGGAAACTATGGATTCAACACCGGTTTTGGCCATTTTCGACCATTTGCATGCGGGGACCCCCAAGTACCCCCACCCCCGGGGGCGGTAGGGGGGCCTGACCCCTGCAGTGTTTGTGGCCAGGCTGCTAGGCCTCCACATGCCATGTTTGGTGCCAATCAGTCCAGGCGTTCCAGCAGGGCATGGCGGACTCTGTGTTTCGCACCCCTTCTTGCCCCCCACGTGGGGGGGGCAAACCCAGACTTCAACTGCATCGGGAGCATCGCCACTCATCTCGGCGACCCCGAAAACTGTGGATCTGACTCCAAGTTTGGCCGTTTTTGACCGTTCTCATGTCGGCCCCCCCATACCCCCACCCTGGGGGCGGTAGGGGGGCCCAACCCCCGCAGTATTTGCGGCCAGGCTGCTAGGCTTCTGCATGCCGAGTTTCGTGCCAATCGGTCCAAGCGTTTCAGCAGGGCATGGCGGACGCTGTGTTTCGCACCCCTTTTTGCCCCCCACGCGGGGGGGGCTGAACCCGGACTCCAACGGCATCGGGAGGGTCGCCACTCATCTCGGCGACCCCGAAAACTGTGGATTTGACGCCGATTTCTGACGTTTCCGACGATGTTCACGCGAAGACCCCCGCATACCCCCACCCCCGGGGGTGCTAGGGGGGTCTGACCCCCGCAGTGTTTCCTTCCAGGCTGCAAGGTGTATTCCTGCCAAGTTTCGTGCAGATCGGTCCAGGCGTTCCCGAGCCTATGCATAACATACATACATACACAGACACCCACATACCCACGTCCATTTTTATATAGATAGATTTGTTTTAAAAAATGCTGTTTCATTCCCAGCATTTCCACTCAAAAGCCTTTAAACAGCTTTTAAACACAGAATGCATCCTCATGCTGTATAGTGGAGAATCTTGAGCTAATTCATTCTGTTAGAATGTTGGTTGATGAACCTTTTTAGGCTGAACGCTTGAGCTGCTGTTTCCTCAAAGGGTTGTCTGGGAGTTTACCAAAGAATGTTCGTGTACCTTCATAGCTGGAAAATTCTCCAGCTTTGGGAATGAAATAACCCTCAGAATTTGGGAAGGCAACATCCTCCAGGAAGTGGATGGCAGGAGAGACACAGTTAGGAGCCCATTTGCAATCCACATTGTCATTCCCAAGGTGGCTCCCAGCGTCGCTAATAAGAGAGAAAACATTCAAATGCAAAAAGTACAATCAGCAGCAACAACAAAAGCAAACCACTCAGTCAAAAGTGCTACAATCCATAAATAGTGTCAGTTAAAACAAGTGGAAGCTTTGGGCAAATGAAAAGACCTCCACCAGGCACAGGGAAGACATCAGTTTTTACGTATTACTGTATTTACGTACTTCCTTACGTATTACTGTATTTACGTACTTCTCATAGATTCAAGGTGGTTTACATGTGATTTTTCAATGGGGTTTTTACATAACAAGCATTGTTCCATGAGAGAGACTCGTTGACCCCTCCCTTTCTCCAGATGTTTCCCATTTATAGTGCAGTCTCGTCCTGGCTCGCCAGTCTTGCCCTTCCAAGCTTTCACAGGCAACTGCAATAAACTTCAGACCAATTCTTGAGACATTATCTGTTTCTTGCCAGCTGACTCCTCCGCATTCCTTCCGCATTCCAGAATCTTCTCAGGCTCTCTCAGGCTCCCATCCAAGGCAGCAGGTCCTGCTTAGCTTCTTCAGGCAGGGTGATAGCTCAACCTGCAGATTACACTCCTTGCCCAGTTCAGCACTGGGAGAGTGAACTGGTTGGGGAGAGCGTTCCACACACTGGGTGCCACAACTGTGAAAAGGGTTGGGTTGCTTGGGTTGCTCTTGGGTTGCTTTTTGCCCAAGCGAAGTGATGGCGGTGGGGAGAAGCATTCAAGAGAAGGACCTTCTCTTAACATCTGGGAAGGTTCATTTGGAAGGAATCAGATTGAACCAGGGAGGCAGCAAGAGACAGACTGTTGTGAGTCAGCTGCAGATGAAATGTCTCGGGGTACAGGAGCTCTCCATGGAATCTGATGCAGTATTAGCAGATTTGTTGTATACTCTAGTAAGAATGTTGTTGTATACTCTAGTCTAGTAAAAATGTCTAGTTAAGAGCTCAGGAAACCACCTGAGCTCTGCTGATTTATCAGTAAATAAGGCAGTACTATATACAAAGATATAAATCTCCAGTGCACTTTTTCATCCAAAGGGACTCAAGTCCTATAGCTGTGTTTCCCAAACTTTTTGGAGGCTGGAAAGGCTGTTGCCTGGTTTATAAATGCTAAGCGGTGTGGCTATAATGGTGCTTGGGCAGCAGTGCTCCTCCCTCCAAGTAGCAGCTTGTTTAACCCTTGATGCACAGAGCCTAATCTGCCCTGTTAGTTTCATAACCCAACAAAAATTGGGTCACGACCCACTGGTGAGTCCTGGACCCACAGTTCGAAAACTGTTGCTCTATAGTATTGTCCTCGGTTTATCTCACTGATTGGAAGGGGGGAATGCCTGAAAGTGTGAAATACTGTACATACTAGTCTGACATGGTTTCAGCTTCCACGTTGCTGGTCTTACAGCACAATCCCAGGGATGTCCACTCAAGAGTAATTCCCAGAGTTCATTGGAACCTACTCTCACTTTGTTGTCTAGCCCTTTAAGAGGGATCCCACTGACCACAGTGAAAGTCCCCACCCGGCGTGCGTCTTTGGTTGAAAGAACTGGAAACCTCCCAACAACACAGAAACAGCCCCAACGCATACGAACCCTCCTTTGTAAGCTTACTAAAAATAAAAAGAGAAAAAAAATGAGCCAGCACTGGACTTGGATGTTGATTAAAGAGGAAATAGGCTTTATTAATATAGGGACATTAATAAAGGGCACAAGAGCAATAGCTTCCGAGGTCACCACGGAACTTGTGCCATTTGTGCACACGATCAAATATTTTATACAGTTTGACATGCAAATGGGAAAAGAAACAGCAGCGAATGAAATATTTCCAATAATTTGACTACTGACTGTTGGTGAGTTTGGCTTTGTTGGGCATCTGATTGGTGGCCCTTCCTGAGTGCTCACTCCCCCTCCCATCAGCGGTGGTGACCCCAGCAAAGGTCAGGGGCGACAGGAAGGGGGTAACAAAGGGACAATCAAATGCAAGCCAGGTAGACAGTGTCCTGAGTACGCTGAAACAAAGGGACACAGAAATGCAGAAAATGGCATCAAGGGAGGACAAACCAGTGAGCAGGGCATGGAACAATGGGGTGGGGGCCAAACAAAGGTGAGGTGAGGACATAGCAGTAAGTGATTTACCCCTACGACTTTCCAAGAAAGGTCATGCATAAAGCAATCATGTACATACAAAGGGGTCACAGCCAGAGCACAGGACTAACTAACAAAGAGGATCTATTTACATTATATACATTGCGATAAGAGTTCTGATGACTGGTGCCAGCCTTTGTCGTACATTGATTGTAGACAGGATGGAAGTTGGCATGCATTCCTTCTTTGGTCAGGTCACGTCTTCACAGATCCTTCTCAACAACATATTTTGCCTTCTAACACCTTTCTCCCCCCCCTTTCTTTCCCTGCTGGGAAAGCACTTTATACCTTTAACAAACATTCACCAGCCAAAAACCTTTATATTCCATTTAAACCACGCCATGTTCTTCCTAAAAACATTCTCATTCCTAAAAATCACTCTGTCTTTAAAGCAATTCTCTGTTACCCTTCAGACTTAGGTGGGAAGGCCCAAAAGAATTGTCCAGGTGAGGTTGGCTCCTGAATAGATTAGACTGTAAATTGAGATGTCAGGCAGGACTTGCCCTTGCATATGTCTTTTGTTAGAAGCCCAGATTTTGCATTACCAGACCCTGAGGGGAAAGGAGACATTCAGATGTCCACCGGCACATTCTTAATAGCTCTGCATTGTCTTGCATTATCTCCTTAGGATCACTGGTGTGACCTCACCTCTTTGCAGGGTTGCAGCCTGTACTTCCCCCAGAGGAGATCCCAAAATGGAGTCAGGCCTGCTCACATATGGGAAGAGAGGGCACTCTTAACACAGCCCCCTCTGGTCTGACCTTACCCCTTTCCATTATGTGCATCTGGTTACACCCAGTAGTGCTATCCAGCCGGTACGCTGGGCGGGACTTACGTTTGATCGGCAGTCTGCCCGTTGCGTCACACTGCGTTCCGCTGCTTTCCTGCATGCCCTGGCGGGCGGGAGAGCAGCGGAACGCGGCGTGACGCAACGGGCGGACTGCCAATCAAACATAAGTCCCGCCCAGCGTACCGGCTAGATAGCACTACTGGTTACACCTCCATCTGACCATTTGAGCATAGCAATGATAAGTATTACCTAGAGGGCCAAAATAACCACAGTGGGGTACAGAGCCACCAGTGACGAATGGGGCCGCAATCGCACCCATGGCAGGGTGACAAAACCGCGCCCCTGGTACGTCACCTCGCACCCGTGCATCAGCCCGTCACACCTCCCTGCACCCGGAATTGCTCCATTTTGGAGCGAAATGAGCACCAGGGTGGGCGGGCGGGCCAAAAAGCACGCCAGCTCCTCCATGCGATGCTGCCTCGCCGCTGCCAGCACCTCCCCGCTGCCGGCACCCATGGCTGCCGCCACCCCTGGCAACACCCTCCCTCTGCCCCTGAGAGCCACATGTAAGAGGCTCCCAACAATTGGGCTTTAGCCAAGAAGTGTTTCCCACCAAGAATTGCTGCTGGCTGCTTTTACTGTGGCCCAAACCTTCACTATTTGCTGGTTACTTTGCTACATTACAAGGGTGGTGTTCCCTCCCAAAGCTCGCAGGTTCTGAAGTTCATACAGTCCATCAAACAAGACAGGTACATACTAGACACTTTACTTCTCCCACATCAACATAAGTGTGTTTATGCGAGAAAGGGAATGCATATTACAGTATGGGGGATTTACCAAGAGCATTGTGGTGGAGGGGTGCCAGAGAAACAAGCTGGTTGGGGAAGCAGAGAATTGGGCCCAGATGGATTGAGTACCAGCAGGCCACAGGCAGGCTGGCGGGCAGCCTATGGACAAATCTTTCTTTGTTGCTACTGCAATGGGAAAAACATGGGGTTGAAGGCTTTGCACCCCCCATCCTTTTGTTCCAGAGCTCCAAAGGACACCATGTGCTTTTAATTTCAACTCTTTTGTAGAGAGGCCAAGGAACAGTTATTCCACAGAGCAGGGTGCAAGCCAAGCAGGCAGGGTTGTGTCCCCCAGCCTTGGAAGGAAGAGTGCCCAGAATGCAGGCTTCGCCTTCAGACATAAGTGAGGGCACAATCCTAACTTGAAGTGTCACAAACGTGCTGTAAAGAGTGTTTGCACCATTCCCAGAGCCAGGAAGGCCGGCACACAGATGTGCGCCGTTCTCCCTGACTCTGAATGTGGTCCAAACACATTTCATGGTGCATTTGCAACACTCCTGGGTTAGGATTGTACCCTGAGTGCTATAACTGTCAGAATGGCTCTTGAGATGATGCAAATGTATCTGTGTATGAGGCAATTTTATGCTCTGACATTTGCTCAGTTCATACCTAATTGTATACTGTTGCAATTTTTGCTGTATATCCAAGGCATTGTTAAATGCACATATCTCCCTTTACACAATTGTTACAAGTCCAGAAGCCCTAAAATTAAACCAGGCCACCTCTGGTATAAGGGATGAACTGCAAGCCACACACAAGTACGTGTAACAACATCTCACTGTCCACATCAGTATTACAAAGGAGCTTTGTAGGAAGACTTGGAGTGGAGAAGGGGGAGAGAATCCTTAAACTGTCTCACCCCCTGCCCTAGCTACTTCCCCTCCTGTGGCACTCTAGATGTGTATAAAGGTAAAGGTTTCCCCACGACCGAATGGTCTAGTCGTGACCGACTGTAGGGGGCGGTGCTCATCTCCGTTTCAAAGCCTGTAGAGCCGGCGTTTTGTCCGAGGACAAGCTTCCGTGGTCATGTGGCCGGCATGACTCTACGCCGTAGCACACGGAACGCCGTTCCCTTCCCACCAAAGTGGTCCCTATTTATCTACTTGCATTTAGGTGCTTTCGAACTGCTAGATTGGCAGGAGCTGGTACAAGCAACGGGAGCTCACTCCATTGCACAGTCTTGAACTCCCAACCTTCCAGTCGGAAAGCCCAGCAGCAGCGGTTTAACCCGCTGCGCCACCACATCCCTTCCTATCCCTAGATGTGTATAGAAAGAGACAAATTGTGGTAGAAAAAGCTGCTGGGGAGAGGGGATTTGATGCAGGGAACTTGCATGCAAGGAAAGAGTTAAAAACCCCTTCATTTCAGCATTCCAAATTCCCTGAGAAGCAGCCCTGATTTTATTTTGTTTAAACATAAGGGCGCTGTTATATACTTCAGTGTGCATCAAATAGTTCGGTCTTCTAAACAGAAACTGTTTAACAATCTGTAACAGTGGAGGAGGTGGGAATCTTGTAGTGTTCCTTGGAAAGGCTGGCCCCATCCATGAAGCCAACTGAGCCAGTCGCCTCAATGGTAGGTTGGTGGAGGCACCCCCCTCTGTTCACTCACTTACCTCCACCATAACTCTCCCCATTTCCCCTCCCTGGAGTGGAAAAGGAAGTATGGAGAAGAGTGGTGGGCTAGAGCTGGCATAGCTCTACATAGCTGGCATAGCCCACATACAGCAGCTTAGCTAAGCAGGTAAGAGGGGCAACATTTCATATGCTTCATTAGATGCCAGGAGGTCCTGGCCCAGCTCTGCTCCTTGATATGAGAATAGTGGTGTTATTCCACTATTATATAACAAATGTGCTTGATTTGTTTTATTTTTACTTATTTAAAACATGCATGCCCCCTTCTCAGCAAGGAATCAGGTCAGCTTTCAATAAATCTTTAAACCCAAGTACTGTACAATAAAAGCCAAACATTTCAGTTAAAATAATACATCCAAGAGACCACTGCCAACTAATTCAAACTATAACAAAATATGCAAGGGTCTGATGAAAATAAACAAGGGGAGCACTGACCCCAATTGCTAAGGGAGTTCCATAAGACAAGGGCCACCACTGAGAAGGCCCTCTTCCAAGTCACCACCCACTGGTCTTCTGAAGGCAGTGTAACCCACAAGAGAACCTCCCTTAAAGTTCTTACTGGGCCGGCAGATTCTTGTGGGAGAAGGTGGTCTTTCAAGTACCTTGAACCCTAAGGATTTAATTAGAGGCAATAACCAGCACTTTGAATTGTGCTCAGACACAAATTGGTAACCAGTGTGACCTGAAGAACCAAGGTGCTGTATGATCATAAAGCCTTAATCCTTGCCGCTGCGTCCTATACCAACTGAACTTTCTGAACAGTCTTCAGAGGCAACCCCACACAAAATGTTACAGCGGTCAAACCAGGAGGTGACCAGGATACCTGTGGCCAGTTCTGCTTGAGACAGGAACGGGAGAAGTTGGTGCACCTGCCAAAGCTGGGAGAATGCACCGAGGGCTACAGCAGCAGTCATCAGGACATCCAAGGACAAAGCTGAATCCAACCAGACTCCCATTCTATGGACCTGATCCTTCAAGAAGAGTGCAGCCCTATCCAGAGCAGGACTATCTACTGTCACCATATTAGCTGGTTTCCTGCCCATCTTGTCTGGTTCTAATTCCACCTTCTAGCCCTCATTTGACTCTTCACTGCTCCAGACACTGATTCAGAACATCCACAGTATCTCCAGCTGGGTCAGGCAATGAGACGTACACCCAGGTCTCTTCAGCATATTGGTAATGCCCAAGAACAACCCCGCAGATAACCTGTCCCAGTGGCTTCACATAGATGTTTAAAATTCTGGTATTGCAGTGTATATTTTTCCAATGCTTTTAAATAATTTTATCCTTTTTATCACGTTTTAATTTGTTGTAAGGTGCGCTGAATGCTGTGAGGAGGGCAGGATATATTTCTTTTCTTTTTTTAAGTTCCCCAACGGCATAAGGGAAATGTACCTGTACTACCCTCACCCCCTGCAGGTGTTTGGCAGGCAGCAGGGTGTCATTTTGAATCCCTGGTATTTACTGCATTGACTGTGGCGAAGACCGTCTCCTACTCTGCCTACTCTCCTCCCTCCCTTCCCATCCTCTGGGTCCATATGTTCCCTGGTGGGGTCACAAATGGTCAGATAATGGGTAGTAGCAGAACTATGTGGGCTATAAAGCAATCAAGCTAACATTATCATTAAAAGGCAGTTTATTAGGTGTATGTGAAAGGTAAAAATGAATATATCAATGAATACACATGGACAGAGCAGCTGCTAAATTAGCGAATGAATTCCACACAAGCACACCACAGCAGCGGTGCTCATTCCTAACCTCTTGTTCACCTGCTCCCCCTGGTAAAGAAATGTGCAAACCAGAAACCCATGTTCTCTCCAGTGCATGTGCATCTTGAAAGGGACTTAAATCTCAAGCTTCCTCTCACGGAATGGGGACAGATTGTCTATGATGTGACAGTGTGGTTGTTACAAGAGCTTATTCCCTTGTGAGTGAGAGGCCATTTTTGCAGGTTACAGAGGTAACAGGAAGTGATTGTCCCTCAAAATACACACTGGAGAGCTTTGCAAAGCTTCATTTAAGTTTGGTGCAAAAAGAATTTACTTGTCTCTAAGCACCAGTCATAGGCCAAAAAAAAAAAAAAAAACACCAGGGGGATGTACAAAACAGTCCTAAGCTTTCTGAAGCAAAGCCAAATGGTTCAGGAAAGGAATACTATGTAGATGGATACCCATTCCATCCGACCTTGCAAGAGAGAGCTGGATGCCACTTTCTCCCTTCAAATGACACTCCATACAGAGATGACTGAAGCTGACTCACTGACTAGTGGGATGACGGGTCAACAGCAAAGCAGAATCTTTGCTGGAGACCACCATCAGAACAAGCTTCTAGAGTCTGGTCTCTCCGCAAGGCACCTGTGCTAGGGAGATAGCCCCATCAGTTTCTCAACCCTCAGCCTTAGCTGCCCACACTGTGGATCAGCAAGGGGGACTGATGGCGTTCTCATCCTTACTCAGAACCTTCAACTGCCTTCACGCTCCTTGGTGGCTATACCTCCCAGGAGACATTGTCCCACCTGCTGGCTCTCCATGCACAGCCTGGATTTTAGCAGCAGGCGCTATGTCAATTTTCTAACTCCACAGGCCCTCCAGAGAGCCATTTTCTTTCCAGCCACTCAAAAATTAGACCTTTTTTTTCTGAGAAGACCCTCTTGTAGGTGACTTTTCACTTTTGAGAATAGCAGTTTAATCACTGGGAGAGGGTCTCCCTTTCTCCTCTCTTTAGAGGACAGGAGAGAGAGCCAAATGGAATTGGCTCTCAAAACAGGAGCCAAATGGAATTTAAATGAGCGGAGCAATCATGGCAGTAATGCTTATAGGACATCCAGCAGGCTCCAGGGTGGGGTTTTTTTTTTTTTTAATGCTTACCTGTTCCTGATCTTGAAAGAAACTAGGAAGAAAGGGAATGTCTGGGGTGAGCAAAGCTTAAGGCCTACTATACATTCTGAATCCATCTCTCTGGGTTCCATTTCCTTTCCTGTTGTGGTGTATAGCAATGATTGAGAGTGAAAGGGCAGTGTCAATACAAAATGGCGAAGGAACAGAAATGGATATCGATGAGAGGGTTGTGGCAGCCCCAATCTGAACATGGAGGGCTGATCAAACTACAGGTCTCTGGGAAGCAGCATTTAATTGCTTTCACTCTCCCCACCAGGGAAAGAATAGCCATGGGTCTCTTTGAAAAGCAGCTGTGGCCACCAACACAAAGGCCAGTGAAGGAGGGCCAAGTATGGGCCAGAAAGAAGAGCAAGCCAAGCACCGCTGACCACGGTCAGAGGGGATCACCACTGCTCAGGTTATTCCGGCTTTTCTTCCGTTTTGTCTTGGATGCAGGAGAGGAGAAGTCCAGGGATTCAAGGCGGAAGGGGCGTGGCTGGGGCATCTCCACTGTCTGGGAAGCAGGAATAGGTGCCAGGCTGGATGTCAGCATAGAGGTAGTGTTGTTCAGCAAAGGGGGTGAGACATGGGAAGCTGCAGAGAAAAGCAGGGAAAGGTGAATGTTGAGGTGCTTGATCTCAACTAATTGCCAAAACAATAACAAAGCTTCCCCCACCCATGCTATGCTCCGTATATGTAAATTTTTGCAGAAATGCAGAAAGAGTACAGTGATACAGAGAGCTGACACAAACCCTTTTCATGCATTATTCCCATGCATTTCTCTACAAGTGTGCCAGCGAGCCCAGCGCCTGCTTGTGAGTTACGCACAAAGTCTCCCCCTCCCTGTGATCAATGTCTGCTGCTACAGATGAACAACAGTCACGGGGAGGGAGGGGGAAAGGTCTTTGCACGTGTGTCAGTGCTGGTGAGAACGTGCACGCGTTCTGCCCCATGCCCGTACGTATGGAAGGACTAAGGTATGGAAGAGGGCTATAAAGAGTTTGCATAGTTGCAAGTTATCCTTCATTCAAGGCACATTCCTATAGGCACTGTTGGGCTGTGTCAGCCCAATGGCACCCAACGGAGCCCTCGGGCCAGTGCTGGTGCTGTTGGCCGGCCCGAGGCCCTGCGCGCCACTCATACGCTAGTCCAACTCATCTGGCGCAAGAGCGTTTCTGGTGGAGGAACGACAGGAGGGAGGAACTGGCACGGCTGGGCAGGCTGGGAAGTGTGCTGGCCCGGGGAGGGGGGTGGGCCACATGGCGGATCTGCACCTGCTATATAGCAGATCCAAGATCCAAGGAGCCCATAGCGGAGGTGGGGAGGCGTGAATGTGCCCTTGCCCTGGGGAGGCTCCTGAGCGCTCCAAAGCTGCGCTAGATTCAGTGCAGGCCCGCTAGCCTAGCTGCTTCAGCACAGTTTAGGATTGCACCCTCAAAGACATAACCTCTGCCATGAACTCACTTGGCTGTAGACAAACCAGACTGAAAGAGACTTGTTCCTCCTTTCAATTCAACAATTATAATATACCATTCAGGGTTGTAAAGATGTATTTAATGTTATATACACTTTATATATATTATTTATATATACAATTTATATATATTATATACAATGTTATATACAAATTATATACAATTTATAATTATAATTATAAATACAATTATAATGTATTTAATACCCTAAAACAGCTATTCCCAAAGTCCTACACAGATTTTGGGTCAGGCTTAAACTGAAAAAAGTAGGGAAAACCGCTAGGCCCTCCACGTATGACCTAAATCAGATCCCCTATGAATATACAGTGGAGGTGACAAATAGATTTAGGGGCTTAGATTTGGTAGACAGAGTGCCTGAAGAACTTTGGACGGAGGTCTGTAACATTGTACAGGAGGCAGCAACTAAAACCATCCCAAAGAGGAAGAAATGCAAGAAGGCAAAGTGGCTGTCTGACGAGGCTTTACAAATAGCTGAGGAAAGGAGAGAAGCCAAAAGCAAGGGAGAAAGGGAAAGATATACCCAACTGAATGCAGATTTCCAGAGAACAGCAAGGAGAGATAGGAAGGCCTTTCTAAATGAGCAATGCAAAGAAATAGAGGAAAACAACAGAATGGGGAGGACTAGAGATCTTTTCAAGAAAATTGGAGATGTCAAAGGACAATTTCGTGCTAAGGTAGGCACAATAAAGGACAAAAATGGCAAGGACCTAACAGAAGCAGATGAGATTCAGAAGAGGTGGCAAGAATACACAGAGGAACTCTATAAGGCCGATCTAAATGTTCCTGATAACCACAGTGGTACAGTCACTGAGCTCGAACCTGACATCCTGGAGAGTGAAGTCAAGTGGGCTTTAGAAAGCCTCACTAACAACAAAGCTAGTGGAGGTGACAGCATTCCAGCAGAATTACTCCAAATCTTAAAAGATGATGCTGTCCAAGTGCTGCTCTCCATATGCCAGCAAATTTGGAAAACCCAACAGTGGCCACAAGACTGGAAAAGATCAGTTTACATTCCAATCCCAAAGAAGGGCAATGCCAAAGATTGCTCAAATTACCGCACCATTGCACTCATTTCACATGCTAGCAAGGTCATGCTCAAAATCCTACAAGCTCGGCTTCAGCAGTATGTGAATCGAGAACTACCAGATGTACAAGCTGGTTTCCGAAGAGGCAGAGGAACTAGAGATCAAATTGCCAACCTTCGCTGGATCATGGAGAAAGCAAGAGAGTTCCAGAAAAACATCTACCTCTGCTTCATTGATTATGCTAAAGCCTTTGATTGTGTGGATCACAACAAACTGTGGCAAGTTCTTGAAGAGATGGGAGTTCCAGACCACCTAATCTGCCTTCTGAGAAACCTTTATGCGGGTCAGGAAGCAACAGTTAGAACTGGACATGGAACAACCGACTGGTTTAAAATTGGGAAAGGAGTACGACAAGGCTGTATATTGTCACCCTGCTTATTTAACTTATATGCAGAGTACATCATGAGGAAGGCAGGGCTGGATGACTCACAAGCTGGAATCAAGATTGCTGGGAGAAACATCAACAACCTCAGATATGCAGACGATACCACTCTACTGGCAGAAAGTGAGGAAGACCTAAAGAACCTTTTGATGAGGGTGAAAGAGGAAAGTGCCAAAATTGGTTTGAAGCTCAACATTAAAAAGACTAAGATCATGGCAACCACTCCCATCACTTCCTGGCAAATAGAAGGGGAAGAAATGGAAGCAGTGACAGACTTTATTTTCCTGGGCTCCAAGATCACCGCAGATGGTGACTGCAGCCATGAAATTAAAAGACATTTACTTCTTGGGAAGAAAGCTATGGTGAACCTAGATAGCTTAATCAAAAGCCGAGACATCACCCTGCCAACAAAGGTTCGCATAGTCAAAGCGATGGTTTTCCCAGTAGCCATGTATGGCTGTGAGAGCTGGACCATAAGAAAGGCAGAGCGTCGAAGAATCGATGCTTTTGAATTATGGTGTTGGAGAAGACTCTTGAGAGTCCCCTGGACTGCAAAGAGATCCAATCGGTCAATTCTCCAGGAAGTCAAGCCTGATTGCTCCCTGGAAGGACAAATGCTGAAGCTGAAGCTCCAATACTTTGGCCACCTGATGAGAAGAGAGGACTCTTTAGAAAAGACCCTCATGCTGGGAAAGATTGAAGGCAAAAGGAGAAGGGGGCGACAGAGGATGAGATGGTTAGATAGTGTCACCGAAGCAATGAATATGAAATTGGGCGAACTCAGGAAGCTAGTGGAGGACAGGGAGGCCTGGCGTGCTGTGGTCCATGGGGTCGCGAAGAGTCGGACACGACTTAGCGACTGAACAACAACAACAACAAAGGGCGCAATCCTACCCAGCGCTGGAATGGCAAGGCTGGCCGGCCAGCCAGTGCCATATCCAACGCTGGGTTGGGGAGGCTCGAGCCTCGCTGAGGCACGGGAACGTTCCCTTCCCGTAGGGAAGGCTCCAGCCTCCCCTATGCGCTCCTTGGATCTGTGCCCGCTAAAGAGCAGGCGCAGATCTGAGGAGACCACACGGCCTGACTCGGGGCCGAGCGGCCTCTCCAATGGGCCTAGTATTCGGCCTTATGGCCGAATCTGAGTCCCGCCCATGTCCTGCCCTGCCCCGCCCACATTCCGTCCTCCTCCCGCCAATCCCCAGGGTGCGCTGTCATGGCGCCTCCCTTGCACCAGCCAGCTTCGGCTGATGCAAGGGGGGCACTTCGTGGGTGCTACAGGGCTGGCATTGCCAGCAGCGCCGGCCCTGTGGCCTTAGCGCCAATGCGGGGCAGCCGATCAGCATCAGCGCTAAGCACGCAGCGCAGGCTCAACCCCATTATGCCGATGCTACGTGCACTGTACGCTGCCCGTCTTAGCAGGGATGGGGATTGGGACAGGGGTGTTTGTGCCCTGCAGGTATCATGGCATTGCAGGGACCCAGGAGCTTTTAACCTTACCTTGGGGAGATTCTGGGAAGCTCCCTCTATGGGCCTCCCTGCTGCTTGAAATAGCTCTCCAATTGGTGATCAAAGTTATTTCAAGCAGCAGGGAGGCCCACAGAGGAGGCTTCCCAGAACATCCCTGAGGCCAGCACAATGCCCCAGATTACAAGCCCCAGATACCCATGGTGCCACAATTGCTGTGGCTCCATCAGGGTACCCATTTCTGGGCCACTCCCCTTAAGGAGGAAGGGCCCACATCTGGTTCCTGTGGTGGGTTCCATGGCCCACCATTTTGGGAACCATGGTCCTAAAAGTCCTATGCAAATGCTATTGTAATTATAAAAGGAACCTGCAGCAAAATATTGATTTTACCAACCCTAATGCCCATGGTTTCAAGGCCAATTTCCACTCCCTGCTCCCTCTCCCTTGGGTTCTACTGTTGGCTTTTGTGCAAGAAAAGGAAGAAGGCCAACTGATTCCTCAGCATTCTCTGGCTCTTGGGAATCAGTCTGCTTCAGGATATTTTGGAGGAAAGGGTGGGGTTTTTTTCTTTTCTTTTGATTTACAACTTTATTTTCTTCTACATACTTAGAGAGTTTTCCGAGTATGCAGACAATACGCTAACTACCTTGCTTGTGGTTAGCCCCTTTTGTGTACAAACTGACAGATGCTCCATTACCTGAATTTGTGATGAAGATGAAGAGGATACACCATTTGGAGGAAAAGCAAATAATAAATGAGAAGATTTACCTAGACTCTTCATGGGGTCAGCATTAAGAATCTGGCTGGCTCGTTTTGAGCGAAAATAGTTACTGGCAATATTCTCACTGTCACTCTTGCTCAGCATCAGCTTGTAGCGATCTTCTTCCTGCTGGGGACACAGGTACATAGTCACCATGTTATCAGCATTTAGCTCCCATTTTACATGGCTGGGTCTAAAACTTGGAGAGTTTAGCTCCACTTCCTTGTTGTTGTTGTTGTTGTTGTTCATTCGCTAAGTCGTGTCCGACTCTTCGCGACCCCATGGATCACAGCACGCCAGGCCTCCCTGTCCTCCACTAGCTTCCTGAGTTCGCCCAATTTCATATTCATTGCTTCGGTGACACTGTCTAACCATCTCATCCTCTGTCGCCCCCTTCTTCTTTTGCCTTCAATCTTTCCCAGCATGAGGGTCTTTTCTAAACGTGGCCAAAGTATTGGAGCTTCAGCTTCAGCATTTGTCCTTCCAGGGAGCAATCAGGCTTGACTTCCTGGAGAATTGACCGATTGGATCTCTTTGCAGTCCAGGGGACTCTCAAGAGTCTTCTCCAACACCATAATTCAAAAGCATCGATTCTTCGACGCTCTGCCTTTCTTATGGTCCAGCTCTCACAGCCATACATGGCTACTGGGAAAACCATCGCTTTGACTATGCGAACCTTTGTTGGCAGGGTGATGTCTCGGCTTTTGATTAAGCTATCTAGGTTCACCATAGCTTTCTTCCCAAGAAGTAAATGTCTTTTAATTTCATGGCTGCAGTCACCATCTGCGGTGATCTTGGAGCCCAGGAAAATAAAGTCTGTCACTGCTTCCATTTCTTCCCCTTCTATTTGCCAGGAAGTGATGGGAGTGGTTGCCATCACTTCCTAGACTCAGCTTAACTCGTGGGCCTAACTTAAAGACAAGGTTTTTGTTTAATGTGTCCAGAAATAGATGATTACAAAGTGATTTTTGGAGAGAGTAATCTAAGGCAGCTGTTCCCATAGTGGTGGATTGCCACCCTCCTGGGAACCAGAACTGGGTCATTCCCCCTTAAGGAACCCAGGGGCTTTTTACCTTACCGGGGTGTGTGTGTCTGCGTGTGCGTGTGCGTGCGTGTCGCTGGCCTCTATGAGGGTGTGGTGTGGGAGGCCCACAGCCCCTTCTGCGGGCCTCCCTGATGCTCAACATAGCTCCATTTGGAAATTGAAGCACACTTCCAGTTTTTGCACAAAAAACGGAAGTGTGCTCTAATCCCCAAATGGAGCGGTTTCAAGCTTCTCTGGCAAGGATTCTCTGGCTCTTGGGAATCAGTCTGCTTCAGGATATTTTGGAGGATAGGGTGGGTTTTTTTTCTTTTCTTTTGATTTACAAATTTATTTTCTTCTACATACTTAGAGAGTTTTCTGAGTATGCAGACAATACGCTAACTTGCACAGGGGGCCCTCAGACCCTCCTGGGAGCCAGTGTAAAACCCAAGGTAAGGTACATCCCACAGCACACATACACCCTGCCCCACAAACAATCACCTGAGGTCCCAAAGTCCAAGTAGGACTTTGGGGTCCACTGATCTAGGTGCAAGAACCAATCCAAGTCTCATTGATTTAGTGAAGAGGGAAAGTGGGGCTTATTCACAGGCCATGAATGACAACACATGCCACCACACTTTTTGCCATGGTGTAGCCTTCCTCATAAGGAAGCTACTCCAACCATTAACTAATGAGGCTATGCCATATCTCTGAAACTAGACATGATAAGGTAAACTTATGCCACTTTTGGAATCAGCACCCTACATTCATATAATATAAAACCTGCCACTTTTGCTGCTTTCTTCTGACAGATACAGCAAAAACATAAATATGTGACAGTGGCAATCAACCCCCAAACTCTCTTCCTCCCAGACCCTCTTCTTCCAGCAATCAAGACAAACAGAAGGGTGGTGCAGCAATGGGGTACTGGCTCTCACTCTTATTGTGAGGGTAAAATGTGAATTAATCCTGCATTGTGTTGAATCTTCTGAAGTGCATAATATTTCATCTTTTTAAAAGGGCAGGTTTCTCACTCTCATTGATTACTTTTACAGATAGAAGATCTCTTATCTGGACATCCGGAATTTGGACTATCCTGAAATCCAGACATTTTTGTCCAAAACTTTTTAAAAAAAAACTTTCTGTATTGTGTCTAGAAAAAAACTTTCTAGAAGGTCATGTGCTCATTCCCACATACAGGCTGTAAATTTTATTCTCTGCTCTGTGTGTGCTACTGTTGAAAAATGCCAGAGGCCAAAAAACACCCAAATAGGTAACTGTGAAAAGAGGAAGAGGAAGCATTTCTCATTATATTTATGCAGTCATTCCAAAATCCAGATACCTTCCTGTCCTAAACAGTCCAGATAAGGGTGATCAACCTGTAAAGCACTGAGCCAGGTAAAAAAAAAGTATACAAATCATGCACACTGGCAAATTTATTTTTGGGCATGTTGCAGAATCTGTATAATGCTCAGCTCTTCATAGTACTGCCAAAGTACTCCTTTAGTAGAAGCCATGCTTACCATTGCCACTGCCTCCCCATTCTCTGATGACGAATTCTTCCTGCCTGCTTTGGTTTGTGACAGCGATGAAACGGCTACAAGGAAAGATACGAATCGTGTCTCTTAAAGTTTGAACCCGCGATTACTGCGTGGACACAGGGTACCTACGACATGCACAGTTTTGGTGAGGCATAGATGGTTTATGCCACATATAAAGAACAGGTAAAAGCAAGGCTTCAGCCTATCTTGAACATCCTGCTCCATTTTCCAGAAGCTATGAAAACTTGGTTCATTAATAATGACAACTGCAGCATTTATATACCACCTTTCTCATTTACTCAAAGTGGTTCACATCCGCCGGCCTGCCTGTTCCAGCACAGTATAGGATTGTGCTATAGAGCTGGGAACTTGGAATGCCTTATAAAGATTCTGGGTTACAGAGATACCAGGATCATAGTAATGCTTCTTTCTCTGATTAGTCCAAGGACACATTAATTGGGAACTCAAGACAGCTGCGAGTCTCTGTTTGGGAGGGGTTGGAGCAAGTTGTGTGATCATTGCCTCATTCTTCTAGCTTGGGCAGCCCATCAACTAAATGGGCAGACCAATCCTAAACTGCGTTGGAGCAAGCAGGCCAGTGGGCCTGGGCTGTATCCAGCACAGCTTCTGAGGCGACTGGAGCCTCCCTGGTGCAAGGGCAAGTTTGTGGCCCGAATTGGGGCCACATGGCCTGGGGATGAGGCCTTGAATGTGGCCTAACATCCCAAGCCCACCCCCTCCCTGGACCGGCACGCCTTCAGAGGGAGAGAAGAACCCTCCAGGTGAACACCTGGCTATGTTGACGGTGTCGTCAGGAGAGTTTTGGCTTCTGGGACCATTGTTTTGCACTTCTTGGATGGAGGACTGCTGTCAGGTGACGGGTTGAACCTTACAAGGAGGGGGAAGAATGTTTTTGGTGGAAGCATGTCAAGACTGATCAGGAGGGCTTTAAGCTGAAGGCTGCGGGGGTTGGAGACATTGGTCAGAAGCCTAATTCACAGGTAAGTGCTCCAGATGGGAACCCTAAGGGCACCGCTGTGACTAGGAAGTCTTTGGAGAAGACTAAGTAAAGAAGGGGCGGGGACATTGGGTCGTAACCTCCAGGGCTTACCTTGCATTTCTACAAACACAGAGAGCATGGGGAATAAACAGGATGAGCTTGAACTTCTAGCACAGTGGCATCAAACTCATTTCATACAGTGGGCTGAAGAGCATTCATGATGCCTGCTGAGGGCCAGAAGTGACATAATTAAGTAGGAAGTGGTATCATCAAGCAGGTCATGACCAGAAGTAAGCACTTTTTTCTCAATTAGCAACTCATTGGCTGCAAATGACAAGAGAAAAATATGCAAATCTTGATTATATTTGCAATATATGGGAGAACCCAATTATCGTGCAGGCTGCCTTTTCAGCAGTGACACCTCACCACAGCTCAGCAGCTCACTAGTTATGGACGCCCTGGAGGGAGCACCACTTGCTGGCAAGCGGTGAGTCGGCTGCAATGCGGCCTTTCCGGGTGGGAGGCTGTTCTGGGGCAGGGGGGTGGAGCAGGGGGCGGGACCAGCAGTGACTCTTGCCGCTGCCTCCTGACTTCCGCGTAAGGCCACGCAGCCTTACACAAAAGCCCTCACTTCTGTGCCAACTAAATAGCCGGTGCAAAAGCAAAAAGACCCATTGCGAGCCCTGTGCCCTTTTCTTGTGGAGCCTCCCTCAACTGCCTGGCTGCTGAGGGATGCAGCGGTAGTCACCTGGCTACTGCTGCGCTCCTGGGCGGTCGGGATTGGGTTGCCTCTGGATTGGGTTGTCACTGGCCTAAATGAATTCAGGTCATTTGGACTGGATGAGCTACATCCTAGTACTAAAGGAACCTGTAAATGTATTTGCAGAGCCTCCTTCAATTATCTTTGAGAACGGGAACAGGGGAGGACGGGGGAGGTGCTGCTATCCTGGAAGTGGGCTAATCCCAATCTTTAAAAAGGGAAAAAGGGAAGACCCAGGAAATTACAGGCCTTTGACTTCAGTACCGGGGAAGAAGTGAATAAATGATAAAACAATCTGCACATATCTAGACAGCAACTTCGTGATTAACAGAACCCAACATGGATTTGTCAAAAATAAATCTTGCCAGACAAATCTCATCTCCTTTTTTGATTGGGTGACTAGCTTACTGGATGGTGGGATGTATCTTGACTTCAGTAAAGCATTTGATAAGGTTCCACATGACATCTTAATCAGCAAGCTGGTAAAATATGGACTAGATGAAATCATTGTTTAGGTTGATTTGCAACTGGTTGGACGAACGCACACAAAAGATTATCGTCAATGGCTTTGCTTTGACCTGAATGACCTGGTTTTGAGTGGAGTGCTCCTGGGCTCTGTCTTGGGCCCTGTTCTCTTTAACATCTTCATCAATGACTTGGATGAAGGGATTCAAGGGTGCCTCATGAAATTTGCAGATGACACCAAACTGGGAGGAGTCGCAAACACAACAGAAGACAGTAGAAGCCTTCAGAAAGAGCTTGACAGAATGGAAAACTGGGCTGAAATGAATAACGTGAAGTTCAACAGGGACAAATGCAAAATTCTGCACTTAGGCAAAAATAACCAAAGATGCAGGTATAGAATGGGAGAAACCTGGCTTGGCAGCACAACATGTGAGAGGGATCTTGGAGTTGCAGTGGATCACAAGATGAACATGAGTCAGCAGTGTGATACAGCTGCAAAGAAGGCTAATGTAATTTTAGCCTGCATTAATAGAACCATAGCTTCCAAATAGCAAGAAGTTGTGGTTCCGCTATACTCCGCATTGGTGTGACCTCACCTGGAGTATTATGTCCAATTCTGGGAACCTCAGTTCAAAAAAGATGCAGCATGAAAGAAAGATATCTGGAGGAGGTTCAGAGAAGAGTAACAAAGATTATCAGAGAGCAGGGAAACAAGTCCTATGAGAAAAGGTTGAGGGAACTTGGTATGTTTAGCCTGGAGAAGAGATGTCTGAGAGGGGATATGATAGCACTCTTCAAATACCTGAAGGGATGTCAAATGGAAGGAGGGACAAATCTGTTCTCATCTGCCTCTGAGAGTAGAACTAGGTCCAATGGGTACAAACTGCAAGAGAGGAAATTCCGATTGGACATCAGGAAGAAATTCCTGTCGACAAGGGCAGTTTGACACTGGAACAGCTTGCTGAAGGAGGTGGTGGATTCTCCCTCACTAGAGACCTTCAAGCAGAGGCTCGACAGGCATCTGCTGGAAATGCTCTAGAGAGATTTCCTGATATAGTCAGGGGTTGGACCAGATGACCTTGTAGACCTCTTCCAACTTATGATTCTACGAAAAGCCTGAATTAAGAGCTCAATCGATCAAAGCAGCAGTTGATTGATGGGGGCTAATCTCAATGAACTGTTGGTCAAGAGAAATTCTGCACTCAAAGAAATGCAGGCCATCTCAGGACAATATATTTGCATGGTAAAAGGACAGGGATTTATTAGATTGGTAGGAGATTGCACTTGGCAGAGTACTGAACTTGATGATCTAGTAGGTCTTGTCCAACTCTATGATTCTAAGTTGCAGAATTTGAGCTGAAACTTCAGAGTATGAGCTTCTTTCTCAAGATCTCCAGAAGAGAAATTAGGGTCATAGATTGTCATAGCCAAGTAGGCAGATAGTTTTCAAAGGGTCCACCCTGATTATTCCATTCCCATTATAAAATTTAAGCCATACCCTTTTCCAGGCATGACCTTCCAGTCCTACAGTTCCCCCCTTTCTGAGTTGGTGTGTGACTGCAAGGCAAAACTCACTATCGACCAAACACAACTGTTTTGAAAACATGTGGTGAAGAGGGGGTGATAATCTTGCACTGAAAATCAGATGAAGGGGGCTTGAGATCTCTAAAAAATTATCAGATGCTTCCATGCTCCTGCCCCTTGAGCTTCCAGACACTACCCTCTTTAGGGTCTGAGTTTCAAAAAACCTGGCAACCTTGCGAAGCAAGTAGCAAGCCCTGAAGTCTACTTCCAGTTTATTGTGCATACATGTAAGATAAGTTAACCCATCTTTTCTGTGAAGCCTTCGATGCTCAGTGCTTTACACTTCTCTCCCTACTGAAACCAAGCTTAAGTAAGGGTAACTGCAACATTCTTCCTCTACTTATCTATCTGTCTCCCATTTCCCTCTCCTTCCTCTGCTGCTTCCCTTTGAAATGTGAGATAGGAAACCATGGACTGGCCAATTTACAAATCTTTGCATCAAGCCTCTCAAATGTATTCTGCTTTGAAATTCTTTAAGCCAGGGAGTGGATCTGCATATTCTGGAAACTTCTGCCACATGCTGGGCAGCTAAAGTAATGCCATGTGAGTTGCCATGCAGTGGTAGGGATGCTGGTGTTCCTCTTACCTGCTGGAAGGCTGGTCTTTTGAGTGACAGGCTCTGGAATTTTCCAGCAGCCCAAGTCCTCATCCCAGATAGATTCCCGCCTGATTTTATCAAAGTTGCTGTAATTGCAGTCGCGCCGTATGAGGGGTTGCACCTGGTCCAGGATTTGCTGATGGAGAAGAAGCTCCCGTTCTTGGCGCCGGATGATAGCCAGGTAGTCAATCTTCTCCAGCTCAAATTCTGACTGAAGGTCTTTAATTTCGGTCTCGGCAGCCCTCAACTGAGAAGAACAGAGTCAATGAGATAATAATGGGTAGGCAAAACGGTTAACAAACAGCCCTATATTTAATTATCCTAGATAGTATTAACCAGCCTAGATAGTATTAACCACGAAATGTTGGCATTCTAACTATGGCATTCTGACTCTGCAGGTTCATGAGCTGTTATTGAAGATCATGCATTGGGTTGGTTCACACATGCCCAAGCATCCACTGGATTACGTTAGCACTTCAGAATACTGACAGCGCAATCCTAAACTGTGCTAATAGTGAGGCCAGCTTATCCACAAAGTTTTGGAGCACTGGGGAGCCTCCCCAGGGCAATGGCACATTCGCGCCCGTGCTCCAGGGGAGGCTCCAGCCTCCCCTATGGTCTCCTCGGATCTGTGCCTGTTAAATAGGGCCACGTGGCCTGGGGACTGAGGCTTGGATGTGGCCTACTGGCCACATCCCGTCTCCGCCCCCTCCACAGGCCGGCATGCCCACCCCCTGCTCAGAAATGCCCTCCTGGCTGTTCAACCCACACCCGGAACTGCTCTTGGACCAGATGAGTTTGGCTGGCACAGGAGCGGCGCTGCAGTGCCTCTTCCCTGCGCCATTGGCCTGATGCTGCTGCTAGCGTAGGCCTAACAGCATTAGTAACAATGCGGGGGTGCCAGTTGGCACTCCCACATCAGCGCTAGTGAAGT
The DNA here is from genome assembly GCA_029204185.1 of Lerista edwardsae. Lineage (NCBI taxonomy): Eukaryota > Metazoa > Chordata > Lepidosauria > Squamata > Scincidae > Lerista > Lerista edwardsae. The sequence goes on along the minus strand of JAJKFI010000128.1, from coordinate 617,232 downwards.
TAGGCCAGTGCAAGCACATTGCGTCGGCACAACATCGTTCATAAGATTGCACCCTGAATGTGTGAGCAACTGTATTGAAAAACACTATCTTTCAGGTGATAAAATACCACAGGACCTTCATATCTGTGGTGACCAATTCACAATGCAAAGTATTGGTGGACAGTATTCTCAAATGATGAACATGTATGTGCCCCATTAGCCATGTACAATTCTAGTTTTTTTGCAAACAGCCATTGTTGGTCATGTGTTTCACAATTTTGTTTGTTGCTCTTTTAAAGGCACCTAGGACAGATGCCATCACCACCTCCTGTGGCAAGGAGTTCCACAGATTAATTACCTACTGGGTAAATTTTTTTTGTGCTGGCCTATCTCCAGGTTAGAATTGCGCTCTGAATGTCAAACTCCCCTTTTAATTATCCTAAGCATGGAATTGGCCACACACCAGGTCAACACTTTCATTGATTTGTCCACTAGCACCCTAAAACCTCTCTCCTGATCTGTCACACACAGCTCAGAACTCATTAGCCTATGTGAAGTTTTGATTTTTTTTGCCCCAATGTGCATCACTTTAAATTGCATCACTTTCTAAATTGAAATGCATCTGCCATTCTTCTACCCATTCCTCCAGTTTGGAGAGAACCTTCTGGAACTCTTCACAATCCCTTCTTGTTTTCATCACCTGGAAAATTTTAGTGTCATCTGCAAACTTAGCTACCTCACTGTTTATCCCTATCTCCAGGTTATTTATTAATAAATTGAAAAGCACCAATCCCAGAACAGATCTTTTATTTTATTTGAAGAATTTATACCCTACTTTTCTCATGCCAAAGCAAATGTCTATGGTGGCTTATGTTGCAGTTTCACACCACACACTCCAGAACTGGTAGAAACTGGCAT
>JAJKFI010000128.1:546695-616325 GCA_029204185.1 Lerista edwardsae | reverse complement strand
GAATGGGTCCACAAGCCCCCAACTCTGCTACAAACAATCCAAACAAACAACAGCTTACATGAGCAGGCTAAACCATCATTTTTTAATGGGGTTTTACAAATATCCTATGATTCACCAAATGCTCATTCCCAGATATAGCCGTTACCATATGTTTTCTGGCTGTGGGTTTTTCTATGTTCTTCTATGTGTTTTAAGATTCTATCTTTGACTAGGCTTTCTACCATCTTACCCAGAACAGATGTTAGGCTGACCTGCCTGTAGTTTCCCAGGAACCTTCTCCTTCCTTTTTTAAAGATCGGTGTGACATTTGTTATCCTCCAATCCTCTGGCGGCTTTAAGGGACAAGTTGCATACTTAAGTTTAGAGGTTGGCAACCATTCTTCAGTTCTTCAATAACTCTTGGGTGGATGCCATCTGGGCCCAGTGAGTTATTGATCTTTAATTTGTCAATTAGATCTAAAACATATTCTCTTTTTACTTTATCTGACATTCCTTAGTCAGGAGGGGCTGTTTGGGCAGCTGTATCTGCCTGAGGTCTTCTGCCATGAAGACAAATGCAAGTATTTAATTTCTCTGTACTCTCCAAGTCCTCTTTCACTTTACTTCTCCTTTCTCTCTCTCACCATCCAGTGGGCCAATTGCCTCTGGCAGGTTTCCTGCTTCTAACATATTTGAAGGAGCTTTTATTATTCCCCTTTATGTTGCTGGCCATGCGTTCCTCAAAGTCTTTCTTACATTTCTTTTGCCAGAGCTTGTGCTCCGTTTTATGGTCCTCATTAGGGCAAGAGTTCCATGGAAGGAAGCTTCCTTGTCCTTTACAGCCTCTCTAACTTTACTTGTTAGCCATGCAAGGCACCCTCCTGGATCTGGTTGAGCCCCTCTTTCTTTGTGGTATACACTTCTGCTGGGACTGTACTACTGTTGTTTTAAACAGACTTCATGCACTCTGGAGAAATTGGACTCTTTTTACCTTTCCTTTCAATTTCTTTTTAAATAGCCTCCTCAATTGAGGGAAATCTGCCCTTTGGAAGTCAAGGGTTTTTGTATCAGATTTACTTGGCACTCTTCCCCTGACTGTAGCATGATCTACATTTCATGGTCTAATTGAAGAAAAACAACAACACCTAGATATTCCTGAGGCTACTGGTGCATTTTACATTTACAAAGCAAGGGCCAAATCTTCAGGATCTCTTAAGGATAAACCAATCTGTTTCAAGTGATCCTGAGAATGCACTCTTGACTTGCTTTATGAAAGAAGTGCCTTGAAATATCAGACCAAGGTCCACCTGGTACAACATTCTGTTCAAGAATCCGAGCAACCTGCAGGCAGTGAGTGCTCCACTGGAAACGGTTCAGTCTGCTAGTGAACCAAATTGTATCTTATCCCCTTCCCATAAATCCTAAGGAGACCAAATGTGAAACAGGACTGGATTCTTTCACTCTTCAATAATTGTACCGAAGAAGGGAAATTCGGCAAGCAGGACTTCTCATGCAATGGTGGGGGAAGCTGTACCTGCTGAAATTCCTAATTTGTATTGCATCTCTCTCTCTCTCTCTCTCTCTCTCTCTCATGCAAAGCATAAAAAGAACAGAACATGGTGGTGGGAGCCACTACTATAATACACATGAGGTTGGGGTGCGCCCTTCTTATGAATGCTTTAAGAGACAGACACTATCCTTTCTTATTCACTGCATGCCTATATATTTTAATAAGTGGCAGATTAATGGTATGGAAACCATTCTGAGAATTTTTTTGGTTAAAAAATAGTATGTCATACATGCACTCAGTTTGCAACAACTGGTAGAGTATGCAAGTATTTTGCACAATATTTTTGCAAATATTGTTACCTGTGGAGGGAGAACCAGTCCTTACCCAGAACTGTACCAGACTAGTTTGTTTCAAAGAGGAGAAAAATCACCTTTTCCTTCATCTTCTCCAGCAATTTACTTTTGGCCCGCACTTCTTCCTGGATGGAGTCGTAGACGTTGAGCAGGACCCAGTCGCTGCTGTCTTCATCTGATTTCTGCAGAGCTGCCAGCAGCTGCTTCTTTCGCTCATCTGCAATTTTTTTCCGCCGCTTATGTTTTTCCTTCAGATCTTTGTTCTTGGCCTGTTCTCCTCCAACCACCTGTTGCTCCAGCATCTGCAACCTGAGAGGGCCAGGGACACGTCTTAGATCAAGGCACAGTTGTGCAAACTTTCTACACTTGGGGACTTCTTTTGCCACTTATCTGTCAAGGAACCCTGACATCTGGATCTCCTGCGCATTGCAGAAGGTTCTGCAATGTGCATTCTACATCATATGTTAAAGATCAGCCTAGATATCATAAGAGCAATCTATGAGGAAGTATTTTCTTTAAAGGCAGCTGTTGGAAGAAGTGGGCTTCTTTAACCCTTCCCCCTGTGCCAAATTCTTGATGTGAATTCTCCTACCTCCACACTAAGCTTGCCTTGTGGTGGGGCAGTACTGACAAGCCTAAAAGGGGCATGAAGGGCTTTTAGTTCTTACAATTGTGGGTGTAATATAAGGGGGAAAATATGCAACCAAGCTATGATCCACAGCTCTACATGAAGCTCTGCATATACTCCATCACCTTCAGTGCTGGGGAATGCACCTCATTCAGAATGGAGGAGTGCAACAAAACATTCCAGAAAAATTAAAGGGAAATGGGTCAGTGGACCCAGTTAAACACTGGAGCCCCTGCATGTAAGGCTGGAGAGGAAACCCTGCATATCAGAGTATATGTCAGTGGAGGGCTCCATTATTCAGTAGGTGGAGCTTCTATGCCCTGCAGGGCAACTTCTGTCTCCCTCATGCCCGCAGGTCACATTCTTCTCTCAATTTGTTCCTACCATCCCTTCCATTACCCCACTCCTGGTTAAAAATACCAAATGCAAATACCGAGTAACTTCAAGGAAAACCACGCACAAGTCGTTTAGTCTAAAAACACAAATCTGAACAGATCCCATCGATTTGCTGAATTTATTTCCAGTCTGACATTTGCATTCCACTTAACATTAAATCAGTACATTTTAAATATAAATTGGGTCATGTATAAAAACATATTTGTGCATGTCCTGCGAAGCTCACAGTGCAACCCCGGGTTGCCCGTAGCGCTGCCGCTACTTCATAGTGTCGGTGCGACTGCATTAACACCGAATGGCACCCCCACGCCAGAGCTAAGGCAATGGGACTGGTGCTACAGGCAGCACTGGTCCTGTTGCTCCCGCACAGTGCCTCCCTTGCATCGGCTGAAGTAATAATCAGCCGCTCATAATAATCTGACAGATTCCCTTGCTGCACATAGCAAGATGCTTCCAATTTTTCAAAATCATATCATAATCACTGACCTGGCAAGTACTAGCTGCTGACTCACAGCAACAGGAAGTTCCTCGGCCACTCCAGTCCCGGGGGTCCCTGGTCTGATTGCTTTTTCCATGAGCAGGCCCATGGGAGGACCAGGAGGCTCTGCAGCGTCAGGTTCCTGAGTGCAAGAGGATACTGGAAGCTGGCATTGTGGGTACAAACATTGTCTGGACTGAAAGATAGAGGGCAGTTTCACAGACAACCTCCTGAAATGTAAAGGCCTGCGTTTTGCCAGTCTCCTAGGAGGGACTGGGATAAAGCCTGGCCCATCTGCTCGATAAATGGACATCAATCCAACATTGAGGCCTGCTGGAGCATTGTGCAACTGCACCCTATGGTGGGCTGCTGCCTCTGCTGCCATCCTTCAGTCCCTGTCAACCAGCTGTTGTGCAAGTTCTGGGAGAGGAAAGGGAGAGAAAACAGTTTATAGTTGCCAAGGAACCTGAGGACAGGGTCCCTTCTGAGGTTGCTAGGCAACCATGAAGTGCTTTCACCCCAAACCCAAACTTTGGGAAAGGAGAGGAGGAGAAAACAATTTGTAGCTGCTGAGCAACCTCAGGAAATGCTCCTTAGGCCTGGCCTGAAATTGCTAGGCAACCACAGACTGCTTCCAGCCTAAACCAGCAAAACAGTTGAGCTGTTGTGTGATCATGTGGGAACACAGCTTCTGACCTCACAATGCCCCTTAAAGCTAGGAGAAAATGAAGAGGCATTTTCAGAGATGTGGAAGTGCTCTCACCTCCCATGTTCTGTGCACAATACATGCTTTTTCCCCTGCTGCAGACTAGCTTAGTTCACAACCAATATTATTATCTATGATGCATATTATCAATTACACTGGATACATATTTTGGAAGTCCAGTCGGTTTTCAAGTACATTTTAACTTGGAAATATTCATAATGTGCAAAGAAGGTTCTGAAACAATGTTTACCTTACAGAGTCACCACCAATGCTTCCAAATAAATGGGCTAGTTGTTTGCCACAACAGATGTAATTAAAGAGAACCTCTCACTGCTCATTCAATTTAGTTTTGTATTAGGCACTAAAAGCACACCTTGCAAATTGATCTTAAAACTTCTGGGGGTCTGTCCCCTGCTGGGAGGAGTGTTTTGTGTTTTTTCAAAGACGACCCCTCTTTCTGGTCTCCTTAGTTTGGGATGGTGTAGTGGCACCGGACAGATCCACCAGTTTTCTCCTATTCAGTTGCTGGCCCAGTGGAGATTAGCAAGGGGTGTGCTGACTGCTAACCACTGGAAGCTACTCCCCTCAATAAGGCTTGTGGCCTCCACTGCCTTCCCTGACAGACTTTACCATCACTAAGTATGAGGCATGACCCTACCTCACCCATGCCATGTTGGAACTGTGTTCAGGGGTACACAGCCAATGCTAACTGGATTTCATCTGTTAATCAAGAAAACGTATCCTCCAAGATACCTTGGCTGACGTGTCTGTTTCTGCAGCAGGGCCTTGAGGAAAAGATACGTTGTCAGCAGTGGCTTCAACTGGCAGGGTGATTTCTACAGAAAATAAAAGAAATGATGATAAAACAAGAAGATTTAGCCAAAAGCTCCGGGAGGCTGGAAACAAGCAACAGTTTTAAACAGAGCTGAACATTGTTTGAGGCTCCACTTCCCCTGGTATGTATGTACAGTATATGTACAGTCATTCTACTCCATAGTCACCTCCATTCAATCAGGTTTTTCAGGTTGTTGAACAAGTACAAAACCTGCAAAAATCTACACATCAGATGCAAAACTGGCACAAGAGCATCTGCCATGCGTGAAACTTGCTTTTTCTAACTGCCCTCCAAATTTCTGAAAATTAATCTGTCTCCAGCTCTAATGTGCCTTTTCTTTCCCATCTGCATAAGCAATGAGTTTGCAAGGATGAGCTTTACTTACCATTTTTCATCCAGCTATCCTTGTTCAAATGTTGTGAAAAATCATATTAGATTTTAGTAAATCTTACCCCAGTGTATGGCTGCATTTTTGTGCATGTGATGGGGTGATGTGGAGGAGAGAGCATTTTTTTAAGCAAAAACAATTCCTAGAAACCATAATAACAAACACTAACCCTGCAGTGGGATCAAATACTGAATTTGGATGCAGGAGATGGCAGTCCAGACCATTGCTTCAGGAAGCCTCTGGCCTGTCATCTTTTCTCAGCCTAGCCTATCTCACAGGGTTGGATATGAGAACATATGAGAACTGTAGAAAAAATAACTACCACCAGAGCAAGACACAACTGATTGGCAATGCATCACACACACACTGAAGGGCAGAACCCGATGGTTTTTCAGGGAAGACTAGCATTCAGTAACTATTTTAGAAGATTTTACCAGACTAGAGCTGCCCACTCTCCTGAGGTCCAGACCCTGAGATGCAGGAGGCAGAGCTTGGAAGCTTGGGGGGGGGAGCCTAGCGGGAAACGGGCAGAGACCAATGGTGTCTGGTAGTCAGGGAAAGAGCCTAGCTGTGTCTGATGAACATGATGGGACAAATAGCAAAAGCTCTAATTAAACTGTGCAGAGGATAGCCTATTTTCTTGGTTCTGATCCCTAACCCTGAGATTGAAGACCCTGAGAAGATGAAAACCTTGAAGTTTCAGGAGTTTTAGCCCAACTCCATAACCTACTGAATGGCATTACACCAATTTCAGTGGATTCTGAAGAAGGTTGCCTTTAGGATGCAAAGTGTATGGTCCACGGCCAGGAAAGGAAAGCACTGAATGCTGTAACTGCCACCTGTCCTGCACCATTCAAACTGCATTGTTCTAAACAATCGGGGAATGGTGAGTTTGATGATGTGCGGTCAAAGCTATGTATATTTTCTGCTAAAATAAGCAACAACAATAAAATCCACCACACTGAAGTTGCTCACATTCTACATTCAGCCCCAAGAAACTGTCTCAATTACACAAGCCAAGCAAATCTGTCATTTTCCTATTTTCATTACTTAATTCTGCAATTTTTGCAGAGTGCAATCCTAAGCTGCACTGGAATAGCAAGGCCAGCGGGCCTGTGCCAAATCCAGCGCAGCTTCGGTGCATTGTTTGCTTGCTTGCCCCAAGGGAGGCTCCAGCCTCCTCATTGGTTTCCTTGGATCTGTGCCTGCTGTAAAGCAGGCGCAGAACCAAAGAAGCTATGTGGCCCAAATTAGGGCCGTGCAGCCTGGGGACGGAGGCTTGGATGCGGCCTACTGGCTGCATCCCACCCCACACCCTCCCCGGGCCAGCACACTTCCTGACCCACCTTCACCTCCCTCCCTCCCACCCTCCCCATGGCCAGAACTGCTCTTGTGCCAGCTGAGTTTGGCTGGTGCAGGAGCGGCTCTGTGGTGCCTCAACCCGGCGCCCTTGGGCCGACGCAGCTGCTAGCATCAGCCCAATGTCCCTTGTGCTGACATGGAAATGCCGGTTGGCGGCCCCACATCGGCGCTAGGGACGTGGGGCCGACGCAAGGATTGCGCCCCAAATTATATTCTGCTTCTGTTAACTATGGGGAGGAGCAGGGATAATTGAATCCCCACCTTTTGACATCTGGGAATGTTATTCCACAACCTCTCATTATTTCACCAAACATGAGAATCAAAGGATGTTGGAATTCTATGGCCCAAGCCACCTTCAATGCTGCTTTATGTACACACAGAATTCTGGGACACACACAGCCCTCTACATGATGAGGCTCAAAGATGCTTTCCAGAGTTGCTCCACCACCCGTACCTGCTTCCTTCCTGAGGTTCTCTTCCAAAGTAGTGAACTTCAGGTCATAAGCACTTCTCAAGGCACTGATATCTTCCTCAAGTCGGACACGAGATTCTTGCTCAGCTTCATAATCAGCCTTCAGCCGGGCCAGCCTCTCCTCATACTCCTGAAAAGCCCAAGAACGTCCATCAGCTAATTTGAAGTGGGGAAGGCAGTTCATATAATATTTTGCATCCAGACAGTATAAGCTGAGAATCATACTGAGCTGCCTGCCCTATGCCTGGTGTCTAGGAAATCAGAGAAGGAATTGGGAGGGAGCCTTCCAATTCAGCTATTTCATTTTTTAAAAATATTTTTTATTAATGTTTGCAAATATATAGACATAGGGATAGGTAATAAGGGAATACAAAGGACGGGGAAACTTGGGACAAGAAACAAAAGGTTACAGCAAAATATTATCTTAAACAAAAATTTCTTTTTTTTTCATAGTCTGAATAAATAATATTCCATTTCTACCATTTTATACTTGTAATATATTTGTAATATAACATGATTTTTTTTGTATGACATCTATCATAAACTAAAATTGTATTTAAAGAACAAAAATAACTAACTCTAAACTCATCTTCCGTTAAATGTCTTTTCTCAACATACTGTATTAGTCCATTCATAAAATGAAGACCATTTTACCCCAACTTTGCTTTTTCCATTCAATCTGTCTGTTAATACATCATTGATAGCTGTCTCATATAATTTACTTATCACTTGATCTAAATTTGGTATAGTTTTATCTTTCCATCTTTGAGCAAACACTATTCTTGCTGTTGTCATGATATGAATTAATAAGAATCTTTTTTCCAATTCAGCTATTTCAGAGGTTCTCAAATCACGCTGCTGGCAGGGGCAACAGGGGCTTCAGTCTACTAAACCAATCAAAGCGTCTACTAAACCTTTCCTCCTGGGGAAAGGCAGGGAGCCCTGCAGACGCCTCTGCACCCCCAGGAGGCCAGCACTTCAGTTGGTAAATAGACTGAAGCCCCTCAGGCAGCAATGCGATCCCGTTACAGGATCGGATCATGTTACTGCCTTCTCTCCTCAAACTCCTGGAGAGTTTGGGAACCGCTGAGCTACATAGTTGTAATATTTTAGTCCCTGTTCAACAGACAAGCCTGTGCCAGGAAGACTGTATAGGAAGCACTCCCACTCCAGAGGACCTGATCAACTTACTTCTCGGATTAGCTGCTTCTCTTTCTCAACATCTGCCTGGGATTCAGGAGGGAGCTCTGGCTTCGTCTCAGGTTGAACAGCTTCAGAAGGAGGTAGCAGGGGAGACAACTCCACTAAGGAAGAAGAGAAAAGTCTTATAACTTGGAAGACACCAGTCCTTAGATGGCTTATAGCCCAATCCTATGGTTTCCTCCAGCATAACATGCAGCCACACCAAAATGGGCTATGTTGTATGCTATGGTGGGGGGACAGATCAGGATGCTTGAGCAAGGCAAGGGGAAATATTTCCGCTCACTTCCCTAAAGGCCTCCCAATCACCAATGGGTCTCCTCAAACCTGAGTCAGTTCTTTAGCTGATGCAAGCTTGAGAAGAGGAGCAAGGAAGGGGATAGCATCTGTTGTAAGTCGACTATGCTAGGTGCCACCCCCTCCCACCTCCTGAAAAACCTCCCATCCATCTCCTGTTCTGCTCTCCTCCTGCTCCATTCTGCTTCCACCTCTGCCCTGCCAACATTGGCAAGCACTCATCTGTATGCCATGGTGCTCTGGGCCTCCACAGCGCCTCCAGTGGCAGTTCAGAAGCACGCAGTCACACCTTTTACGACGGCCAGAAATAAAATGGCCAATATTATTATGCCATCATACAAATCAATGGTAAGGTCACATCTGGAGTACGATGTCCAGTTCTGGTTACCAGATCTCAAAAAGAACATAATGGGATCGGAACCAAAATTATTAGTGATTCCTCCTTTATAAGAAAAGGCTACAATGTTTGGGGCTGTTCAGATTTTTTAAAAATGCACCTAAGAGGACGTGAGAGACATAAAGAATTGTGTCTGGGATGGATAAGTCCCTTTCTGTCGTGCACAACCTCAGAACCAGGGGACATCCATGGGCAGCCCAAGCCTAAGAAACACCAGCATAGCAAGGCTGGCACTGCCGGGGTGCATCCTAAGGCCATAAGGAGGCGGCAGCAGCGCAGGGCAAGGGGATGGTTTCCCCTTGCCCCCAGGTAAGCCCCAGCCAGCACTATGGGGCTGCTCAGATCTGCACTTGCAGATTTGCAGGCACAGGTCAATGTGGACAACAGTGGGCCAAATTGGGGCCACCCAGGCCAGGGACGGGGCTTAGGATACGGTGCAACAGCCATGGTCCATCGCTGCCCCAGGCGTGCCTCTGGCATGCCCTCGGCCAAGTCCTGCACCAACCAAGCATCACCAGCGCTCAACCGGTGCTTGACCAGCGTAGCCGATGATCGCAGCAGTGGCCGTGCGCCTGCACTGCTGCTTGCGCCAGTCGAGCACCTGGAGCTGTGGCACAGACATGCCTGACCACATGTTTGCAACACTGCTGAGCCAGTACAGGTACAGGATTGCATTCTAAAATTGACAAATGGGACTGGGAGAGTTAGAACAGCCAAGGGAAATATTTCTTTACTCAGCACATAATTTAGCTGTGGAATTCCTTGCCACAGGATGTTGTGATAGCATCTAGCATATATGTCTTTCAAAGGGGATTGGACAGATTTATGGAGGGGAAAGTCTATCACAGGTTACAAAGTTACATGATGACTATATGCAATCTCTGGATTTGGTAGCCTATATCTGAATGCCAGATGCAAGAGAGTGGCAGCAGGATATAGATTCTTTGTTATTTTGTGCATTCCCTAAGGCAGTGATATTCAAACTTTTTAGACCAGGACCCATTTTTAGAATGGTACTCATGTCAGGACCCACCGGAACTGGTGTCATTAACCTGGAAATATTGTTGTGGCAGGAAGTGACATCATCAAGCAGGAAGTGCTGTCATGACAAAATGACACTCCTGAAATGCAAATTGGCATTCTTGAACTGCAGCAATTGTGCAACCATGAAACCTGTTCGGGATCTCAGATGGATACTTTTCCTAGATTCTTAGCTAGATATGCCAGAGCTTGTATGTGCAAAGCATGTGCTTTACCACTGAGCTATGCATTTTCCCAAAATAGGAAGCTGCCTTATACCAGTAGTACTGGAAAGAATCTTTCCCAGGCTCACTGTCTTAGATACAGCATTTTAAATTGGGGCATTAACCTCAGACCATCTTCATGCAAAGCCAGTGTTCTATAACTGAGCTAAGGGAAATGAGTCGAATGCACCCTTGACAATTCCCTTAAATCTCTGTAAGAGACAACCACTAGAAACACATTTTAACCAGAAAAAGTGAGTGACATTCCAGAAAAGTACCTGAAATATTACTGAATGGCAGGGCCCTTACGATTTCCTTGTGACTATGTCCCTGTAATTGCCACCTGCAGTTTTCACCCCACTTCCTGTTTTGGAGTGTTGCTACCAGTCTCCCAATTGCTAATTGTCGCTTTCCCAAAGTCCTCCTCCTTCAGAAAACAAGGGGAATTGGCAGGCCCTTTTCCAACAATTCTACCTCAACGAATGGTCTGTCTGAAGGGATGCTACCTTGTGAGTTACTTATGCTCATCTGTTGAGTCAAGATGGCCCTCAGCTTCTTGATCTCCTCCTGGTACTCCCTCAGCAGAGCATCCTTAGGATCCTCATTGATGCAGGGCTTGTTCCGGATGTTCTTAGCTCGGTGGGCGTAGCGCAAGGTGCTAAGGGTCTCATCATAGTTGTTGTCAGCAGGAGACAGGCATGCCACCATGAGCGTCTTGGTGTTGCCTCCAAGTGAATCCTGAAGCACTCGGGTCAGTTTGGAGTCTCGATAGGGGACGTGCCTGCACCTTCCATCTGCCAGGGCTGAGATGACATTGCCCAAGGCTGAGAGAGATAAGTTGATTTTGGTGGCCTCCTTGAGGCGCTCCCCAACAGCCCCAGTTTTGGACTGCCTCTCACTCCCAGCCAGGTCCACCAGGTTGAGCTTTGCTGCCCTCAGATGATCTTGGCCTCTTTCATCTGCAAGAAAAGAGTCTGGACTGAGCAGAGTTCTGAAGCGCACCCCACTCCCCCGTTTGTGTGGTAAGAAGTTCTTTTTCTGCCCATGTTTCTCTTTCCCTCTCCTTTGCTCTCCCCAAAAGATGATCTAGTAGCAGGACCTCCTATGTAGATTGCAACCCTTTGACAAATAACCCAAATTATCAAAGCATTTTCCAAGACCTCTTCCACCCCTTGCATTGTTGAGTCAACAGAAAGGTCAAAACTTAAAATTTCAGAAAGAAGGGTCCAACAGAAAGAAAATCCTTTCATCAGAACTGGCCCATCTTGGCCAGTTGCCTCAGGCAGCAGATTGGTGGGGAAGTGCCCATCTCTGTCCACCTACTCGCTTCTGCTGTTCCTCCTTCTCCTTTCCTCCCTGGTTACTGATAGCCTAATTTTGAGGCACTTTGAGGTTGTTCGCACCTCTCATCCACGTCAATGATCCCAAAATTGTCACACTGCTGAATTTGACCTCTTGCAAGCTAATTTCCCCAATTTCAGTTATTTGTGTATGTATGACACGTGTTGGACACACGTGTGCATGTGAATGAGCAGTGTTGACATGGTGGCTATTTCATTCCTGACAATTAACAGATCGGTGGAGGAGTGCGGTCATTAACAATGGGGAGGATGAAGAATTGTGGACGGTAAAGGGTGCTGAGCTAGATTTTATCTGGCCTGCAACAAAATATTTGACATTTTTACTCATTATATTTCATTTCTCAGTTTAAGCATGGTATTGTTCCTTTGTAAATGTGACTTTTTTCTTTTGTTCTGAATCATATCATGCTGGTTAAGATCCAAGTAAAACAAATTCATTCATTTAAATGTCATTCATTCATTTATAAAACTGGTTTTGTTGGCCCGCGAAAATGTGTAAAATATACAATCTGGCCCTTGTACTGAAACATTTGGAGAACTCTGACCTAGAGCACTGGAGAGCAGGAGCAGCAGAGACAGGTAAATCATTGGGTAAGATGAGACATGGTGCCTCTGGTGTCAGGAGGACTTGGGCCTGCCCTCCCTCCCTCTCACCTGCTTTTGAGTTGCTTTCCCTCAGAAGAAAGCCTTTCTTGTATCATCAGGTTTAACATTTGCCTTATTGCCTCCTGCTTTGGGAGTTCATGGGCAGCCCAATCCTATGGTGTCTCAGCACCCAAAGGAACAGTGGCAACGAAATGGCTGCTGCTATATCCTATGGGCACTTAGGCAGCTGCAGTTGCTTGCTTACTACTGGGTAGAATGCAGCCAGTGGCAATGGGTCTCCATGGTGCCCGCAATTTAGTGCCCACAATTTAATGGGAGGAGTGAACTGAGGAGGCGGGGGTTGGGCTTCCAGGTCAGGGAGGGAGCACAGGATATTATGGCAGAGGCAGCCACCATCTCCACCCCCTCCTGGGCCTAATCCTCCCCTTCCTCCTGCCTAGTCCCATCTTCTTCCTGCCCCGACAAGCTGCTCTGCTGGCTGGTGGTAATACTGACTGCTGGCCGCTCTCTACAGGTGTCCTTGTGGTGCTCTCCCTTTCCTGGGTGCCACAAATGTACTTTACGGCACATTTGCAACACCTAGAGCCAGCGGAACATGCATACCACAGGCGCTCCAGCCCACATGATGGGACCTAATTATTGAGTTCAAGGAGGCCTATTGGAAGACATTGCACAATCTAGAAAAGCAAAGTTTATAGTCCTTGAACTCTTTCTCACCTCTCACAGATGCCTGAGGCCTGGCCTATATAAGCTGCAGAATGAAGTGTATATTAATTAGTAGGATTCGGAGGTTGTCAAAGGGTCTGTAGCACTTTAACACTTCTGAATGCTCCTCCACATTAAAAAAAAGCTCATTTAAGGAGTTTCTAGTTGCACTAGCATCTCATGCTCCAAAAAAAACCTGTTACTCTGAGAATCATGACTCTCATAAATGCTAGAGAAGCGCAATGTTTGCTTCTCTTCACAAATGTTTATCCAAAAAGGACAAAAATTTGCACTGAACAAACCTGCTCCAACCAGTTCCTACACTGAATGCCTACCTACGACATAGATCTCCATGTTGATAGTAAAGATGGAATGGGAACGCGAGGAGTCCTTGTTCATCAGGGTGTAGCCCACAGCACGGTTTCTCCAGCCTGTCTCCATGATGCGCTCACACTGGGCAGTGTTGTGCACTGTGTGCTCAGACAGGCCCTTCACATAGACTCCTTTCTCTGGATGCTCCTTCAACTGCAAGGAGGGCCATAACAGCAGGAGTTACAGAACATGTTACAGAGACCCAAAAACACTTGAATTAGGACAATACCAGAAGTGGAAGCCTTTAGATACCAGTGGCACTTCACTATGGACTTATGGTCTGCTATCAGCAATTGTCGAGATGGGCCACATTCACTCTGCACATCTGTGGGAGCAATGTATACCTGCAGATTTCCCCCGAGAAGTTATATGAGCTTCTTCACTAGTGGTCACAGAAGGGTTTTGGTTTTGTTTTGTTTTTGAAAAAGCCATTGTCTACTAGTTTGTTCTTGAAATTGTCATGAGAAGAGCGACTGCAAGTTTTGCATTTCTCAATAATGTAATAGACATTGTGGGTGTGCATCAGAGAAAGAAATGGTAGTCATGCAGTGTACTCCATTGCCATGGAGGAAGGGCTCAGATGTAAAGCATATGTTGTGCATTCAACCCCTGGTGTCCCTTATTAAAGTCTGTCAGGTAGCAGGGCTAGGAAAGACCTCTGCTTTGAGGCAGAGCGTCACAGCCAGATGGAGCAGGCAAAACTGAACTAGATGGATCAGAGGATTGGCTCAGTATGTTCACATGCATGGTTTTATTGCATTAAGTGATTGTAATCCAACCATAGGAAACTTTTACTGAAAGTACAGGGTATAAACAAACCCATACTGTGGGCCCTCAGTATCCATGAAGCCCGTGCCTCAGAGGGTCTCCAAGACATGACTGCAAGGCACTTCCAGTTGTATCCAGAAGGTATTCTGAGGCATAAGGAGGTCCATGACCTACTCCATGGACCTTCCCTGGCCTCAGAACACCTCTCTGACAGGACTTCCAGTTTGTGAATGTGACTTCCAGTGGCATCCAGGAGGTGTTCTGAGGCCGGGGAAGGCCTGTGAACTGGACTACAGACCTCCCCATGGATTCCAGTGTCCACAAATATTGGTATTTACAGGGAGGTCCTGGAATGGATCCCTCTGAATTATCAAGCGCCTGCTCTATGTTCATATCTATGTTTTTATGTGTAACAGAACTGCCTTTATTGGGCATTCTACAGAGCCTTATGCTGGAAATTAGCAGCAATGACCAAACAACTGCTTAGTCTTTAGTAATCAGTTATACCTGCAAAAGTTTCCAATGCTGAGAAACCTTTTTCAGCTCCACAGACCTCCAGCCCCAGCTCCTTTATGCCCATCTCACAATACCATTCCTCCTTTATTTTTACCTCTCTGCTATTTGGCAATTAAGACAGCACACCTAATCTAGCATAACAGGCCCACAGAGCTGCTATGTTTTGGGTCTGACCCAAAGTTTCAAGGTTTAGCAAGGGTCCTCCTTCTCAGGGTCTCTGAGAGCAGGAATAAAAACTCAGGGTGAGGAGCTTGGCTTGATGGGAGCTTCTGCTATCATTAGCTCTGCCTGCCTCTTCATTGCCTTCTTCAGGCACAGCCTGACTGTTCCACCAAGTTCCATAATTCTCCCATCCCCACCAAACTCCACAAATAAGCTTCCCTCTCTGATCTGTCAGGCAGCCCTAGTGCCACTAGTCAGCAGCTGACTATCAGGGACTGAGCCTCGGGGGCACCTGGCAGCCCAACCTGGCCTCAAATGACATAACTTGATGCCAAACAGAATTTACGTCAAAGTGGAGGACTGGGGCAATGGAATACCTGGGGTGGAGACTCCATTACCCAGGACCTATGATCAAGAATAGGCTATGCATTGTATTTCCTGCATCACATGATAATAAGGGATACTACGGGTCTGAATTTGCTTGATGATTTATCAGATGCCTACTCCAGTTTTCTCTGAACCACATGTATTCCTGACCTAGTTCATCTTCTGGACAGTCAAGAGTTCTGGTTGCTGGGATTTCTTTTTTTCGACTTACTTCAAACTAAGGTCCTGCCCTGTTAGTCTGGTGTCCTCACCTCCAGTTTTTGTTTGGTGTTTGGACCAAGGAGGTCTCTGATATCTTCGTTATAGATCTCCAGGTAAGACGCCCTGACCAAAAACTTGGTGTTTTCTGCACACTGTATAAAACAACAACAACAACAACAACAACAACAACAGGCTTCTTAAGTTTCCAGGCTGGCTCATTTGGATTGCTTGGATTGTATTTCCTGCATCAGGTGTACAGCTGGGCCAAGGAGGCCTTTTTGTATAAAAAGGCTCTTAGGCAGATGATCCCTTTACATCAACTCCATACCTGCACACTCTCAAATAAGTGCTCAAAAGCTCTGGGAATGATGCCCTTCTGGGAAGGAGGATCCTGGATTCCTTGCATGGTGAAGGACTTCCCACTGCCTGTCTGCCCATAGGCAAAGATGGTGCCATTATAACCTTCTGTAACTCCCTGGGAGGAAAAATCAGAAAAATAACAATTGGCTTGAACATTTACATTTGCATATACCTTTGCCTATATCCCATCTCAAAAAACTCTGTTTGCAGGCCTAAGCCACAAGTATCCAGACGGAAAACTTCAGCAACTCAAGATCCAACCAGGTATTTCATTTCAGCCTGCAAACATCCTGGTCTTGGATTTCAAGAAGCAGCACAGGTTTTATTTGGTTTTTATTTATTATTTCATGGGGGAGTGCATGGAGAATGATTGTGGCTTCATATGCTGATATTATACCACCTATATCACACGTTTAGTACACGTTTAAAATGATTATAATTTATTATAATGTAGATTTTGAATAAAATCACATGCTTACTACACTTCTTCCTTTGGAAAACACCAAAATCTGTGAAAAAATAAAACAGTTTTTCCCCACCTCTGCTTACTGTATGTGGGTGTAAAATGCAAGCCTGAATCTACAGAGCTGTCTCTGTCACAAAGTTATTTCTGTTTTTCCAATCACTAGGTTTATATTGCCCGGTACGTGACCACTTGCCTGGAAACTGAAGTTGTCTGACAAGTGCACTCCCCAGGCCGCTCTTGTTGACATTTACATGGCTGGTTTGCGGATCCCCAACCTGAAGTTGGTTGCACTCACCTCTACAAGTGGGTAGGCGATTTCATTATAGATCTGCTCTGTGTTGTGGTTCATGTAATATGCCCCATCGAAGGTGAACTGTTTTGCTGGGTCCTCTGTGGCTGTAGGGTTCTGGATGAAGCACTGGCCGCGGGCACTGTCCATGTTGACCACCAGTTTGCAGCCAAGCTGCTTTTCGCGTTCGTTCAGAGGGCGGCAGCGCACAATCACTTTCACAGCTTCTGAGGCCATGGCCAAGACCCATGAACTTGAGGTTGGTGCCTGGGGTGGTGGTGGGTGCTAAGGCAAGGTATGTTCAGCACAGGAAATGGGACTCTTGCTCAGTTCAGCTGAGCATCAGGAAGAAGGTGGGGGGGGGTGGGAAAGCCAGCCTGTGGGGGCAGCACCTGTGTGCTTTAAGGCAACAGGCTTAGGGCACAGGCTGTGTTTTGGCTGGCAGTACCACAACGGATACTTTTACTTTATAAGGGAAGATCAGTACAGGGGATTTGACGCTAAACAAGACAATAGATATTGTGTCAAGTGATGAGTGTGCTAGAGAGAAGTGGGGCCCCAAAAATACCACTAGAGAAGGGCCAGAAATATGAAGCATCTGAGGCAGTGCAGTGCAGGAAAAGTACAGGGGAAAGCCAGGCAGGACGACTCCCTTGCTTGCTTTTTCAGGGGCAGTACTCAGCACCAATAGAGGATAATGGATTTTTTTTCCCTGCACAACTAAGTGAATTTGGCACAGATAGTGTGTCCTGCACACTAGTTCCAGGGGCAGTTTTCTAACCAGCTGCGGCAAGCCTGGCACACAGCTATGACCTCACAAAGACTCTTAGAGCTGAGCCAGGCCTAAAAGGCCCAGGTGACAGTAGTCTACAATTCTGCACAGTTGTGAATGGATGGAGACAGAGGAATTGATCTCTGCTTGTTTCAGCAAAGGGTTGGGTGCTGTGGCAGTAAAAAAGGGGGCCTGCTCTGTCCATATGCTTCACAGCTAAACCTGGTTTAGAGATGACCCAGCAATGAGGAGAAAGGTGTTTTACTGAGACATATGCCCAGAGCCAACCTGACCACTTGGCAGCATTGGTGCTAAAGAAAAGAATAATCTGCGGGTTTCAGGCAGAGATATCATGTAGCAGCAATGCCTCGAAAGAGGCACCAGTAGTACAGGGAAGAAGGAATTGTGTCTGCATACAGCAGGGAGTGCAGAAAGGTGGCAAGAAATATTAGGAGGGGGTTGGCTTGGCACAATAGCTGAACCTTCTTCCCCAGAACCACTTGCTGCCTGGAAATGAGGGGGACAGACAGAAGTTTTCAGGTTCAACTGAACCTGATGCTGTGGGTTCAGCTCCTCCCTCTAATTCCTACCATTTGGTGGGGTGTTCAGGGCAGTGACAGGGCAGTGACAGGAAGGAACAGGGTCCTTTTTCTTTTTGCTCCACTGGAGGCTGGCCCAATGCGTGGCAGTAGCGTGCACGGGTGGGTGGGCTGTGATCCTCACACCAGCCTGAAACAGAGTGCTATAAGCATGAGGCAGGAAAGGAGAGAGGAGGTCTGCATGGGGACACCTTTGCGGCAGAGAAGCACCTGACAGTGGCTGGATGTGTTGCATGTGACCTTAGTGGGGTCACATGCAACAGATGAAAGTAGCTTGCTATGGCATCAGGAGCCTGGGTTAGCCTGGCATGGGAAGGGTGTGTGTGGGGGGGGGGGGTACTCACCCCACTGGGTATAAAAGGGCAGAAAGGATAATGGGAAGAAGGAAAAATCACAGTGAGCAAGTTGGCTTAAAATCAGCCTTGCACCGAAGGGGAGTCCTTGCAAGGGGCGTGGACAGCGCCCACCACTCTGAGGAGCTGGGGAGAAACTGGCGCGTGGGGAAGGGTTAAGGAGAGAGAGAGAATATGGAGCTGCAGCTGGAGGTAATGGCTGGGACGGTGGAGCTGCCCCAGGATCAGCCACGTGTGCGCGTCTCACCGTCCTCCCGAGGCGGGTCCTGGCCTGCCCGTCGCCGCCGATTTGGTGCTTCACCTTCCAAGCTGCAGCCGCTGAGGGTGGTGGCGTCCCCGTTGCCCCGGGATACCAGGGAACGTCGCTCATGTTCGCTGCTGGACGGAGGAGCAGCCAGGGAGCGTCGCGCAATGCGTCGGCTCGCTCTCCCCGGGAGATGACACACGCGCTAACTCCTCCCCCCCCCCGGGTGCATTCTAAGTTTTGCAGGCGCCTGAGGCTCCTGCGTAAAGCGCCCCGTTCCTCTCGCCTCCAGAGCCAGAAAATACACTATTCACCCTAACCCCCACCCCTTGAAGAGAAGGACAATTAGGCTGCAATTCTATGCACACTTTCATGGGAGTAAGTTCTATTGAATACGTCTTTCTTCTGAGTAGACATGCCTAGGATTGCACTGTCAGTCTCCTCCTGTTAAATATAAGAGAAACACCACTTCAAAAAGTACCTCTTTGAACAGTTAGCAGGAGGAGTAAAACCTTCTTAACTTTTTATAGAACCTTCTGAATTCAAAAGAAACTGTTCTCATTTCAGCATATATGTTTCTGATATTGCACTCAAATACTGTACAAATGAGCATGCTGCAAGGATCACAGAAGTTTTTCTTAGTTGTGAGGAAGAATTTTTTTCTTGGTTATGGTTATGATTTTTTATTTATTTCCTGAGGTCACATTCTGGGGTCATCCCCTCTGAGAAGAGGATGGCAGGCAGCTGAGAGGAGGATGGAGGAGCGCGGAGGTAAGCTGCCAAGAATTACACCTGCTGCACCTGCTGGAAGCTCAATAGCATGTACCAGCAAAAAGAATGATGACCACACTGTGAGGGAAGACATCTGGAAACATTAATCATAGAACATTAATCTATATATATATATATAAAAATGAGTGTGTGTGTGTGTGTGTGTGTGTGTGTGTGTGTGTGCGCGCGCGCGTGCGCGCATATCTATGTATGTTCCAGCATAACTCTGGAATGCCTGGAGTGATTTACACCGAACTTGGTACACATATGCCTTACACTCTGGAAAGAAATACTGCAGAGGTAAGACACCCCTAGCACCCTTAGGGGTGGGGGTGGGAAGGCGTGACCTGTAAAAATGATCGAAAACGGCCAACATTAGTGTCGAAACCATAGTTTTCGGGGTCGCTGAGATGAATGGTGACACTCCCGATGCCGTTTAAGTCCACGTTCAGCCCCCATCAGCATGGGGGGGGGGTGAGAAGGGGTAAAAAATAAAGTCAGAAATGACCGACATTAGTGTCAAATCCATAGTTTTCGGGGTCGCTAAGCTGATGGGTGACAGTCCCGATGACATTTAAGCCCAAGTGTAGTTGAATAGAACGAACAGAACTCTGTAGACCCTTCTGGAAATTTTTAGAAATCATTATGCCCCGGTCTTGGACTCCAGTCAAATACTTGCCATGTTACCAGGCGTAGTCACTGAATACAAGGCTATCGATACCGTAGTAGATGCCTATGAGGTCGTCCATTTCCCATCAGACTTCCTAAACTCACTTGATCCGGCTGCATTGCCACCACATCATCTTTTACGAAGTGGGATCTCCAATTATTTTACTACGGAACCTTAACCCGCCAAAACTTTGCAACTGTGTGTCAAGAAGATGCTGGGTACTGTAATTGAAGCGACTATCTTAACAAGAAAGGGAGAGGGTGGAACAGTCTTTTCCCCATGGATAACACTCATTCCGACAGATCTCCCTTTTAATTTTAAGAGATTGCAATTTCCAGTGAGACTTGCATTCTCGATCACGATCAAGCCATGTAGGCCTTCTGAATGGCACACACAGGGTGACCAGATGTCATAACCACAGAGGAGAACACAGCACCACAAGATTAGGACATTCAAGAAAAATGTAGGACATTACAAAATAAAAGCTAAAAACACTCATTTATATGGATCTTGGGGACCTTTAGTTGTTGGTGTTGCTGTTGTTCAGTCGCTAAGTCATGTCCGATTCTTTGTGACCCCCTGGACCACAGCACGCCAGGCCTCCCTGTCCTCCACTTCTGGAGTTCGCCCCAATTCATCTAAGTTGCTTAGGTGACACTATCTAATCTCTCATCCTCTGCCACTCACTTCTCCTTTTGCCTTCAATCTTTCCCAGCATGAGGGTTTTTTCTAAAGAGTCCTCTCTTCTCATGAAGTGGCCAAAGTATTTCATCTTCAGTATTTGTCCTTCCAAGGAGCAATCAGGCTTGACTTCCTGTAGGATTGCCCGATTTGATTTCCTTGCCATCCAGGGGACTGGATGGTCTTCTCCATCCAGTCCCCTGGATGGCAAGGAAATCAAATTGGACAATCCTACAGGAAGGATTGGGCGAACTCCAGAGAAACCATAATTCAAAAGCATCTATTCTTCTGCGCTCTGTCTTCCTTATGGTTCAGCTCTCACAGCCATACATTACTACTGGGAAAACCATAGCTTTGACTATGCGAACCTTTGTTGGCAGGGTGACATTTTGGATTTTTATTAAGTTGTCTACAGTAGGTTCACCATAGCTTTCCTCCCAAGAAGTAAACGTCTTTTAATTTCATGGCTGCAGTCACCATCTGCAGTGATCTTGGAGCCCAGGAAAATAAACTCTGTCACTTCTTTCATTTCTTCCCCTTCTATTTGCCAGGAAGTGATGGGAGTGGTTGCCATGATCTTAGTTTTTTTAATTCAAGCCAATTTTGGACTTTCCTCTTTCACCCTCATCAGGAGGTTCTTTAGGTCTTCCTCACTTACTGCCATTAGAGTGGTATCATCTGCATATCTGAGGTTGTTGGTATTTCTCCCAGCAATCTTGATTCCACCTTGTGAGTCATCCAGTCCAGCCTTTCTCCTTTAATGCAACCCAACAAATGAAGGGACAAACTCGCAAACAAGTGATGTGGGCTTCACCCAATGGCGTCTCTACAGGGAGGGCAGAGCTCTAAGTTTTGCAAGGAGCCTTACCCTGTCATGTAAATCCCTCCTCTCCCTTGCTGCTGTAGCCAGTAAGCAATGCCAAGATGTTGCTTTTCCCTGTGAGGATTGGCTAAAACGGTGCAGGAAAGGAGTGATTTCCACTGCAAGGTAAGGCTTCTTGCAAAACTTAGAGCTCTGCCCTCCCTGTAGAGACGCCACTGGCATCACCTCTTGACACTGGCACCCCTTGAAATGTAGGACATGTTGAAATTCACCCAGGACGGAAGGTTAAAATGTAGGACATGTCCTGGAAAAAGTGAATGTCTGGTCACCCTGGGCACATAATATTGTACTTTAAAAGGTGCATTGTCTTACCCGCCCCCCCGCCTTGGAACTGCACAGCCAATGGATGCAGGTGCTCCTTTATGTCACCGCCTGCTCCTAGGATACTTCTGCCCTAGGATAGCATTCCTGGCTAGAAACCAATGGGAAAATTTCAGGAAGACAGTGGTATACTAAGCAAGTGGTAGGAGTGGGCCATGGTTTTTCCCACCCCTCCCTGTGCTATTAACAATAATTGGATTGAAAAATTGCTCTGTTGTACTTAAACATTCACACAATGTCTATACACAAATGGCAGAAGAGAGGCTTAAGGATCTTTTAGTGTTATATCTGAAAATGCTCAGAACAAAATGCCTGTGGTTTTGGTTGTTTGTTTTTCTGTATATGTGTTTTTAATCAAAATTGTACAAATTAGGATTTCTTCATGAAATGAAATTGTTGTTCACAAAATCTTATGCTGAAATAAGATTGATTATTCTTCCAGGTGCCTTAAGGCTTTGTTTTTCTCATTCAAATATATGCAACCATTTCTTAAAGGTAGAGCAGACTGTAAATAAAAAAGAACGAACTAATAAGTACATAAACAAAATAGAATACCAACCAATCTTCTTTATGGAAAGAAATATAGCTAACGTGGTTTTTCATATCTTTATTGATCCAACCTCCCGGAAGCACATTTCCCTGGAAGTAAATCCCACTGTTTTCTAGTTTTAGGATTACATCTTCACAGCCCGGAAGTCCATGCGTGTTTAATCAGTAGTCCCATCTGATTTCAGTGGAGCTTACTCTAAAGCAAATGGCATGGAATTGCTGACTTGATCTCGTTGGAACCAACAAAATGTTCGTTTGCGAAAGATAGCGGGGTGTGACGGCAGCTGGGTACAGGAAATTCTGGTGTTTATTTCGGCGAAGCCATCGTTGTTTTGCAAGTGGATCGTTAAATAGCGCAGACAAAAACGAGAAGTCTTGTAGTGCCTTAAGAGCGAAGGCTGCAATGTTTAACTGACGGTCCACTAAAAATGGGACTTGCTTTTGGATAAACACGTATAGAACTGTGCTGGCAGGCATTAGTTGCAGCACACGCTTTAGTAGTCTAAAGGCAGTCATAGCATAAGACTCTTCTTCATGAAAGATTATGCTACAATAAATGCCTAATAGTCCAATGCTATGCACATCTACTCAGAACTAAGCCCCGTTGATTTTAATATAATAGGACTAACTCTCAGGCAAAGGCTATAAGATTGCAATCTTCCCCTTTAAGAAGTCCCGAGACTTTAAGAAGTCGCGAGAGTCGACGCGAGTACTCGAATCCTTTTTATTTCGCGCTGGCGTCTCCCTCCCAGAAGCGTCTTTCTTAAATCGCGGGCTGATAATCGAAGCCGGGATTTGCGTCTGCTCTAGCCAAGGAGGTTTAATCATGGGTTTAATTCAACCTGAAAACTTGATTATTATATTAAACCTCCTTGGCTCTAGCCTAGAGCGTCCCCCAGGAAGTTGCGCAGAGACTGTCAGAGCGGAACTGGAACTCTTTAGGTAAGGGAGGAGTGCGGAGTGCTAAGGCCTGAGCACACGAAGCCGGAAGTAGTTGTGCCCCGCATGGTTGCAGCGAGGGAAGGCGGCGGAAAGTTTGCGTGCCATGGGGAGGCCCAGCAAAGTAAGGGGGCCCTTCCTGTGAGGGTGTGGGATGGTAGCAACCGCAATAGAGAGGGTCCTGGCCAGTATGGTTGCGCTGGAGGGAGTGGGCATAAGGGGCAGGGCTATTCGTGGTTGGGAGAGCCTGCAACATGTGCTGGATGCCGTAGAGATCGCGGGATGAGGGAGAGAGGTGCCAGTCCCCTGGGAATTGCACTGCAAGCAAAACAGTTTAGATACGTTCCATACAGAATAATATAAAGCTCCCTTTGAAGAGCTAATTTCCCAGACCGCTTTTTAACTTAGTGTCTGAACTAGTAATTAAACTAGTAATTAAATAGTAAAGAATCTGACCACAAATATTAATTGTTTGAGTCTCCGAGTCCGTTTATAGTCTGATTTATAGGCATCAGTTGGGGGAAGGCTTGGGATCGATTCTTGCTGTTGAAGGGAGCGAAGAGATTGTGGATTGCAGGGGGTGTTACTTCTATCCCCTACTATACCCTGTGCCATTTTCTCCCCTGCAGACTAAAAACCAGAAGAAAGAACGGGCAGTTGCTCAACATCGTTCTCAGGAGGAATATGGCTCTGTGCCTCACTCTTTTGTCTTTCATCGTGGTTGCATTGGCAAAACAGTGCATCAGCTCATTTTGGATGTCCGGCGGGTGATGGAACCTTACACAGCCACTGGCCTCAAGGTGTAGATACAGGGTGTCCTTCTCTATGTTCTGCAGTATCCTGCTGTAGTTTGTGGCAAGAGCAGTTTGCTGAATCAAAGTCTAGGGGCAGGTGCTTGATAAAGTGATAAATACATAAAATTTGGAAGTCATACTTTGAGTTCATGGGAGAACCAGTACTCCTGGGAATGGCATATGATCTAGTCTAGGGCTATTAAAATGGTGGTCTTTGGAGTGATGCTTATGAGCAAGCCATTAGATGCTAATCCGCAGTGAACTTTCAGGAAAGAAACAATAGTGATAATATGGTATCTTTTGCATGTTGGTTTAATAAAAAGGCAGCTTGAAAAGCACTGGCCTGTGGTGAGGGAAAGGATGGCTTGGGCCATATTTTTTCTGACCAATAAACAAGCTATTGTAATTAGAAATGTGTGAGTGCACTGGTTCAGAAGCAGTGGTGCTATTTGCTCCTTGCATTGACAAAATCCTAGCACATCTAGCCACAAAATCCTTTCCACAGAAGACGAGTTAATATGCAAGTCAACACGTTGATGCAGAGACTGATTCATCATGCAATATTGTGGACATTTTGACTTTTTTCATTTTGAAAAAGAGCAGTGTGTTGGCAGACTGTAGGGGGCTATAAGGATGGGAGGCTGGTAGAAAGAGAACTCTTCATGGGGAGCGATATTAAGATGCACAAGATACTTTCCTAAAAATTGAATTCTTCAAAGGCATTGCATGCTTTCAATGCACTTCATGAATGAAATAAAAGGCTTTCAACTGAGAATTCCATCAATTTGGATATTTTGTTTTCTTGGTGTTGCAGATAGTGGACCTCCCCTGATCATGGACTTGTTTCTTTCAGGTGCGGAAGAAGAACTCCCTCAAAGACTTTGTGTCAGTGGCTGGGCCCCTGGGTGTGACTCACTTCCTGGTGTTCACCAAAACCCCTTCAACTATCAACCTTGTAAGAGATGTAGTGAAATTTGCTCAGTTATCAACCAGTGGTCTTGGACTTATTCTGCTCATCAAGACTGCATAGTTTCTCTTTGGGATCATGTGTAACTTGATTCCTTTCCTTGCAGATCTGTTCTTTTCAAACTCTTGGCTTTTAGAGAACGCTTTTCATGTCAGCTTGTTTATTGAGAACACCTTTGCATTGCTTTCATGAAACACGTAGCAACTATCAACCTTCATGTTGCAGTCAATTCTGGGGCATATACAGCAATACCTTGCACTTTCATCTGGTTAAGGACCAGAGCATGGAAGAAAGTTTTAAAAATGGATTAACATCAAAGCATAGCCTTATTTAGCTTGCAAATTAATTCTGGCCAGTGAAAAATGTAAAGAACTAACTATCTTGCAATGGCAAATAATTATTTAGTAAATAACTATAATACATGCAAATACTAAATAAAAGCAAAATAAACAAAAGAGCATTGATAAATGTTGTGGAAGGTTGGATGAAATCCGTCAAAAGAGGACAGTATGTAGAGGAAATTTGAAATGTGGTTATAACTGAAAACAGCCAAAAGAGCAAAGCAATGAAAACCAAGGTATCACTGTGCTTGGACGCACATTTGGTTCACACAGGGTGCTGGCCACGCATACAAGGCCTCATAGTTCCATGTGAACTGCATGCATCCTAGAACACCCTCAGCCACCCCTTCTGTTCTTGCTACGTTGTTGTGTATTGCAGGGGATGATCAGTATGCAAAAAGTCTATGAGCGATTTCCAGTTATTCACAAAAAGATTTACTAACTTTTAAGTAGAATAGTAAGCTTATCCACTTCTGCGAAGTCCAAAACTTTTATCCACCATTCTTCAGTCGAAGGTATTTCTGTATTTGTCCACCACTGATCTTTTCATAGTGGAAACCCCAGTAAGCTTCTGACCTGCTGCTGCTGATGGTTTGTGTGTGTTCTGAAAGTCTAAATCTCTGTACTGTTGAGTATCTACATGGTGAGGTTCGTTGTTTTTGCCTGCCCAGCTGAAATCTCTGTAGCTTATCCCTGGCCATTGACCTGATGCAAGTGATGACAATGTGTATTGCTGAGTGAAGTCTATGATTTTCACTTCAAAGTAAACGCACTGATGCATCTGGATTAATCATTTGCTTCTAATATCTGCACAATCATAGGATGGGGCTGCAACAAACCATTGAACCGTGTGCTGTTGGGCATTCTTTTGACCAGTTATTTTTTCTTTTTTTTAGAAACTGATTCGTCTTCCTGGTGGACCTACCCTAACGTTTAGGGTCACTCAGGTACCAAATGGGGGTGATGATGCTCTTCTCTGAGGGGAAGATTAGATAGAGTTGGAGCTACCTTTTGAAGGACTTCATTAGAATTTGTTGTTAGCATGTGTTGTGTCTGTGGTTCTTGCTGCTTTTTTTGTTTTTTAAAATGGCAGTTGTACCCCAGGGCTGTGTGTTTCAATTCCGCACTAAGAAAAATGGCAGAACTCAGTCTGTATCAACTACAAATTGACCAAGCATACATAATCTATTCTGCATAGTTTATTCTGACTTCGATCACTGGGTATGTTACTCAGCCACTATCTTAAATCTTCAGCAAGAATTGCCTGTTTTAGTTTCAAGCATGTTTTTGAAACCATGAGGACTAGAAACATTCCGTTTCTTAAAAAATGGAAACTTGGGTTCTCTGTGATTCTTTGGTGCTCCAGTGGTATCATAGATGTGCAGGCCTGTCTGGCCCCTCTGAAAAGGGTGGCAGCAGACCTCTTGGATTTCAGAGTTTATAGCCTGTGGCATGCTTCTCAGTGGGAATGCAGAAGCCCCTTTCCTTTGCTGGTGCCTTATTCCTATTCTCCTCTCCTTCTCTTCAGTACTCGCTTATCAAAGATGTTGTGTCATCTCTGAAGCGGCACCGGATGCATGAGCAGCAGTTCACCCACCACCCGCTCCTGGTGCTCAACAACTTTGGACTGCAGGGCTTACACATTAAGGTCATGGCCACCATGTTCCAGAACATGTTTCCATCCATCAATGTCCACAGGGTGAGTGTGGGTGCTTTGTCACTAGGCTTGTGTTATGTGCCTATCAGCTCTGCCCTGCTTTTCAAAGTAAAATGCATGTGTGTGTCATATTTGTGCCCTGCATTCTTCTGAGCAACTGAGTCCATCCCATTTATCATCATGAAGTCAGCGGAAAGTATGTGGTCTAGTTCTCATGGAGGTGGGAAACTTCGTGTGTGTGTGTCTGGCTTGAACCATTTTGCACTGTAGGTGAAGACTTATGTAATTGACCCCCTTTTATGTTTTAAAAATACTTTCGCATGTAGGAAACTAGTGTTAGGAAGAAAGCTAGGGTAAAATTCTGCTCCTTAATATGTAGACTTAGGATGATTTTTTTTTTAATGAGCATTTTTAGTATGGAGGAGCTTTCCATCTGTAGTGATACATCCCAACCACTGGTTTACCACCTCAATGAGAACTAGAGCTCTGACTTGTCTAGTGTATCCTGAGTCTCTTCTTGGGATGAAGGTGCTGCCTGTGTATTGGTGGGAGAATCATAGAATCACAGAGTTAGAAGGTACCTACAAGGTCAGTTAGTCCAGCCCCCTGCCTATAGTGGGAAATCCTCCCAGCAACTCCAGCAGGTGCCTGTCAAGCCTCTGCTTGAAGATCTCCAGTGAGGGAGAATCCACCACCTCCCTCGGCAATCTGTTCCACTGCCGCACTGCCCTGACTGTCAAGAATTTATAATGCTGCTTGGGGTTTATCTGTCTAACAGGTGGATTAATCTTATATGATGGCTTGACTCTCTTCCTCCCCCCCCCAACACATGTCAGCCTCTCTTGCGGCATAAAAGTGCCCTGCTGACCCACAGTTGCCAGTTTGCTACCTTGGTTCTGCTCATGGGCCAGATGCAAATGATGATAGCGTATCTCAGACCGAATATTCCCTGTGGTTGCTTTTCAAAGTAAACGCACTGATGCATCTATGATTGGCCTCTTTACTGGGATTCTTTCTGCTGTCTGTTTGGGGTTGGTGCTCCCTAGCGCTAGCACTTGGTAAGTGTGATATTTTCTGCCTCCAGAGTGCAATTTTATAAGTTGGGAATGGGGCAGAGCTAGTCCAGGGCTTCTCAGTGAATTTGTGACTAAGCAGGGGTTTCAGTGACCATTGCCCAAAGCCGAGTATAATACTCCCTGGAGTGGACTGCATGTTGAGTGTATGTTGAAATGCCTTGCATGTATCACCAACAAGGAAGGGCAGGATGAGGCGCTGCCTTAGTTGGATTTGTGCTAAATCAGCATGGAATTCTATGTGCTTTTCCAAAAAGCTGAACTGCTGAGTTGGTAAGATTGGGTTAAAGAAGTTGCGTGCTAGGATTCTATGGTGGTTACTAGCTGAGGAGTTCTAGCAGCTGCCTGAAATGCCTATTGCAGTGTTATTCAAACTGTGGGTCATGACCTGATATCAGATGGGTCGTGGAAAGCTGGGAGCAGCCATCTTGGAAACTGCAGATCTTACTCTTGTTATATTCCTTTTGAGTATTGAATTTTCAAGTGAAGGTTTTAAAAAAAATGTTTTTAAGTTCAGTGCTTTTGCATGATATTTTGTCCTAATCTTGCTTTCTGTCAGGGATGTTTCATGGTTGTAAAATTGCTGCAGTCCAAGAATGCCAATATAAATTTCAGGAGTGTCATTTTATTATGTTACAATGACAGCATTTCCTGCTTGATGATGTCATTTCCGGCTGTGACATCACTTCCAGTGGGTCCCGACCCAAGTTCCATTCTAAAAAGTGGGTCCCAGTCTAAAAAGTTTGAATACCTCTGGCCTATTGGATGAGGGACCTGTGAGTCTTGGTTCTAATGGTATGTTTTGCTACTCCTCCCAGGTTAACCTTAATGCCATCAAGCGTTGTGTCCTGATCAACTACAACCCAGACACCAAGATCCTTGAATTTCGTCACTAGTAAGTGACCGCTGGCTTTGGCCTTTTCCAACCCTGACATGTTGAAATTTGGCCCACGGTCATCTCAGTTTGGTGTCAGTGGTGCACATGACATCGGAGGCCACAAGAAGGGCTTAAATTGACCTCTGCACAAGATTTAATTGTCAGCATGCCAGCCTGTGTTATGCATTCTGAAGCATGCATATTTTCAAGCTCATTGACATGCCCACAGTTTTCTTGCGGTGGGACACAGTTTGGAGAGAGAGCTTTTTTTTTTTTTATGATAAAGGGGTGGAGTTCAGGGTGGTATACCTGCTACCTGTTCTGTTTTATCCTGTGAGTTGTTGAGTTGATGACTGGCCTTGAGTCACCCAGAGAGCTTCAGGGCTGAGTTGTGTTGTTACCTGTAGGTCAGTTCCCTCCCTCTTATCTGCTACCCCACCTTGGCCCAATAATATCGTAAAGATGGGCCTTGTACAGAGGAACAGGAGTTTTCCCTTTTCTTGGAGATGAACTGGATGCATATGATGAGAGTATAGTCTGCTGAGGTCTGTGATTTTCTCAAGTAAACGCTCTGATGCATTCAAGTTTATTAGAGATGGGGGCATTGGCAAGTCTGTCCAGTAGTCTCTAATCTCTCCAGCTGTATTTTTATCTAGGAAGCTTGTCCCAATACACTTCTTTTCTGGTGTATAGCACCAACTGCCTTATTGGGGGTCCAGACCAACTGGCAGGCTGTGAGGTGCATAAGCCAAATGATTAGTGACCCTGAATTTGTAATCACAAAGACATTCTAGACTGTATTCCTGCCATTGACAGGACGCGAAAGACAGCTTTATTTCAGGAGACATTGTATACAAAGTCCTGCCTGCTGTCTTGGGGGCAGTGAATACAAAGCGTGCTTGCAAAGCGTTCTGCTGCACAATAACACCCCCATCCTCCCCCTGCCAATATAATAGCAGCCACGTGTTGCTGACACATGAAACATCCGCACCCCCTCCCACAACTCACCCTTCTCCTGCTTTCTGTGTTTTGCAGCAGCCTGAAAGTGGTGCCAGTTGGGATAAGCAAAGGACTGAAGAAGCTCCTGCAGGAGAAATTTCCCAACATGAGCCGCCTAGAAGATATCAGCGAATTGCTGGTCAGGTGAGAGAGAGAGGAAGAGATTCGCCTTCCATTTGGGAAAGAGAGAACCCTCCTTGGCCCAGAACGCAGCTTCTCAAGTGGCTCTTGGCAAGGACAGGTGGAAGGTTGAGATTTCCTAGTGAAAGAAGGTGGGGATGGGATATCAAGGAGCGTGTCTTGTGACAGTTCCCTTTTTCTCATCTATTGACCTCCAAATGTCTTAATTCTCTTGTTCCTATTTAGCTCTCTGCTCATGCCCATTCTTGCTTTCCCCACCACTCCCTTTCCTTTTTGCTTGGCTTAGATTTGCCTGAGGCGTGAGCATGTGTCAATTCTGTTTTTATAGATGGCTCCTAACTTATATTGGATAGATACAATGATGCCCAATTTCTCCTTGCCATTCAGAGACATTAATCTCTCCGAGAGTGAAGCTGAGCAGGATGGCAGTCACAACATCACGGAGCTGCCTCAGGCCTATGCTGGCCGTGGAAATATGAAGGCCCAACAGAGTGCAGTCCGCCTCACTGAGGTCAGCCCGGGAAAAATCCTGTGTTTTGGGGGTGGGAGTGGCAGGGACTCCGCCAACCATGAGGCAGACGATGTGGTTCTCATTCAACTGGAGGGCAGCAGGCTCTGCTATTGTTGCCAGCCAGCTGCCGATGGGGCTGCAGCTGCTTCCTTACCTCACTCATTTCCTGTGTGGGCCCTTTAAACATAAAGGGTCCTTTTGAGGAAGGAAAGAGGGGAGGTGGAGGTTAGGGAAGCAGCCATTTTCCTCTCTCTTTCCTTGTGGTCTTTAAATTAAACAAAAAGTGGGACATACTGGGAGATCCTCTTTTGTCTAAAAGGAGTGTGGGAGGAGTGAGGTAAGCAGCTCTGTAGGTGTGTGGTTTACATCTTTCTGGGGGGGGGGGTGCACTAGCAGCAACACTACCGGGGCACTAAGAGATGGCAGCTCTGGCTTGGCTATTCCTGGGTGGGTACACCATAGGGCAGGCCAGATGAGCCTGAAAATGTGGCTCTTGGAGCCACTGTAACGGTCAAAATTAAACTTTTTTATTTGTCCAGTTGGAACTGTGACTTCTCCCAGGCTTCTGCAGCCTGCCTTTGCGCTAGGGAGAGTGTGTGAGTATCACTGTCCACATGGGTTCACTTTTTTTTCCTATCCAGATTGGTCCTCGAATGACCCTGCAGCTTATCAAGGTGGAGGAAGGTTTAGGCCAGGGCAATGTTCTCTATCACAGCTTCAGTGAGTATGCTGGATTTTCTCCCACCTAATCCCTAGTGCTGGTGAGTAGGCTAGGGTACAGGTGATTTGAAAAGACCGAAGACTACTAATGTAAACAGGTCTGTTAGTGTGTATTTGGTGAAATTCACAGTGGCACGCAAGGAGATGGAAGTTATTTGGGTTTTTCAACAGAGGGGCTGGATGACCCACACTGGAATTTAATCTATTCTTGGCTTAAAGTATACCCTTGAAAACTTGGCTTTGTATAAACCAACCCTCTAACTCTGGAGCTGAACTCTGCTGTTCTTGCTTTCAGATACTTTATTCTGGTTACTGATTGAAGTGAGCTTGGTAGCAGAGAGGTGAAAGTGTCTTCCACAGTGCATCTCTGAAATGCATCCATTGGCCGTTCAGCACCCAGCTCAGAGTAAATAGGCCTGTGGTGGTCCAAGGACTCATAACTACTTGTCTTTCAATGATCCTTATTGGGGTCTTTTGTCCACACTTTGGGGAGTTCTTAAGCCTTGTTTTATATAGGGTTATTACCAGTGGACATGGCAAAACAGATAACACCCACTCCTAACAATGCCCCAGCTCCACATAGAGTTTGTTGTAAGTAACCAAGGGAGTTGCATGTGCACGTGTGAGTCTTGTCCTGTGCAGCTTCACATCAGCAACTGTCAATTCTCAGTTCACAAGACTGACGAAGAGATCCAGAAGGCCCTGGCAAGGAAAGAGGCAAAGCTGCAGCTCAAGGCTGAACGCCGTCGCAAGCAGGAAGTGGATGTGGAGCGCAAGCAGGAGCAGAGGCAGGCTCATAGGTGAGGGAGGGAGAACCACCGGAATCAATGCTGGCAAAGCTCAGCAGGCTAAGCCAGAAGCAACACATGCAAAAGCATTGGGTGGGGGCTGATATGTGAACTTGTGACAGTGTTGCTGGTTTGGGGACTGTAGGAAGAAGAGCCTGGAGGGGATAAAGAGGAAGAAGAAGCAGGCAGAGGGAGGCGATAGTGATGCAGAAGATCCTGGCATGCAGGAGGGCCAGAATGCTGACGAGCTGTCGGATGACGACACAGAATATTACCGACAGGAGGTGGGAGAAGAGCCTGAAGAAGGTTGGTATCTAATTGGGGTAGTGCTGAAAAGTGTCTAAAGTTTGTGACACAATCTGCCTAAAGCAGCTGATGAAAACTATTGCACCTCTGAGGGTGAGCTGTGATTGTCCCAAAGTTCCATCTATCTGGGGGGAGGCATCCATGTGCATGCCATTTCCCTTGCTAACTGGGTTAGAGGCACTTTTTCAAGTGGTGTCCCCTTATATTTAATAGGGGGAGAGTAACTGTCCCTCTTTACCCCAGCATAGTGTCTTTTCTAGTGGCTGTTGCTGGGGGTGTTCTGCATTTTTTTAGATTGTGAGCCCTTTGGGGACTGGGAGCTATTTAACTTTTTTACCTGTAAACTGCTTTTGTTGAAAAGCGGTATATAAATGCTGATTTCCTGGCTTGGTACAGACCATTATCTGCCTTAGTTTCTCAGCCAATTGATATGTTAATTTTAGCTTTGGGCAGTCTCTGTTGCCATGTTGGATAAGCCACAAATGCAGGATTCTGCACATGTGGAGTGCGGGGAGAGAAAATCCCCAATCTGCACAAATTCAACATGCAAAGCATGCATGCATTGTCCCCATTATATTGTTTGGAATTTCTATTCTTGAGCAACTTTTAGTGTGCTGTTAAAAGAGGCCCCTTGATTCTGTAGCTGTGTGTGCTGGAAGGGAACACAAGCCCTGGAGCAGGTACTCGTAGCATCTCTTTTCACTATGTGTTTAGCACAGGTGGGCGTTGGGGCCCTGGAAATGCTTGTAGGAATGAGCTCCATTTTGTTTGGTTGCAACTAACTTTGCTGTGTAACTTTAGCACTTGTGGTTGTGTTGTATGGTAGCTGGTTTCTGTAAGCAGAAGTCTTTAACCTGTTCAGACATGGGACCCACCTTTATCCCCCCTCCCCCCGTAAAACCTACCTCAGACTATTTGGACTCCCTGATGGCCTCTTTTTGTGCAAAGGAGAGTGAAGGAGCTCCTGGACCTTTCATGGTTGTGCAGCAGAAAACATGTGGCAAGTGATAGCTTGTCTTGTCAGCCCTTACCAACATATCTTTTTTCATAAGTTAGAAAAGATTTAGACGTTTCGCAGCTGCTCTCTCCTTGTCCTTCAGTTTATCTTTTTAAAAAGTGATGATTATCAGTGTACCGTCAACTTTTTCATCAGTATGGGTAATGAATTTTATAATGTGCACCACTATTAAGGTAATGACATAATGTGCACCACCAGCAGAAACATCCTTCTCCTTACATTCATAAGAGAATATATATTCTCTTCTATTCATCCTTCTCTTTATTTTTTATATATAAATTAGAAGAGACCTGGATGAGTACCTTCATTTCATAGAATCATAGAGTTGGAAGGGACCTACAAGGTCATCTAGTCCAACCCCTGCCTGTAGCAGGAAATCCTCCTAGAGCATCTCTAGCAGGTGCCTGTCAAGCCTCTGCTTGAATGTCTCCAGTGAGGGAGGATCCACCACCTCCATTGGCAATCTTTTCCCTTCAAGAAATTCTTCCTGATGTCCAGCTGGCATCTCCTCTCTTGCAGTTTGTACCCATTGGAACTAGTTCTACTGTCAAAGGCAGATGAGAACAGATTTGTCCCTTCTTCCTTAGGACAGCCCTTCAGATATTTGAAGAGGTTATCATATCCCCTCTCATTCTTCTTTTCTCCAAGCTAAACATACCCAGTCCCCTCAACCTTTCCAGTCCCCTGATCATCTTCGTTGCTCTTCTCTGAACCTGCTCCAGGAAGTCACCTACAGTTTAAAAGGTCAAAGCCGTAGTAGTCTGCCCAACATTAGATTAGCTTAATTTATACTGATGTTTGGGGTGTGCAGCACTATAACCTGTCATTTAAAGGTAAAGGTTTCCCCACAACTGAATGGAGTGTTGGGCAGGTGGGTGGCTTGGAGGGAGCACTGACAGAGATGCCACTTGTGTGATTTGCTTTTGAAGACAGATTGGCCCAGAAAACCCAACGCAATCCTAACCTGGAGTTAGGCCAGCACAAGGACCTCTCTCGGAGTCAGGGAGGATGGCACACTTCTGGTCCAAAGATACTTTATGGTGGCCCTTGTGCTGACCAAACTGTGCTGGCCTAGCTGTGCCGGCCTAACTCCAGGTTAGGATTGCACTCTTAGTGTATGAGGTATAGTAGAAATTTTAGAACTGAGCAAAAAGGCATTTATCTCCTCCGCCTGTTGAGGCTGTAGCAATGCTTGCCTTTAGCCTGCTTCTGCTTATCATCTCATTGTGTCTCACACCTTAGATCTGTTCCCACAACGCGCTAAGAGGAAACGAAGCCCTGGCCAATCAGTCAAGCCTGGAAAACGGCAGAAACGCGGCCATCCTGCGCATGAGCAGAGCCCAGAGCCTTCAGGAAAGAACTCTAAGGCCAAGTGCCGCAAGTCTCCCTGGTTTCGGGGGCAGCCACAGCAGCAAAGAGATTCTTCTCACCCGCTGAAGGGGCGACCGAGCCATCAGAAGAACGCTTATAACTCCACAAGGCAACACAGAGGAGCACAGAATAGAAAGCGGAACCGACCCTTGCCTGCAGGGCAACAGAAAGTCAAGCGGCAGCCTGGCTCAAGGCTCTTGGGCTCCCAGAGGCAGTCTAGGCACACCCTGCCAGGGAAGCAGGCACGCAAGGGGAAAGGAGCCTTTCGGAAGCCGGGGCAAGCAGGGAAGAGAAGGCCTGTGTAGTGGCCTGGACCTTTTTCACATGGCCCTTGTGTTTGTGTTGGCTCATTACATAATATACTGACTGTCTCTTATGTGTCTCTGTGTTGGGCTTCCTTCCACTGCTTTATAGGGCAGAAGGTATCCTCATTTTCCATGGGATTGGCTGGTGGTAGTTTCCAATTAGAAATGGTAGCTGCCCAGGCTTGCTTCGGGGGTGGGAAAGAGACAAGACAGACATTTTAGAATATGACAAAAATCGGCTAGAGATAGAATCAAGTGGCTTCTGAGGTGTGTGCCTTGCTCATTTTATCTCAATCCATCCTTCCAGCTCCCCATCACAAATAGATAATATTTTTAAGGCTTTCATATTCTTTCTAGCAGAAGGGGACCATGAACTAGTGGACAGGCATTCTGCCTTGAAGGCTCTGCCACCCCAAAAATACCAGCTTGCCCGCAGACTCAAGTATACCGTAATGGCAGGTTTCAGCCTTTATACGTGAGGACACAATTCTAGGAGCAAGTCCTAAGGTGGTGGCCAGGCCCTCAGCATTACCCTCATTCAGGAAGGCAAATGCTGCCTAGGTGGCGTTGTAAAGATCACACCTGCGGTGTCGTTAAGGCATCAGGCCATGGCTTCGCATGATGTTAGGATGGATAAGTTTCTATTATCAGTCAACAGTATTGTGGTGGTTCTGCTGCCAGGGGCTTCCGCACTTGGAGAAGGCTAAGCTGCCAGGAGCAGACAAGCAATATACACCATAGTTTGACTGTTTGGAACCACGCTACGGGTTCCATATTATGATTGGCACCAGCCATGCTTTGGAGCTGCAATGAGCCTGCCAGGGCTGTGGCGTTGTGCTGCAATTTTGGGAGAGTACAGAATTTGGGGGGGGGGGGAAGGTCACACTTCTAGTCCAGTAATTTGATCTGTTTACCAGAGCCTACTTATTGAGCTGCAAAGGTGGAGAAAAAGGTTCATTAAATAATGCAAGCCTTTTGTGACTCCAAGATATCCACCCCCAAATAAAGGTTGTCACCCGTCCTCATGGTTCCCTGCTCCAGTCTTTCTTCCTCCTGCCCACTTCTGTATTGGGTAGGATTGGAGCACACACTCGCATCCCCACTTCAGCTTATTAACTGTAACAGAATAGGCTTTTTTGCATCAAATGTAGATGTTATCTCTAAAGCCCCTGTCTTACAGGTTTTGAGATTTGATTCAGTGTTCTTGCTGAGCTTGCAACCCTTTTGCTCAGCCACTGATGTCTAAGAACATACATAAGAAGAGCCCCCCTGTATCAAGCCAAAGGCCCATCTAGTCCAGCTTCCTATATCTCACAGTGGCCCACCAGATGCCTGGGGGGGGGGCAAACAATACAAGGTGCCTGCTTCCTGTTGCTGCTGCCTTGTAGCTGGCTTTTCGAGATAGCTTACTTCTAAGAGCAGGAGGTTGTAATGGCTTGTAACATGTGACTGACCTTTTGAGAAATCTGTCCAATCCCCTTTAAAAGTTTCTAGGCTATATGTTATCCCCCATCATGTAGCAAGGAGTTTCATAGACTAATAACACTGGATAAAGAAATATTTTCTTTTGCCTGTTTTAACTCTCCTGCCAATCAGTTTTAGGGAATATCCCCTTGTTCTGGTGGTGTGTGAGATGCATAATTTTGTATGTCTCACTTGTGTCCCTGTTCAGGTGCCATTTTTCTAGACTGAAGAGCCTCAAATGCTGTAGCCTTTCCTCCTAAGACAGTAAAAAGGTAAAGGTTTCCCCACGACCGAATGGTCTAGTTGTGACCAACTGTAGGGGAAGGTGCTCATCTCCATTTCAAAGCCTGTAGAGCTGGCGTTTTATCAGAGGACAAGCTTCCGTGGTCGTGTGGCCGGCATGACTATATGCCGTTGCGCATGGAACGCCGTTACCTTCCCACCGAAGTGGTCCCTATTTATCTACTTGCATTTAGGTGCTTTCGAACTGCTAGGTTGGCAGGAGCATAAGACAGTGCCCCAGCCCAGTAATCATTTTGATCACTTCTGCACCTAGTATAGCACTTTTCAACCTTTTTCACCCCATGGCACACTGAGAAGGTAAAATTGTCAAGACCCACCATCAGTTTTTTTACAATAGATAAAGTATACCATGTTGCCACTGGGGAGCTGACATCCCCCATTGGCCCTACTAATAAATGAACTCCCCCCTCCCAATTCCCACGCCACACCTGTGGACCACTCATGGCACATCAATGTGTCGTGACATAGTGGTTGAAAATGGCTGACTTAGTAGCATGTAACCACATCCTTTGTTTTACTGTAGTTAAACATGAAGAGAACCTGATTCACATTGATCTAGCTCTGCAGCCTGTGGTTGGGCAGGATATTTCAACTCTTCCCTAAGTGCTACATTGTACAGTTTGCTAAGATGGCACAATTGAGCCTGAGACTAAACAGTGGTTTTTTAAAAGAGGAAAGCACACGGTTGACGGTGCTTGATTCCTACTGAAAACAATGAGTGTAATTCACTTGAGCTGGATTGGGCCCAACCAACTCTCCATACCAACCTGTAGAGACACAGCCAGTGTTTCCCAAACTGGGTTGCAATCTGATTTTTGCTGGGTTGCAAAAAGTGTTCAAAACATTTTTAAAAAATGCTTTGCAAGCAGCCTTGCTCAG
This sequence comes from Lerista edwardsae, assembly GCA_029204185.1. Classification (NCBI taxonomy): domain Eukaryota; kingdom Metazoa; phylum Chordata; class Lepidosauria; order Squamata; family Scincidae; genus Lerista; species Lerista edwardsae. Next base: position 578,591 of record JAJKFI010000128.1, on the reverse strand, counting down.
TTGCAGAAAAATGCCAAACTGTAGCTGGAATGCCAAACTGTATTATGAGGTACTTCTCATACCCCCAAATTAACTTCACATTTATCAATTTTCTCTAGTAATTGGCATGCCGTATATCACATGTGAACCCAGTTTCAGCCTTTAGTCTAGTCTGGAACTGCACATCTTGCTCTCCAGTTCAGCCTTCTGGGTATCCTGGGCCTGGAATGACTATAGGTTTGGGGAAAACAGTCTTTGAACTCCATTTTTAGGGAGAGTCTAGCCAATGTTTATACACACATACTATATGTAGTCTAGGAATGTCCCAAAACGGAGACATTCTTCTCAGCTTTCAAACATATTTTGACATAGGTTAAAACCATTGTTTATTCCCTCTAATCCAGGGGTTCCCAAACCTTCTTAGCATTGGGACCCACCTAACGAAGTCATTTTACCAGCCACTCAAGCCTCTGGAAGCAGGTTGTCTAACCCTTGATGCACACAACCTAACTGGGTCAAATGAGAACTGGATTTTGTGCCCTGTGCTTTATTTCTGTACTGCTTCTAGAGTCGCTTTGTCTAAGGGTGTGCAATCATATGCGTGCATTTTCAGATTCAGCTCATATTTAATCCAGTGGGATATACTCCTGTTGTGCACCAAATCCATGCATTACCATTCAGAAATTCAATGCAATGGAACTTACTCCTATGTAAATGTATTTTGGATCACACCTAAATGTACAGTATATTGTGCTATGCTGTTTGAGCAGCATTATCTGGGCTTTAATCTGACTGTAATTCACAAGCTCATATACCCTAACACCAGCCCAGGCCCCATATGAGTTGGGAATTTTTTAACAGGGTGTGTCCTTAAGCACTTTCAATCCAAGGCAACAGGGCACACACCGTCTGTTGTGGATTTGTGTTGGTTAGAGCAGAGTTGGGGGCTTGCTGACCCATTCCAGCGCCTGCCTCAGCGCTCCGGAGCGAAGGAACCAAGCGATCGCTACATTTCAATATCAAAGTCTTTATTGGTTTCAGTAGCGAAAGTGTGAAAGGTGAAAAAGATCAATCTGCCGGTTAGGAAAGCCGGCGAAGGCATTGCCGCGCGCAGGCGGCTCTTCAGTGCGGTTTTACATCTTAGTGCACACACAGTGAGAAAATTCTTCTAACACAAGAACAAAAGGATGCAACCAGAGTATATCTGGTAGGTGGATACCTGAAGACCCTTGTGCCCCATTTTACCCAATGAGGTGCCCCTTTGAACACTATGATCTCATGAGAAAGCAAAGTGTTTGTAGCCAGCTCTTCCCGTGTGAAATTGCCTGCTTTCATTACACTATCGGAAAGGGAGTACAGCTAGTTGCCCTAACAAGCTTGGGAAGCTGACCAGCTCAAGGACTCACAGGTGTCTATCTGATCAGGAGACGCAGAGACGGAATGCCAGTTTCCACCAGTTCTGGACTGTGAGATGTGAAACTGCAACACGTCTTCCACCAGCCTGGGGCCACAGCTAACAGTAACACCCTCCAAAGAGGAATGTACAGACTCTTTATTTTTAAATCCACAGGCAAAACTAGCCCCAACTACAGGGACCTATCCAGTGGTGGGATTCAAATAAATTAACAACAGGTTCTATGATGTCATAGCCAGAGCAAAAAAAAACCCGAATCCAGCCGAGGTAAGCGAGTGGGCGGGGCCCGGCCATTTAACAACCGGTTCTATAGAACCTGGGCGAACCCCCTGAATCCCACCACTGGACCTATCCCAAAGCTATGACGCTTAACTTTAAAATGTTAAGAGTGCCCAAGCAGTAAGACTAAATTTAGTCTAGTTCCAAGAACTCACAAACAAAGCCTATAGCTTAACTGTAATTTATTAAGAAAACAAGCAGTTCTATAACTAGGAAAGGCTTAAAAGAACCAACAGAGACTTAACCAAGATACACATCAAAAGAACATAACTTTATGCCTAACACTGACTAGGCCCTAATACCTGCAAGGAAGTTAGCCTTGAATCCAAGCAGGCAGCAAGTCCATGTTGGGCATCTCGGACAGATGTGGAGAAGGTGGTCTGATTGTCTTTTCTGATGGTGTTGAAGATCTGATGGCGTGTGATGATCTGTACCCCAAAACTGGGTATCTTTATACCCCCTCTAGAACGATCAATCAACCTATCAGGATAAAGGTCAGCCATCTCCTTGTTGTGGGAGGAAATCAAACCCAGAAGATGACTTCTCTAATCCTCTGTCCCTTTAAGAGAGACAGCTCTCCCAAGACTGAAAGGTCCATTTCTCCGGCGTGCGTTCCGTTCTGCTGAAGCGGAGCCTGCAAACCCCCTGGTCTCCGATCCCCCCAGGATCCTGCTATAGCTTACCCAACATTTTAGAGTCGACAAAAGAAAAGAAATGCCAGCTGGACTTCGATGAAGAATCCGGAAATATTTATTGCAACAAAGATGCAGAAATTAGGTTGCAAAATGCAAAGAGGCACCCTAATTGCATACCAAAGTGCTAGTGGCAAGATGTTCCATACATTTGTACATGCAAATATGGAATAATAAAAATGCCCAATCAAGATCAATCGCTTAATCCCCCTGTGATCATTGGCACATCAGAGTCTTTTGGGACCTTTGATTGGTCCGAGGTAGATTTGAGGAACTCCCTGAGACATGATCACGCAACTGATGGGTGACCAGCGCCTTGGATGAAGGGCTAATCTTTGGCATGACAAAGTCACAGATGGCTTGACAAAGGGTTGAGAAGGGCACGACAAAAGGTTGGTGAAGGGCTAATCGTTGGGGTACGGACTTGATTGAGTTTCGGGAGAAAGGGCATAAGGTCAAGGGGGGCAAAGATTACTCAAACACAAAGTACAATTCATACATCCTGATATGCGAAGAAACCTATTCACTACTAAAAGTTTATCTAAATCTACTATGCAAATGTCTTTGGCGGAATCGGAGATGTTGGCACTGAAGATGTGACTCAGGAGCTCGACTTGATGGCTATGGCCCCTTCCCGAAGGAGCTGGCATCCATTTTGTCCACCGGCAGCCATTTTGCATTGCCTTCATACAGTTCGCACAAGCACAGAGCAGGCGGTGGCCCTGCCCATGCAGTTAGATAGGAACAAAGTGAGGCCAGAGGGGGCAGGCTTAGCGGCCATGTTTTTATACTCAAAATGCTGATTCCAAGCATTTCAGATTGCTTTGCGCGTAGTGTTTAGGACTGAATAAAAATAAAAACGTTCGAAAATAATAACGTGTGATCGTGTAGAAACATCATTGGTAACCTAATTATGAGTTAATATGCACTTACAAGGTTTAATTCCGCATAATTATATTACTGAACATACCGGACGAAATGCTACTTGCTGTCTATTAAAACTCGGATTGCACTGTTTTGACAGACTTATTTTTTGAAATCTACACAAGCAAAAAATAAAGTGTGAACGGGAAGGAAAGAAAAAAAAGGGGAGGGTGGGCAAAAATTAGATAAATATATAGGAAAATTACATTAAAATCTCTTCATGACACAAGTAGTTGTCAATAGGAGAGTAATTCTTTTTTACTTCTAGACTATTAAGAGTACCTGTGCAAAGTAATCCCATTTTTCTGACAGCGATTCGCACACCCGTATGCAGAACACATAGGCATGCTTAAAGACGTTGAGATTAACTTTTACACACGGGCAGGGAGATTTTTATTCGAGAATCCGCGGCAATCCTCCTTCGCGGCGATGATCTGCGTCAGCCATATTGTTAGACCCATGGTTAGACCCAGCCCAGACCAGACCCATGCGTCGGCCATATTGTTTGACCGGTTTGACCAGACCATGGACCAGAACCATTGCGTCGGCCATATTGTTAGACCAGACCGGAAGTTTCAAGAATATGACGTCATTTCGTCTCCATGTTTATTATAACTCCATGGCACAGAGTCCAATATGGCTATTTCCCTTCACGAAGCCCGTATCCCATTCATAAAATACATTCCCCATTCATAAAAAGCACCAAGTTCATTCACAAAACCCCATTCATGTAGCCGGCTTTCTCCTTTTGACAGTTCGCACTTTGACAGCTCGCCCGAACCATGTGATCGGGGGTTCCGGGGAACACCTGGGCTATCCCTGAGTTTGACAGCTCGTATTGCGGTTTTGAAGAATCTTTTGAAGAATCTGCTTAGCGCCTTGACAGCTGGCTTGTTAGTCTGTGGTTAACAGTTTATCCAAGGCGTCTGCTGGGGTGAAACCGCAGGTTAAGGGTCGATAAGCCCATCACCGTCGGCTCGCACTTGTTGTAATCCTATTCCCGCTGTCTCGCTAGGGCTTCAGCGGTGATGGCGGCGGTGCAGGTTCGAATCCCCAGGTTTCTGCTTTGGTTTTGCCATTTCAATGAAGGGTTCGGGAGGCTTAAAGTCACAAGTTCGATTCTCGCCAAGGCTCTAATTTCTTTATTGGTTGCAACATGGCTGGGTGGCCAGGAAGAAGCATGGTGGGTACAAAACATGGCTGGGCTATGTGCTCACAACCAGGAGAGGAGCATAATGGTTTCTAACTTGGTTTGAGGTGGTATGCCTTTCAACCAGGAGAGTTCATGATAGATGCAGCATGGCTGGGCGGTGTGTGTGTGCGCCGGCAGCCAGGTGAAGGAAATCATGGTGGTTGTGACACATGGCTGGGGCTGTGTGCCTTCAGCCAGGAAAAGTTGTTGTTCTGTGAGAATCCGGGGGGGGGGCGGGGTATCCCTACACCATCCTGATGATATTTGGTGGTTGCATCCAGGTCAGAAAAGGTTATGTGCACACAACCCTGAACCTAAGTGATGGGTTTCAGCTGTGCCAGACCTTCTTGACTGCAGCACTAGCTGGATGGAATCTTCCTGATTAGGTTTGTCCTTGCAAGCTGATGGTGCAGTGTCCCTCACCCCAGCTATGACCTCACACCGGTCTGCAGGAAACAAGGCAGACAGGAAATAACACCCTAAGTGAACTGATCATCACCAGCTGGTGTTTTAACTGCTTCAGCTCTTTCTTACAAAATGGAGGCATATTGACAAAATGGAGCCAGACAATGGCTTAACCTTCTTCTGCTCTTCACACTGATCCCCAGGGAAGCTAATTTTCACAGAGGGTTGGTCTTCCTTCAAGCATTCAGGAAGTAGTTGGGGCAAGGCTAGCTTCCCTCTTCTGCTGGTGTAGTTGTGGTTCTGTCTGCTGTGTGCTTGTCAGTGACACTTCCTCTAATGGTCTCTTGGAATAGTCAGGTAAGGTGGTTGTATTGGGGGGATGGGTGGAACCGGGTTCAGACAACGAAGTTGTAGATGCCGTCTCCCTTGCAGTGAGGTGCATTGTGAAGTTAGCCCAGCCAAAGCAAGTCTGACTTCTAAAATTCCCAGGGCTGAGTTCTCAGGGAGCTTGTAAGAACCAGTCTGCTGGTTCACAATCGAGCAGATCCAGTGCCCTGTTTCCAACAGTGGTGAGCCAGGTGCTTCCAGGTAGCCCAGAAGGAGGTTCAGAGCAATGATGGATAAGCCTAGATGTGGCTTTGATGGCACTTCATTCAGATCTGTTTCATTTGTATGATTTGTATGATTTCCTTTCCCTGCCACCAACATTAGTTGCAAGCATCAAGGAACCCTCCTACCCAGGTGCCTCCCTGCCGCAATTTGTGGTGATAGATTGGCAGGAGGGACTGAAGGCTCATAGCCTACAAGAGGCTCTAAGTAGTGTCTGACTCCAGCCCTGGCTGCTGCCCCTGATTCCCACCCACTGTTGGTCTCAAAAGGAGGCTTCAGTGCAGTGGAGCGAAGAAAGAATCTCAACTCATGTGATTCGGCTGCAGCAGTCCAAGTATAATCAGCAAGCCCTTCCCATGCCCTTCTTTCCCACCATTTCCTCTGTTGCTTGCAGTGGCTGCTACCACTCAGCCTGTGCGGTGTCTGGCTTCTTCATGGATTTGGTGATACGACAACTACTGTAACCTGACAGCACTTTCAGCTTGGTAACCTCGCTATTGCCGTGATCTTCCACCACTGTGCTGTAGCGCATTTGTGTGCCATGAATGATCTGCGGGTGTGGCACAGGAAGCTTGGGGTCATATATAAGTAGGACCATTGGGGGTGTGAGCTGTGCAATGTGCCTTGCCAACTGGCAAAAAAACTGATGGGGTGCTTTGAAAGGTTAGTGCCTTCTCAGTGTGCCACAAAATGAAAAAGGTTGAAAAATCATTGATCTACTGCCGTCGTCATGCACAACGTTGGAATATGGAATTCTATTTGCACAGTAGCCTAAAACTCAGCCAGCACTCTCTCTTCTGTGAGTGAGTGAGTGAGTGAGTGAGTGCACGCGCGCACGCATGCACGCACACACACACACACCCCTGTACATCATAATTACTCTCACTACAGAATTTGCCTAGGTGAGCAACAGCATGGATGGGTTTTCTTGCTAGCTCAGGCTATAGCCAGCCACTTTCTTGATTGGTTCAGCTCTAGGAATGGTAAAGACAACATTTCCCTGATGTACACAGACAATTATTGTCCCCAGTCACCGACTCTGATCAAAATAAATTTTGCAGGGGCAGATAGCGCATTAACTCCCCTGCAAAACCTATGACCAGATAAAGTTATGTGAGAGCACACCCTGAGCAAGGGGTTGAATACATACATACACATACAGCTGTTACTCCAAGATAAAAAAAAACATGGCTTCTATCTTGTTTGAAAACTGACGAAATAGGCATTTTGTGAGTATTTGCTAATTTTATCAATGGCTTTCAAGCACTGCCTAGTATCTAAGGCAGTGATTTTTCAACCTTTTCCATCTCATTGCACAAAGCTCCAAGCTTGTCAAGGCACACCATCCATTTCGTGACAAATGACAAGGCACACTGCACTGCCAGCCAGGGACTCACCTCCCGCAATGGCCCTACTAACGTTACCCACCCCCAAACTCGTATGGCACACCTGCAGACCATTCACGGCACACCAGTGTATCACAGCACACTGGTTGAAAACAGCTGATCTAAGGCCTAAAAGGTGCTGGAATATTCTAATCCCAAGTTTCCTGTCTTCCCAGCATGTTTTCCCATCGCCTTCCAGAGGATAAAAATGTGACCTGCCACGATTACTTCAATTCCTTCCACAGCAAAATATGGTACATCCCAATTCTGCAGTTCATTTTGGCTGTGATTGGGAATGGCTTTGCCATCCATCGCTTCAGGACTCACGAACGCACCTGGCACAGTGGCATCATCTATACCTTCAACTTGACCATTAGCAACCTGCTCTACGCCCTCTCCTTGTTGCCGTTGGCATTTTATTACCTCCCACCCAAGACCTGGCAATTTGGCCTTGCTCTCTGCAAACTGGACCGTTTCCTCTTCTTCTGCAATCTTTACGGCAGCACCTTCTTCGTTGCCTGCATCAGCCTGAACCGCTATGTAGCCATCGTCCATCCCTTCTTCTCCCACGGCCGCTTGGAACCCCGCCACGCCAAGCTTCTCAGCGGTGTGGTGTGGCTACTGGTGGTGGCCATCTCAACACCCGTCTTAATATTTTCCACCCTGGAAGATGTCCGCCACAATGACACTAACACCACGCTACACCTGTGTGTAGGGAGTGCTACTGATGACCAGCTGGCCAATTACTGGCCCTATAGCTTGTTCCTTGTGGGTTTTGGGTGTGGACTGCCATTCATCCTCACCACCGCCTCCTGTGGGGCCATCCTCCACACAGTCATCCGCAATCACACCATCACAAAGGTGGAAAAGCGCAAGGTGAAAACGCTACTTGGAGTGGTAGTGACCCTCTACACCATTTTCTACCTTCCATATCACATCCTTCGCAATCTGAATCTCCACGACCGTCTGCACAACCGGTGCAAGATGCATGAAAGCGAGAGCAGCACGGCGCTTGTCTACGTCTTGTACCAGTTAGCCAAGATCCTGGTCCAGTTCCACATTTGCATCCACCCATTTGTTTACGCTGCCCTGGCTGACAGCATACAAGAAATTTGCCCCTGTAGTTACCAACGAGGGAAAGTTGTGCAAGAGAGGGATGTAGAGTTAAAATTGTATAAGGACTCCAGCGGAATGAGTACTAATGCCATCTCTGACTAGCAAGATTTGTTTGTTACATAGAAACTGCTGAGAGGCAGCACCCTCTGTTGTAGGCCACTTAGTGGACTGAATCTTGAAGCCATGAACTCATGAAATGGTTTCTAGGCAAGATGTTCCTTCTCAGCTCCCAGCTTCAATGCAGGCATACAGCAGACTAATGGGGGGAAGGGTTATCTTTTAATACGGAAAGTTCCCTAAATCCAAATGCATTTAAGTCCGTGGAGATGCACATTTGCAAAACATGACTGGTTTTTAAATGAACCAGAAAACGTCCATTGTTTCTGAAGTCTGTTAAGTGGAGGGTTCACTGCATTACTACTTCCTTATCTTACAGGAAGGACAACGTCAAGATTTGTGAAATGCTTTCCATACTCAGAATCTGTTACAGAAGCCACACAGTGCTCTTTCTCCAATACAAATTTTTGTACTATTTTGCTGCTTCCTTTCTCCTTCCCCCACCCATACTACACTAAGTGTCTGTCACACACATTGTTGTGTGCTTTGTATTAGTCCTCATACTTTGAGGATTACCAGAAGGAATTATATATCCTGTTGATTTTCCTACAAACATGCAGAACAAAAGGAGGCTTGAGCAGGGGATTTCAGATTCATACTAGAGATTATTAAGAAAGGAACTGAGAGTAAAAGAAAATGCCTGAAAGTATCACCATGCCTTTATGGTGAGGCTGTATTTGGGATACTGAGTATACTTTTGGTTGCCTCAATTTAAAGAGGATATGGGAGAGCTGGAAAAACTGCAGAAAAAGGGCAACCAGAGGTTTCAGGGGATTGGGCCACCCCACCCCACAAGCCGAAGAGGGAAGATTCACTGCAGAGGGAAGTTGGGCATAAAATGGACGTGTGGCACATACTTAGAAGACATGCTATAAGATATTTGTTGGGAAAAACCCCTCCTAAGCCCAAGTGCATGTGCTTCATGTGCAATTTTGTGAAGTCCTTGTTGTTTGAGAAAAATAGAAGCCAGGAAATACAGAAGTTGCCGACTGTTTCTCTAGCAAAGGGATGGGCTGACTCCAATAATTCATGGTCTATTTTTTAACACAACTGAAACTCCATTGCTTAAGAATGTAAGACAATGCATCTAGTTCAGGATTCTTTGCAAAAAACCCAGCAATGAAGTAAATGACCAGAAATGGGTCAATGGCTTATCAAGTAGACCACAGTCTACCTTCTGCCTGTCCTTGATCTGTAAGGACTGCAAACCAGTACACCAAAATTCAAGAAAGATGCTGGAAAAAAATCAAGAATCACAACTTAATTGGGGGTGGGGGTGGGGGAAGTATCAGATTGTGAGGAAGTTTAAAAGTAAGGAGTGGACAAATCACCCTAATTATCTGTCAGTCACCACAATTCCAGAGACTCTTTCCAACATCCAGTCACTGTTGCAAACTATACAGCACTTCCTTTGAAGTACTTCCTTTGAAGTACTGTGCTCTGTTCCAGGCACGCTTGAAGAGGTTTCAACAATGTGGAAGCTAATGAGTACAAACCAAGGTCTTTCAAGCCTGACATTCAAAAATTGAGCACAAAGTGGATGGATGTTTTTTTAAGAAAAGTATCTTCTCCCCCGCCCCTCCCAGTATCCATTTCCTGACCAGCAGAACTAGCTGAGAACACAATTGCACAAAACTGTTCCTCAAGGGGGAGGGAGAAAGGAAGTGTGGAACTGAAACCACAACAAAGGGTAAAATCAACATAAGGCGAAGAGTAAGCAGAGGCTCATTACATTCCTCCAGTCAACTTCCCACTTCACTGGAAAAACCACATTGTAGGAAGCAGCATCTCTGAACAACTAGCCTTCAGCTCCTGGGTGGGCACCAGGTCCTTTGTTGGTCCTTTAAAAATACCAACTTTGTCTTTGTGGCCTTTAAAAAGCCAGAAATACAGGCCTAATACCTGTGTGGCGGAAGTGATTAGAGTCATTTGAAGTCTTTTTTTGGTCTTTAAATGACTACAAGCTGCCCCTCTTAAAATGTCTTCTTCTGCAACCTTGGGCTCTTAAAGGGGTCACAAAGCCTCAGATGTGGGGCTGCAGCAATGAACCGGACTAAAAGGAGAGGCATCTGGTGTACCTCTTCAGGTACCAGGAGAATATGTCGCAATCCTGCCCAGATTCTTAGCAATTGTGTTAAAATAGTTTTCACAAGTGCCAGGCTTCATGGTAACATTTTCTGTTCTCTCTAAGAATGCTGGAATGGCATTATGGGACCAGGGAGTGGCCAGCGAAGAGGGCAGGGGTGGGCAAATAGGGTCTCGGTAAGGAGGCGGGATCAATGGGGGGGGGTCCCCAGTCTCATGCTTCATATAGTTATGTATTGGGGGGGGGGTGGCATGAAGAAGGTTGAAGACCACTGTTCTACCCCATCATTCAAGTGCAGGAGCCCTCCTGTTGGTTTTTACAGCTAGCCACCATAAAGTGAAAAGATGCACATATACATGGAACAAAATGTAAGCTGAATCCTGTGTGCCACAGGCTTGGATTCAAAATGAAGATTATTTCACACATCATAGGAACTGGCTGCCTGATGAAGACCCACTTTCTTTCTGAACAGGGAAAGGACCCATGGGGTTACTAAATATGTAAAAATGGTTGTAAGATCCAAGTGAGCAAGTCATACAGGACACATTCTCATCCCTTCCCTTCAGAGTAGGCCCAGCCCAATGGCTCAACATTAGTTCAAAGGCCCGGGTCCTCTGCTCTAATGGGGGACGACAACACAGAAAGATATACAGTAAAACAAGAACATTGTGGTGGGAGGCCAACACTGCCTGAGATAGACAAAATGAATCTGTCAGAAAAATGAAAGCACCTTTGACAAAAAGAGGGGGCAATCTGGCCAGTGATAGAGATACTCTGTTAACATGAGGCAGACCACATAAGAAACTGGGATGATGTGATGAGCCTTTATTAGTGACCATAATTTCCGATTAAAACATGCGAGTGATTTCCGAAGATGAATTCAGAGCAGCTCAATTAGTGGAAGGTCTGTGGAGGAAAGAGAGAAGCTGTTAGTAGGCTAACTGGGAAGGGGATGGAGTAACCTAATAATTGAAGATTTCTGTACCCAACTGAAGAACCTGGAGTAACCATTTTCAAGTACAAAACGGAGCAAAGTAGTTGTTTTAGGCCTTACACTTGGTAGAAAAAAGTAGGTAGAAGCAACATCTATGACAGTTTATCCTCTCTCCTTTCCAGTCCCTAAATGTTTGTTACTCTTATTATATGGCATAATCCTAATTGTTGCTAGCATTTCGGTATTCGCGGTGGGTTCCAGAATGGACTGAAATGTGTTCTTTATTTTTTGTGGAAGAATGATCAGCACACAAAAGATTAATAATGTCAGGAAGAAGGTTCTGGTCTAGCAACTCTCCCCACTGTGTTAGTTTTCTATATGCATCATTTTTTTTTCATGAGGGAATTTTCCATCATGTGAATTCCAAACCAAAGCCTGAAGAGCTACAGCCCAGGCAGAGGTTTAGCCATTCAGTGAGAACTAGGTCACCATAATATGTGCAAAAGACTGCAAACCACAGGATTTGGGATTCTGAATCACATAATTCCATACCCCTTGGTGGTAGGCACAGAGCTGACATGCGTGAAAACACTCTGCCACAGGTTTGCCTTAGGCTCTGCATGGCAATGACCCTATCGGCCTCCACACATACTGCCAGCGAGGCTTCTTTTAGAAACATCTCATGCCTGCAAGCAGGTCTCCAGTGCCTTAAGGCAGTGTTCTTCAACCTTGGCGTTGGGACCCCAATGGGGTCATAAGCTTTAGTTGTGGGGTCACGGCCACTTATAGGAATGAAAAAGGTTGAAGACCACTGGACTAGAGCACCCTCTGGTAAAGGGGGCGGCATCTGGTTTCCCCCTGCAGGCACCAGGAGATGGTGTCCCAGCCCTGCTCAGGTTCTTCACAGTTGTGCTAAAACAGCTTCCACTAGTGCCAGGCTTCATGGTAACTTCTTCTGCTCTCTGTAATAAGAATATGTGGTTACAGTGAACAGTGCTGGGAGTGGGGATAGGCTAGGTGGGCTTCAAGATAGGGTCCTAGGAGGGCTGGGATTGACAGTGGGGTGGGTCCCCTTCTCATACTTTATATATTGAGGACATGGCACGAAAAAGGTTGAAGATACCCTAAGGAATCCAACTTACTTGGCCCATTCCACATTTAGGATCAGGTGATCATAGCCAAAGCCAGACACCCCTGCAATGGCCCTTGCAGCATCCTCTCGGCGGTGAAAGCTGATGAAGGCAAAACCCTAAAAGGGAAGCAACAAGGAGGATGAAAATATTGCTTGTTGGTGGATCACATCTTCCAGGACTTACCCCAGCATCCACTGACCCAATATAGTCCCACCCACCTGATGACCAATGTCTTTTCCTCACCTTAGATTGTCCAGTGGTTTTGTCCTTGGCCAAGTAGATACGGGATATAGACCCAAAAGGACGGAAGAGCTCCTGCAGGTCAGTCTCTCGAGTATCCTCAGAAAGATTGGTGACACGGATGGTGGCATTGTCATCAGCTAAGGATGGATGGGGGAAAAAATGATCAGGGTGGCAGAACTGAGGGACTGGAAGGAACTGCCCAGCTATGATCTTGTTCAAAGTGGTCGAGACTTGGATCTAAGAAAAATGCACCTCTGCGGTTGGGCTGCATGGATTCCCCTCTGCGGCTAGCTCCATCTCTCAGGCTGGGTGGAACATACTTCCCCGTCTTGCTCTGCTGGGCCTGCACAGGCTCTGGTTCTGAGGAGACAAGAGGCACCATTTTAGCAAGAGTCAGAACCCAACCCTCTTTCTCTAGGATGAACCAATCCACTAACAAGGGGTGAGGAAGGCACTTTCATGTCCTCTGCCTTTTCACGGTCCTCACCTCCGGGCAGCTTGTCCTTCTCGCCTGTGGAAAGCCCCAGTTGCTCAGCCAGCTCTTTCTGCATGGGCCCCAGGGTGTCCTTGTAGGGGCAGCGAGTAGTCCAGTGATCACCTTTGCAGATACGACATGACACAATTTTCTGCCCTTTCAGCTTGTTCATGGGGTCCTCCTCCTCTTGGCAGTTCAAGTCCTGGCAAAGGGGATGATGACGCAAGTGACATTACAAAATGCCCAGTTGTCCTGTTCTTGCCAAGAATCTACACAACCCCCAGCCTCTAGTCAAACTTCTCCTAAAGCGGGGGTCGGCAACGCACCGTTTCAGAGCCGCATGAGGCTCTCTTGGCCGTCTGTTGCGGCTCCGGAGTCCGGGTGAAAGAGGCAAAGGGGGTGAGAGCGGTGGATGCAGGGAGGAGGCGGAGGGTGCGCGCGCGCTGGAGGACTTTGAATCTGCAGCAGCCCAGGCAAGAGACAGACCTGCTCAGCCCGGCCAGCCGCAGGGGAAAGGGAAAGCGCCTTCCCTAACCTGCTCTCTCGTTAGCATCTGGTTCCCTCCTTTGGCTGCTGCAGGGCGCGGAGGAGGAGGAGGGCCTGGATCACACATTATGATTATTATTAACAACACGATCTGTGTTAGTATTTCTCTCGGGCGGGCAGGGAGGTGATTCCCCGGTTCCTCGGCTCCTTCGCCTCATCACTCGCAGCCTCTTCTCCTGCCGCCGCCACCGCTTGCCCCCCCCACGCCCACCGGGGACTGCTCGCCTGCTCCCCGCCCGCCCCTGCAGAGGCTGCTGCTGCTGCTGTTGGAGGGGAGGCGGGGGAAGGTGGAGGGCTTTTGCCCAGGCTGAGCCATGCCGGGGGGGGGGGGCAGCTGCGGCTGCTGGAGACAGGGATGGGGCAAGACGCTGCCGCTGCGGATCCCAGCATCTCCCCATCGGGGACCTGGGAGGCAGAGGAGCCACCGCTGCCGCTGCTAGACAATGGGTGATGGGTGAGCGCGAGGCGCCCCGCCTCCTGCCGTCCCCCATCCCCCGCCTCCCCCACTCCGGGGTTCCCGGCTGTCCCAGGTCCTCTTCGCCGCCCTCTGCTCTGACCTCTCCTCCCCATTTACCTCCTGTCGCCCCCTCCCCATGCCAACCATCCTCCCTTTCCCCCGATTTAGGGTATCCTTTTCTGCAAACACATCCCTCGTCTTCCCCTTTTTCCAGGCGTCTTTGTGCTTGATCAGTAAGGGGGGGGGGGAGGAAGAGAAGTTCTTTTGGGAAAGGACTGGGATGCAGCATGACTTAGGACTGTCGCAGGTCACTCTCGCGGGCCAGTGTGGTGACTTTGAGAAGCAACCCTGGACCACCCATGGCTAGTGAGGAAAGCCAAACGTGCTCTCCCCCTCTCACTTACCTCTGAGACTTTCAAATGTTTTTGTTGCATGCTGAAATAAAATTTTGTTTTCTCTGTAGCAGTTCATTCATTTCAACTATAGTTTTTTTTATACATAGCATAAAGGTAAAAAAAAAACTATGTATGCAATGTTATCTTCCTTTTAGATGTCAAAAGGTTTTTGTGGCTCCCAAGGTTTTCTTTTCTCTGGAAAATGGGTCCAAAATGAGTGTTTAAGGTTGCCTACCCCTGTCCTAAAGCCAGGCCCAGAGGGGGCATGTCTGCAATCTGAATAGGCATGGCCAGCAGAACTTGTCCTCAGTACCACAATGCAAAATTGGAATATATCCCTCTGCCTGGGGCCTTCTGCCACTCACCTCTTTGCTGGTGATGAAAGTCATGAAGACATCATCGCTCACAGTGGTGGTGGCCACATTTGGACCAGGAGCATCAAACTCTGAGTTGCCAAACTTCTTCCAGTTCTAAAGAAAAAATAATAATAATTGGGGTGACTTTGACATTGGCAAGAGAAGTGGAGAGGGAAATGCAGTGGGGAAAGGTGTGAATAGTTGAATTCTAGGGCAGTGTTATTCAAACTTAGTGGGTTGTGGAAAGCTGGGAGCAGCCATCTCGGAAGCTGCAGACCTTACTTTTGTTATTTTCCTTTTGTGAGTGTTGACAGTTTGAATTTTCAAGTGAAGATTTTTTTAAGTTTTGTTTTTCGTTCAGTGCTTTTACATCATATTTTGTCCTACTCTTGCTTTCTGTCAGGGATGTTGTACAATTGCTGGAGTCCAGGAATGCCAGTTTGCATTCTAGGCATGTCCTTTTATTATGTCACAGTGACATAATACTGCTTGATATAAACACTTCCTGCTTGATGTCACTTCCTGCCACAGCATCACTTCCAAGTTAATGACATCACTTTTGGTGGGTCCCAACACGAGTCCCATTCTAAACAGTGGGTCCCGTTCTAAAAAGTTTGAATACCGCTGTTCTAGGGTATGAAGTACCTTAGGCATTGTGTGACATAGCAGCACCTGGGCTGCAGCATGCCAAACACTCATTTCAAGCCGTGGTCTCTAAATTTCCAGATGGTTCCTTTAGCAGCAACCAGGCCCTGCTAATTCCCAAGAGCAGTGGTACTCAAACTGTGCCACGACCCACCAGGAGTACCAGAAGCAGGGCATTTCCCCTGAAGTAAAGTGCCAGGTGATGGCGCTGCAGCAATCACGGCACCAGTGCTACCAAGGGGCTCTTTGACTTACCTGGGGAGTAGTGCTGGCCTCTGGCAGGGTAAGGCCTTCCTGTAAACTAGACGTAGCTTTACATATCAGATAATAGCTTTGTAAATTAGCTATGGAGAATATCAGAGGGGGCTGTGAGCCTCCAGGACCCTGAGGGCCAGTGCTGCCCCCCAGGTAAGTACAAATGCCCCTTAGTATTGCCAGTGCTGCGATCTCTGCGCCGCTGTCGCTACCCCCTGCTCCCATCCCCACAAATACTTAGGCGCCCAAGAGAATTTGCTAACTGCTTTTAAAAGCATGAAGAACCC
Organism: Lerista edwardsae; assembly: GCA_029204185.1. Lineage (NCBI taxonomy): Eukaryota > Metazoa > Chordata > Lepidosauria > Squamata > Scincidae > Lerista > Lerista edwardsae. The sequence continues at coordinate 562,667 of JAJKFI010000128.1, read as the reverse complement.
ACATTCTTTATTTTCAAATGAATTAACTTCTTCATTTGAGAAAAAAAAGATCAGACAATGGTTTGGTAAAACTGAAAATAAAAGGGAAGGATGCTCAAGCACTGCATGCTGATCATGTATTAATATTCCTAACTAGGCAAAGAATCACCTTTTAAGGTGATACCCTCTTAACACTAAGCCCCCAAGATACGTACTGGTTTTGTTCTGGAAGTAGAACACACATAGATCAAAACAGCCAGTTCTTGCCCCCCTGGCACTTTCATGCCTGTACCAAAGCATCAGAACAGACAGTTTGCAGCTGCATGCAAGCACTGTGTTGTGCCTGTCTGTAACTTGGGGGCCAGTGTCTGTCTAGCAAGGGGAGAGACCTGTCCCTCTTCACCCCAGCATGGTGTTATTTTCTTGTGGCTATTCGTGATGTTTCTTCTGTTTTTTGCTTGTGAGTCCTTTGGGGACAAGGAACCATTTACTCATGACTTATTTTGCTATGTAAATTGTGCTGTGAATTCCTTTTGTTGGAAAGTAGCATATAAATATTCTTAGTAATTATACTTCTGGCTTTCTGACATTACTTGTCACAGTACCAAATGTTTTGGGCCTGAAGATGGGAGTTCACCACCACCAAACAGAATCCTTGGCTGCCTAGTGATCTAGGAAATAAGATGGAAGGGAAAGTCCTCCCAAATACTCACTTTTCGCCTTGCCACAGCTTTGGAGGCCTTCCGGGTTTCAATCCGAAAGGTGCGGATGATCTGTGGATAGAAACACATCATCATTTGTTCAGGGCAGGAATGAGCACTGAATGATATACCCCAGGAGCACATTCAAAATTTGGCTAGAACGCACATAGTTGTGCAGTGCTCAAGACTCCTCCAATTAAAATTAGTTCTATCTTGGCACAAGCCAAATACAGCTTGCACAAAAAGTACTCTGTTTCGTGGCATGGAAGCACTTTTGTGTTCATGTCCATGCTGAGCTGAGCACAATGGCCAGCAACTGAAAGCAAGGGTGGGTTGCAACTTATCCACATAATCTGAGAGCCACCAAGGAGCAAATATGGTTGAGGGAGAGAAGACAGCTTGATCCCAGGCTTCCACTCACCTTCACCTTGCGGCCATCCTCTTCTTCTCTGTACTCGGTCACTGTTTTGATGTTTCCATTAACTAGTTCTTTGGGGGATGGGAGTGGCTCTGTTAAAAAATCAGAGGCAACTGTGGAAATCTGTGTGTCCAAAACACCCAGTGCTCAGCTTCATTCTAAGATACAAACCCAGCTCTTACCTCCTTTCACAAGCTCAGGCTCAACAGTTACACCTCCACTCAGTACCCCACTCAGGGGAATGAGCAGCTCACTGGCGATGCATTTATCTGTGATAGAGAAGTGGGAGGGGGGGGGAGTCAGTTGCTGTATAGACTGGAGACTATACATAAAGCTCAACTTCCCTTAACAACCTCGGGAAATACATTTGTGATATTGGGAAGTAAGAAAGTGGGATATGAATAAATATTTCATTACAAAGAACTTCAGCTATGTGGCTGTGGACAAAATATTTCAATCAGTGGCCAGAACTGTGTTTTGCGCTTTAAACTTCTAAGTTCAAATCCAGCACTACCAGTTGGACTGGAGAGCCAACATTAGAGAAAATATCACTACTCAACTCCTAACAAAGCAGTAACTTTATTTTCAGCCAAGTGGCCTCTTAATTCCAACTATTTTGTCTGACTTCTCCTCACCACCTTTTCCAGCCCTTTGCTGAGGTCAACCCATCATTACTTGAGAAAAGGAAACTGGTTTGTCAGAGTGTAACAGAAGGGGATGAAGGGTGGGACCAGTCTGAGAGACACTGCATCTGCTTGTGCTTTACCGGCACTACAAAGCTTGTCTGAAAGGACCTGGATAGGATAGGCAGAGAAGACAGAAGGCATGGTACCAAAAGAAGAGGCAAGCTGGAGAAGAACATGCATTCCAAGATGCACATCCGCAAGTGTCTGAACTCTTACAGTAGAAAACAGGAGGGAGTGGATCACAGGAAACTAAAAGCCAAGATAAAGGTTGGCCAAAAATTTTTTGGAATCCCCACTCTGGATGCAGAAATAAAGCTCTCTAAAACAAATTCATGCCTATGGACTTTCCTTGACATCTTGAAAGATGAGCTCTAGAGAAAACCCTCTCCAGATGAGATGGGAGTCAGTCCTGGGGGATAATCCTGACACTAATCCAGGTTTAGCACGCGAATGATTTCTCACCATCATCACCTCCTTCTTCTTCCACTTGATCTGCCCAACTGGGCTTAGAACTGAAACAGAGACAAAGACACAAGTTAAATGTCTGTTCTTCACTGCCACAAACATTCTACGTCTTGCCATGATCCAATCTTTCGCTTTCCTCTCCCAACCCCAGCACCCTCCTATACATTTCATCCATAGCACAGCCAGCCTCTTACCCTAACCAATACACTTCACACTTTTCTACCAGCCCTACCGCACAAGAAAACAACAACCATCGGATGGCTATACGTAAGCTCCTTAACAAAACATTAACCAACTGGTAAAGAGCTACTTTGAACCCCCCATATTTAACTGTAGAAAAAAAGAGCAAGAGCAAGGCAACAGGGCAGGAAGAAACACACACACAAGAGGCAACACACGCAGCAGCAGCAGCAGATCATTAATAAATACAGCCCTGATGGGTCCGGTTCCCCCCCCCCCCATATTTAATGGTAGAAAAAAATATCCAGAGCAAAGCAGATTACTGGGATGTGGAAGCAAGTCCCGGTGGAAGTTATCCAACCATGATGCTCTGCGGAGGAGCGGGAGACATCTTTCACTTCACTTCCTTTTCCACTGTGCTTTGCATGCTCCGCCTCTCACCACTGTGGAAAAGCCACTTCACCTGCCGCCCCACCTGGCCGCAGTCACCAGTCCTGCTTCAAGCAGCCACCTCACAAGAGCACACACCAGCCAGGAACTTGCGGGCTCCAGCCAGAAGGGCAGGGCTGGCTGGCGCTGTGCTGAAAAGGGCTATGAGTTACCAGTAACCACCCCACAAGCCCCAAGTTACCTACCGCGTATTACATCCTCCATCAGTCCCTCCAAACCACTACCACATTATCTTCCCCTTCTGACGCTTTACCCTCTCCTCCAACAACTCTCTTTTGTATAGGGAAAATCATTATAATTGCACTCTGCTAAAATTAGATTTTTATGAGAGAGGACCAAGAGCTGTCATTACAAGGCTGGTGTAGGCATGTTCAGGCTAAACTTTGTGTTAGAGCATTTTTTTTGGGGGGGGGCATGCACACACACACACTTTCAATAGGCTGAATACCATTGTTAAAATAGCCACAAGAAAATACTTCTTTACTCAGCATGTAATTAATCTGTGGAACTCCTTGTTACAGGATGCGGTGATGGCACGGCCTAGATTCCTCTAAAAGGCATTTAGACAACTTTATGGAGGAAAGAGCCATCACAGGTTACAACCAGGGTATGCCTCCAAGAAGGGTACGCCTCCTGGTTCTAGTAGCAGGCTACCTCAGAATGCCAGGTGCAGGGGAGTGGCAACAGGATGCAGGTTATTTTGTTGTCTTGTGTGCTTCCTGAGGCATCTGGTGGGCCACTGTGAGACACAGGAAGCTGGACTAGATGGGCCCCAGCAGAGCAATTCTTATGCTGCTGCTCTACCTCCACACTCGTTCTGGCGCAGGCGGCGAAGCTGAGCTAAGCTCGACCTCCTCAGACTGCCCGGGGACGACGACGACGATTAGACTGGATTCGCCTCCAGACCCAAAAACACTCCACACCGGGGGGGGGGGGGGAGGCCAGGCCAGAGCAGCCCCTCTCCCCCAACACACCATGCCTGTGCGTGGAGTGGAGTGAACTTCTTTCGGCCGGAGGAGCCGCGGCAGGAAATCTGACGCAGCCCAGCCCAGGCGCCGCGTTGCCACACTCGTCACCCCCTTCCCTCGCCTCCCCCCATTTCCAGGCCATCATATCCCCCTCCCGTTCCCCTTCCTCGCTCCTTCTCCCCCTCCCGTGTCCTGCCCAGGTGGGGGATCCACGCGTCTAACCCTCCCCCCGCGGCGCCCTCCTCGGCCTCCGACTCACTCGTAATCGCCCGTCGGCATAGCTGCCCGCGGAAACCCACAGCACGAGCAGGAACTTGCAGGCCGCGACGGCGACAGCAGCGAGTCTCACGCCTGCTCGGTGATGTAAAGCAGTAGGCCTCAGCCGGCGCCGAGAATCCTGGGAAATGTAGTTTTGCTTTTACTAGACGGAAGCTGCCGGGTGGTGCCTCGCTCCAATGCCTGCTGGGAAATGTATTCTATATCCCTAAGAGTTCTATACCATCGCAGCAGCGGGCAAGAACAGCGACTGTTGAAAATCTTCTCTGTTCCTCTCTGCAATCCTTAGTAGCTATTTTACGAATGATTACATCACCCTAAATTAGAGTTAAGATAACATATAATCCAGTGGTGGGATTCAAATAAATTAACAACCGGTTCTATGCCCTTCAGGGCAGCCTTCAGGGCCATCCGCTGCCTTTCTTCCCTCTCCCAACCTAAAATTAGCAACCGGTTCTGCAGAATAGGTGAGAACTGGCTGAATTTCACCAATGATATAATCCCATTGCTGGAAATGTACATTGAAAGTGACACCGGTTTCCATCTTCAGACACATGTTTGCACAAAAATATAGAACAGAACACTTCATGTATCAAGATAGCATCTATAGATCTAGGTGCTGCGATTTTCTTGATGTATACACAGAATCTAGTGTTACACAGACTTGTTACCTATACCTGGTCACTTTACTTTTAGCATAAGATTACCTCTTCCTTCAAAGCACATTTCAGGTGTTGCCAACTTACCAGGTTGCCAGCTTACCAAAGCACAGCCATATTGCATAGTAACTTGTCTATGGCTGCGAAAATATGTAACTGTTTTCCATCTTTGCTCTCATTGTTCTCACATAGGCCTCACTTGTAATGTTCTCAATTCAATGTTGCTAACGTTCACAATTCAGGGCTGTTGGCCCTGTACAATAGATAAGGTGCTGGTTCAGGCTAGCAGAACCTCCTCCCTTATCAAAATTGTCACGGCATTCTCATGGCCCAGTTAGCTTAGAGCATCTCATGCTCCAGCCCCTATGATGTAATTTCTTACCAAGCAGGAACTTGGAGGAAGGAATAGGAGGGGGGAGTATAAAAGTGCTTGTATTGTATATTTTTTTGCCTTTCTCTCTGAGATTGGTCCGCCTGCGCAGGTGTAAATAAACATGAACCTAATACTCTCTCGTTTGGTTGTTTGCCTTTTTTAAATGCAATCCCCACAACAGAAACCATACTTTGCCTACTTTCGGCAACACAGGTTGTGGAAAAGTAAACCTACTTAATGCTTCCCAGCCCAAAGCTTGTGCTCTGTGGAATACAGATATGATTTGCTTCAGCCAATGCTTGCAGACATGTACTATGCTTTTCCCCCTCTAATGGAAGCTCCTGACAAGTCCAAACAAATTGGAAATCTGGGGAGGGATTGCATGAAATTCCTCTTTCTATTCCTGTGCTCCTTATATTAGTCTAGATTCCTTTATTACAAATATTTGTATTTTGTGCCGGGTCAGGACCGCAAAATGCCACCTCCAGAAACTGTTTTTTTTAGGCCTTCTAGTAACCCCAGAAGGCTTCCTGGGTGGCAGTGAGGCAGCATGCAGCCCCTGCTCCCCAACCTCCAGCAGGCCTTCTAAGACCATTTAAAAAAACAAATCACAACCCCTTCCCAAAGAAATGGGCATCCCCTGCCATTTGCCCTCCATTTCTCAGGTATACCCAGTGGCTGTCATTAGCTTCCATTATGTGGCCAGCACCAATGTAGACAGCAAAATGAGCTTATTGTTGTGCGTGGAATCACTGAGAAACTGTGACAAATTATCCATCTCCTTGAGCTCTGTTTAAAAAACCAGACCCAATAATAAGTAGTTTTCAACTGACCTTGATGCAAGTTTGCTGCTCCCTCTGTCACATAATGGTGGGCCTGGGGAGTACCCTTAGGGCACAATCCGAACCAACTTTCCAGCACCAAGGTAAGGGCAATGCAGCTTTTCCCTTACCTTGTGACTACTACTCCACTGCAGAATGCAGCACATATCCCTTTGGCATAGCTGAATCCATGCTGGAAAGTTGGTAAGGATTGCGCCTTCCGTTGCGTATGTCTTAAACCAGCAATTCCCAAACTGAGACCCACTTTTTAAAATGACACTATCAGGTCCTCCCTAGTTTTACAAAACTAAAAAAGCTTCACTTTACCAGCCACTCAAGCCCAGTTTTATCCTTTTTACTATAGTGTGGGGACTGCTTTCTGGAGCATTTGTTGAGTTCCACATTTTACCCGGCTTTCAATGAGCTGAGGCACATTCACCTACTAGTAGCTATACTTTTGTTTCACTTTCCATAGGGCTCATTCATTTTCCTTGTCAGCTATCAGCTTGTCAATTTCATGACCCACCAACAATCAGGTTGCAAGACCCAGTTTGGGAAATGTTCTTAAGACTGCTATAATCTCTGGTCTTGCCAGTATTGAATGAGCTGGTGAGAGCAGGGTTCTGGGAAAGGCAGGGGAACTGATTGTTCTTGTATTGGCTTTTCGTTTTCCTTGGATTTTTTTAAATAATCAATCAACCAACAGGTACTTATATACCGCTTTTCAACACGAAGTTCACAAAGCGGTTTACGGGCAAATAGTAATAATAATAAAATTAAATGGCTCCCTGTCCCAAAGGGCTCACAATCTAAAAAAAAAAAAAAAAAAAGGCAAACCACCAACAGCCTCATAATCAGCATATGAGGAACAAAAGAGAAATGCAACAAGAGAAATGATATACTGCATGTTTGCTAATGTCAAACATTAGCAAAAAGAAATTAGCAATAAAAATATTTAAGTTGCTCAGGGCCGGATAAAATCTTATGGAATGTGGCCTAAGAAATTAAGCCAGACAGAGATTAAAAGAGATTTTAGACCTAATTGACAAGTTAAGGTCAATAAGTTACCAAGCCGAGATAGCATCCACCCAAGAGTTATTAAGGAACTGAAAAACAATGTTGCCAATCAGTATATTATGCAACTTGTCCCTTAAAACTGCCACGGTGCCAGAGGATTGGAAGATAGCCAATGTCACACCAATCTTTAAAAAAGGAAGGAGAGGAGACCTGGGAAACTACAGGCCAGTCAGCCTAATGTCTGTTCTGGGTAAGATGGCGGAAAGCCTCAAAGATAAAATCTTAAAGCATACAGAAGAACAAATGCTGCTGAAGGAAAGTCAGCATGGCTTCTGTAAGGGTAAGTCTTGCCTCAAACTTTCTAGAATTCTTTGAAAAGGTTAACCAGCATGTGGACGCTGGTGAATCTGTGGATATTATATATCCTCAGTAGAAGAGGGGTATATAAATACTATTTGATTGATATATCTGGATTTTTAGAAGGCATCTGACACAGTACCTCACCACACTCTGGTTTCTCTTCAAATTGTATAAATCTTTCGCCTTTTATGAGACATGGTACCTCACCAAAGTACCTCACACCAAAGTACCTCACGGTACCTACTTGGAAAACTTCAGTCAGGGAATAAGAGGGCAGGTTCTCTTATGGATTAAAAACTGGTTGGGGAGCAGGAAGCAAAGAGTGGGTGTCAATGGACAATTTTCACAATGGTGAGAGGTGAAAAGCAGAGTGCCCCAAGGATCTGTCTTGGGGCCCGTGCTTTTCAACTTGTTCATAAATGATCTGGAGACGGGCATAAGCAGCAAGGTGGCCAAGTTTGCAGATGACACAAAACTTTTCCGGGTGGTGAAAACCAGAAGGGATTGTGAAGAGCTCCAGAGGGATTTCTCCAAATTGGTGAAATGGGCAAGCAAATGGCATATGCGCTTCAATATAGACAAGTGTAAAGTGATGCACATTGGGGCAAGAAATCAAAACTTCACATACAGGCTAATGGGTCCTGAGCTTTCTGTGATGGATCAAGAGAGATCTTGGCATGCTAGTGGATAAGTCAATGAAAGTATTGACCCAATGTGCAGCAGTGTAAAGACGATTCCATGCTTGGGATAATTTAAAAAAGGGGTTGAGAATAAAACAGCCAATATTATAATGACACCGTACAAGTTGATGGTAAGGCCATGTCCGGAGTACTGTGTACAGTTCTGGTCGCCACACCTCAAAAAAGGTATCGGGGAACTAAAAAAGGTGCAGAAGAGAATGACCAAAATGATTACAGGGCTGGGGCACCTCCCATATGAGGAAAGGCTACAGTGTTTGGGACTCTTCAGTCTAGAAAAAAGGCCCTGAGGGGGGGACTTGATTGAGACATACTGTACAAAATTATGCATGGGATGAATAAAGCGGATAGAGGGAGGTTCTTTTCCCTCTCGCACACAAAACCAGAACCAGGGGACATCCACTAAAATTGAGTGTTGGGAGAGTGAGAACAGATAAAAGGAAATACTTTTTTACCCAGTGGGTAATCTATGGAACTCCTTGCCAAAGGAGGTGGTGATGGCATCTGGCCTAGATGCCTTTAAAAGGGGACTGGACAAATTTCTGGAGGAAAAGTCCATCACAGGCTACAAGCCATGATGGTTAATGAAAACTCCTTAATTTAGAGGTAGGCTACCGGAGTGCTGGGTGCAGGGGCAACGAGCTACACATATCTAGTTGATTTGTGTATTCCCTGAGGCATCTGGTGGACCGCTGCGAGATGCAGGAAGCTGGACTAGATGGGCCTTTGGCCTGATCCAATGGGGCTCTTCTTATAGTCTTATGGCCCTGGGCTGTAGCTGGGAGACTCCTGCCCTAACCCATACCAACTGCATTGCTTCTTATGCAAAAAGCCATTTTAATTTATCTGATTCAATATATGCACCATTTTCAAAGAACATAATTGCCATGAAAATCAAGAGCTGCCTCTATTGATCAATTAAGGGACTGGAATGTACTGTATGTGCGAACCACCATTCTTGTGCAGACTCTTGAGGTTACATTAACCGAGCTGGAGGCAAACTCCCCATCCATCTGCAGAAAGTCAGGTATTCCTCTTTAAATAATTTATAGGAGAGATTTATTTGAAGAAATATTACAACATATAAAAACTACATAAAGTATTAATTTCCACTTGTACAAAGTGGTTGATTAATTTTTCAATACAATGTATAATAAAAACATCATCCTTAACCCCTTCCCCCCCAAACACATGCGTGCACACACACACAGACACACACACGCACGCACACACACGAAGTGGCAGGCACTGCACAGTTGATCACTTGAGAATGGTTGTTTGATAATTGGAACATCGAAACAGCTTCAGAATATCAGCCAAGTAGATGGACACTGTTCACAAAGACAGGCTGAATAGACAATAAAATGAGAGTCGTTCCCCCCCCCCCCAAAAAAAACACATACAAAAAAACTTCCAACAACGTTTAGCATGTTCAGAAGGATAAAACCAGAAATGAAATTTATGACAAAAAATTTAAAAATCATCAGTGCATGTTTGGGTGCTCAGGTGCTGGAACTGAGGAGTAGCAGGAGATGGGCAATTTACAATTTAATCTGCAATTTCCATCTTTTCTCGTTTGATGGCATCTGCAAATGAACAACACACACCAAAGATATAAACTCCAAAGAAGCAGATATGTTAGTTCTAGCAAACATGGGCATCTGTGGGTATCATGCATGTCAACTGTGTGCAATGAGAGCAATCCATGCCTTTCTGAGTATGCATTCTATAGCCATAACTTTCCTACTGTTGTCAAATTCCAAGTGTACATGAGAGCTTTCAGGGACTTTCAGGTGGCCTATCTATAAGAGCCAGGATGGTGTAGTGGTCTAGGAGTTGGACTTAGACCTGGAATGTCCAGGTTCAAATCCCCACTCAGCCATGAAGCTTCCTGGGTGGCCTTGTGCCAATCACTCTCAGTCTCACCTAATTCACAGGGTTTTTGTGAGGACAAAAGGAGGAGGAACTGTGTACACCATCGTGAGCTCTTTAGAGGAAGGACAGTATAAAATGTGAAAAATAAAATATGCACTCAGATTGAAGAAACCAGGGTGGTTGGAAATCCGATCTAGAGAACTCATTCAGTATGGGGCAGGGAGAGGTGACAGGCAAGAGCTGACCTACAATCTAGTTACTACTGGGATAGTCAGGATAGTCTAGCCTAGCAAGCCAGGAAAGTTAATGAAGAACAACGAAGCAGCTAGAATCCCGCACCCCAAACAGGCAAAGCAAGTATGATACACACATTGCCTGCCTCAAACCAAGGGTGGAAAGTTGGTTTATTTATCCTGGAATTTTTACCTTCTCTGTAAGCTGCCTTCAGGGGCAAAAAAGGTGTTGACAGAAATACTATAGCACATTAAATAAGGGCTTACACTTCTCTCTTGCATCAGTCCAGGGCTGTTGCAAGGCACGCCTGCAATAGCGCAAGAAGCACTTGGGCCAGTGAGAGGACTTGTGCTGACCCAGCCATGTTGTGGAGCAGCCCAGGTAAATGGATCCTGCACTGGCCAAGTTCAGCCAGCATGGGGGCTTGAAGAAGGTGGGGAGAAAGTGGGAGGGGGGGCAGAATGAGGTGGAGGGTGTGTCCATAGGAAGGCTGGCCCAGGGAGGGGGGGGGAGCTTTTGGGCCAGATCCCAACCACCACCCCCAGGCCATGTGGGCCTGATCTGGGTGCTTGGATTTGCATTGTGCCAGCGATTTTGCTAGTGCAGATCCAAGCAGTCCCATGGGGTGGCTGAGACTTACTCTGGGGTAAGGGGTAAGCATCTTGCCCTGTGGTGGGTTCCAGTGGCATCCAAACTTGCACTGGATACAGTGCAGACCAGCAGGCCTGCCTGCCCACCCGCCCCAATACAGGTTAGGATTGGGCTGCCCAAGAACCAAAATAATGCAAACCATTTCTAGAACTGAGGGACTGCAGTCGTCAGAACTTGCTTTTAAAGAACTGCTGATAGGCTGTTAACATACCTGCTGCATCCTCTTTGATTCTGGCCAACACACATGATTTTATCTCTAGTCCAATGGCTTTTGCCAGAGGTGGAGGCACTGCATTGCCCACCTGCGAAGACCATAGGGCACGGAGGCAGAGTTAACACATATTCTTTGCAAGAATTAAATGCCTTCCCAAAGAAGCTCCCCTTCTTTGTATTTGGTTTCCAATGTTTTCCAAACTCCGCACGGTGGCACCCAGGAGCACCACAGCAAACTCACAGGGGTGCCAATGGATGTTCCTGGGGTCCTCTTTTTCACGGCTCTCCCAGGCACTGCCATCTCCAGATTGCATGATCCAAGACGCTGGCACCTGGGATGACTGAGAAGAGGACGCTGCGAAAGCAGGTGCCGTGACCATATTAAGTTTGGGAGTTGCTGCTTTGGCAACTGCTTTGGCACTGACAAGTCCCCACAGTCAAGTCTACTTGTCTTTGCTATATAAATGCTTACAGTAAAAGCTGCATATCCAGCACTTGGTTAAGCAAGTCTCTAGCCCCCTTCCTCACAGGTCTGTAGTTCTGTCCTCTTTCCTTCATGAGGGCCCTCTAGGAATGAAGGTATTCCACTTCCTTCCCCACAAGAGCATCATGAGAAAGGAAGTGGAACAATTCCATTCCCAGAAGGCCCTCGTGAAGGAAGGAAAGAGGACCAAGTTATAGAGGGAGCCATATCAAGGAAGTTAGGGAGCAGAGATCTCTGTAAAAGTTGTGTTAATGGGCATATTTGGATAACTCGCAGCCCCCATTCCTCATGCTTGCTGGATAGCACAACTTTTACTATATTATTAATTTAGCAGTCAGCTGCAGCCAAGTAAACACAAAGAATGTTACAATATTATGCATGTCATTCTTCCAAGGAACATCCTTGCCAACTGGTCAAATAAGTACTCTGTAAAGTGGTGCTCCTCATATTTAATAGGGGAAACTGTATATTCAAGCTCAGCCCACTGTCTCCTCCAGTGGCCATTTGCTGGCATTTCTTTAGCATCTTTTTAGATCTTGGGGACAGGAAATTCATTGATTCAGTGTTTCTCAAACTTTTTTTTAGCACTAGGACCCTCTTTTTAGAAAGGTGCTCATGTCAGGACCACCAAAGTGATGTCATAGCTGGAAGACACATCTTCAAATAGAAAGTGCCATCACTGTGACATAATGACACTCCTGGAATGCAAACTGGCATTCTTGAACTGCACAACCATGAAACATCCCTGACAGAAAGCAGATTAGGACAAAATATTACATAAGAGCACTGAACTAAAAACAAAATTAAAAACCTCACTTGAAAATTCTGTTAACACTCACAAAAGGAATATAGCAAGAATAAGGTCTGCAGGTTCCAAGATGGCTGCTTCCAGCTTTCCACAACTGACTGACTGACAGGTCGTGACTCACCAAGTGGGTCCAGACCCACAGTTTAAAAAAACACTGCATTGATGGATTTAGCCATGTAAACTGCTTGTGAACCTTTTCCCCCCCCAATTGAAGAGGGATTTTGTTTGAAAGGTGCTGTATCTTACAGCATTAAAGAAAGCAAACCCAGAACATTTTACATGTGAACAGTTTTCTCCCCCATCCCCAGATCTACCTGTGGCGACCTACCTGTCTGTGCTTGTCAAGTACGTTTCCAAACAGCCTGTAGGTATCTGGAAATCCCTGGGACCGTGCACACTCCCGCACGCTCACGACCCGGTGCTGTTCGGGGTGAAGCACACGACCCTACAGAAAGAGAATAAGCATCACTGACAAGCCATTCCCAGGCTTGTGTCAGGGTCCAAGGGGTGACCGATGACCATTCCTCTCCCAGAGTCTGAATGGCTACTGACCCTGAGGGTATTACACCTTGTTAACTTCAGGATGCGGTTTTCAAAAGGAAGTCTAAAGCAGTTCATTCACGCAACCATATACACAATTTTTAATAGAAAATGTTGTCGTCCAGCGTAGTAAGGTAATCGGTCATTCTGAACAAAACCCAACTGAAAAGCAGGAAGCCAAACATCGCCCTGAAGATGATTCCATGCTTTTTAACATTCTTATGACCAAGAAAGCCATTGCAGAGAAGGCTCTGCATCTAACACCCGTTAACAAAGTAGGCAATATCAGTGGCTTTCAACCAATGCTACTTCAGAGGATAGCAGGTGGTGCCTGGCATCAGTTAGGGTAACAATATGCCACTGCTTCACCTGCACTGATCCCAGTGGAAGTGGAGATGACTGGGGGTGGTGGTGCATAAGATGTGGTGTGTAGCTTCTCAATTCTTCAAGACAGGTACAGTTTGGGAAAGGAAAATGGAGAACAGTGCTGCAAAAAAAAAAAAAACACCCCACACCCCCCAAAAAGGCTGAGAAGTCCTAATTTTTTTAAAGTATCTGCCAGTGTCAATGGTGCAATGAGTTCGCATTCAAATAGCATACAACCTACCTGTTTGCCCATAGGCTCAGGATTTGTGACTGTTGTGCTGAAGAACCCATCCCACTCTAGCCTTCCATACAAGCCAGCCCAGTGGTTATGACGGTTCCCCGTGTGGGGCAGGCACCAAGGGATCAAGGTATTGAACTGTCGGTCTGCAGGGTCACATGGCTTGCCTAGAAGGGAGACAGGAGTTCAGACAGCCTTCCACCAAGAGTGCAGGTTGCATAGGATCTCTTAGCATTGCTCAGCATTACAAAGGGAGGTTCAGAATGAAGCAGCAACAGGAAGACTGAGGGGGAAACACTTTCCTCTCCAAAACTGGAGGGGGGCAGGGTGAAAGAGTTGTTCCAGCCCAGATAAACTACTACTTGTTCTCTAGTTTAGGAGTACCAGTTGCATGCCCCCATTCTTTAAACCAGGCTTCAGCAGTCACACAAGAATTTCAGAGATGCCAGGTCAGGTCTGAAGAATGGGATCAATTTGGATCTGTGGCAGGAGCTTGGTGGAATTAGAGATTTTGGAGCCAAGACTGTCCCTTCCCACTATCATTAGCCACTAGAGTCCCTTCTCCTAGCCATCGTTTTCCCAGTTAGAGTGTGGACATCCCCTTTGAAAGCAGTATCTAAGGTTTCTAAAAATTGTAACTTCTCACATTGCTTTCAGTATCTCAAATGCTACTGTATTAATAAAGTACCAGGGAAGCTGCATCTAAATCAATTGATTACCTGCCTCTTAAACAATCAACTTTTAAAAAACAACAACCCACCAATAGTCTTAGTGATACATTTCAGAAGGCAAGCCTGGGACAGCCCACTGACAGAAACCCTGAAGGGCTGAATTAGCCAGGGGTGAAAGGACTGGGCTAGACGGCCCCATTGTGTCACTTGTCCTAACAGCTGCCCCCCACTCTTGCTAAGCCCACATCTTCTACCTTCAGCACAGGAGCAGACCCCCCCGAAGGGCTCCTGTGGTACTCCGCCCATTTTTCTTGTCATGGTGTGTGTAGCGCAGCTTGCGGGTGGTGGTGCCATCTGACAGGCACACCTCGATGTTGGGAAGATCACGCCAATCTGAGCCTGGGGCGAGCGGAACGTATCTCATCCTACCAGCAACCAGCGCACTCATATCCTAGAAAGACAATGTCCACTTATTCTATGCATCTCAACTCAGACAGAAGAACTTGACTCCTTTCCCCTCCCTATTAGTAATGAGTAATAATCAGCTGCTCATGCTTCAGGATAAAATGTACTTTTCTATGGCTTCCCTGAACACGATTTTCCCAGGGAGGATAAAGTGGTGCCATGAAGACAGCAGACTGTCCCAGCTGAGGGGAGGGTGGCATTTTGGTGGAGAGAGCTTGCTTGCTACTCCTCCCTCTATGATCAACCGCACATGGGTAGATAGTGATGGCCGTGTCTGCAACACACAAGATTTTGCCAAATTCCATCAAGTGATGGATGGATGAAGTTTTCTGCTGCACTGCAGTTTTGGAAGCAAAGGGCAGGAATGGGAATAATTAAAAGTCCAGAGATTATTATTTTTTTGTAGTTAGTGGAGCTTAGAGTCTGCTCTTCGTAACTACTGAAGGGATGTTCAGGGTTTAGATCTAGACCAGTGGTTCCCAAAGTTCCACTTTGACTTTAGGACTGTTGTAAGTTGCTGCGGGGGCAGGGTTGGAACTGGGGGCTGCCCTGACAGCGCTGCAGTGATAATGGCGACACAGATACCCAGGGGCTTGTCCCCTTAACTGGGTGGTCGAGGGGGGCCTTCTCCACAATGCAGCAAAAAGCCCCAATGTGCACTCAAAAGCACAAGCTTCCCCCTTAAGGTAAAGGTTCTCAATGGTGGGTCGCGACCCACACTTTGGGAACTGCTGATCTAAAGCTTCCTGGGAATTTCCAGTTTCAATCCTCCACAGGGCAGGGAGGGGCAGCAGGTTGCTGTCAACAAGACAGTGAGCTCTGTGTGTTCTTCATTGCGTCCTGTATGCCCCATCCAATTTCCAGTAGATTTTTAAAGATCTCATAGAACAGTGCTCCTATACTCCACAAGCACAAGGTCTTGTATCTTTTTTCATTTCTTGAAATTACATGGAAACTGCTTTAGCGATCAAATGAACTGCTTCATGAACATTGTTGTTCCTAGGAAATGCCAGCCTCAACTTGTCCTCCCACCAGATAGTATGGCAATAAAAAAGCTTCACCTTACAGATGTGATCCCTTAGGATGGGCTGATACTGGGAGCCTCGAATTTGCCTCTGGAACCAGGACTGTGGCTCCCCATTGTAAGAGATTTCAAGTGCTGATGCTCCATTTCTGATCTCAGGAAGGTCAGACATGGTGTCCCGGACTGTGATGGTTCGGAAAGGGCCGGAGTATGTCCTAGAGCATGTTAAAAGAAGTTACCTTGCAGGATCATTCTGGTCTAGACTCCCCGTTTATTCTGACCATCACGGCCTACCATACTTAGATCCCAATCCTATCCAACTTTCTAGCACTGATGCAGCTGTAGTGCAGCC